>JAUMJK010000950.1:0-332594 GCA_033558105.1 Coccyzus lansbergi
GGTGCTGTCTGCGCGCGCCGGGCGCGGGAGGGCGGTGGGTCGGCCCCGTGGAGGTCACGCTGCGCTGATTGGGCGGCTCTCGCGAGGCCCCGCGCTCTGATTGGCCTAGCTCCCTCCAGCGGGCGGGACCTCGGCGAGAGCCCCGCCCCCCGCTCTTCTCCCCCCTCTTCCCTCCTCCTGCCCCCCCGCCGCGCCGCGAGGGGACGGGGGAGGGGAAAGGCCGCGACGCGAGCGCGCGACCCCGGCCGCCATTTTGTAGCGAAGCGGCGGCGAGTGGCGAGAGCGCTGTCGGACCCGGCCCCGTGCCCCGCTCCGGTCCTATCCCGCGGCCCTTGAGGTGAGCGGCGCCCTCCCGCGCCGGGGAAGGGGGGGGAGCCGGGGCTGCGGGGCGGGGCCGGGGGAGGCCTGCGACCGGAGCCCGGCGGGCGCTGTCCTGGGGCGATCGGTGCGGGCCTGGGGCTCTGAGCCGCTCTCGCTGCCCTTTCCGGAGCAGCGCGGGGAGGACCGGGTGGGCTCGGTTACCGGTGCGTGCCGGGGCTCCCCCGGTTCCTTTGGGCCACCTGGGTTACTGCTGCGGGCCGGGGCTCCCCCTGTGCCGACTGAGTTTCCTGGTACAGGCTCGACTATCTCCCCGTTGCGGGCCGGTTTCGCTGGGCCCGGCTGGGTTCTCGGTGCCGCCGCCCCGGGGTCAGGACCCTCGCTGGGAGTGAGGCCAGTCCCGTCGGAACGGGCTCCTCTCTGCGGTGGGGCTGGCGAGCAGTTACCGAGCAGAGCCCCTGCGACTGGTGCTGCACCCACCACAGAAACGAGGGAGTGCTTAGAAACGCAGCCCAAGGTGCTCGTTGTGAAACCCACCCCCGCCCACCATCCCGCTTCGGAGGAAGCGCCGCAGCCGCGCTCAGGGGAGTACTTTTCCTAAGTGGGTGACAAAACAGGTGTGACACCTGACAAGTCATGCTTGGTGCGCGCAGGCGAGGTGTTTCCTGTTTCTAGGGTGACTGTGTTGGCACTGACCGAAATTATAGGCAGGAGGAGTCGGGGTGAGGTGACTCTCGTGAGCAGGAAACAAACTGAGTTAATAACAGACTTGTTTATCCTTCCTAGGCTTCTTATTGTCTTGGGTTTTCCACCTTTATGCCTTCCAGTTCGCTGCTAACTGTTGATGCTGTGGGTCCGGTGTCTCCCAAACAACCTTACAGCAAACCTGCATCCTATCTGTCTTGTTTTTAGAGAAGTCACGGAACAGTTTCGGTTGGAAGGGACCTCAAAGCCCATCCAGTTCTAATCCCGTGCCATGAGCAAGGACACCTCTTAGTGGATCGGGCTGCCCAAAGCCCTGTCCAACCTGGCCTTGAAACCTCCAGGGATGGGACAGCCACGACTCCTCTGTGCCAGTGCCTCACCACCCTCACAGGAAAACATTTCTTCTTAAGTTCTTATCTAAATCTACCCTCCTATTTATCTATCTAGCATATCTTGAGGTATTTAGTTGCTTTTAACTGATACTAAGATAGTCACTGTTGGTGCCCGTGATTACACCCATATGGAAGGGGCTGGGAGTCAAAGCTGTTGCTGTTTCTCCCTTTGCCTCCACAATTGTAAGATACAGAGGAGAGACTGCAAATGTAACTCAGGAAGAGTGGATAGTGGCGTTTTGTGACTCTGTGATGGGTCATCATGAAATTGTGTTGGGAATTCTTATCCCTGTGAATCATAGTTGAGGATATCTCTGGCTTAGCCAGACTTCCCTTTTGTTCTGTAATCATCCTTACTATCTGAATGCTGCAGTTCTCCTTTGCCTTTTGAAATAGCATCTAACTGTTGGAAAAAACTTTTTGGACAGGAAACCAGCACAAAGTGTTTGAGAATGGGTCCCAAAATTTCTTTAACTTCTCCCCAAGGGAAACTATCCTGTAGTATATGACTGAAAGGAGAGTTTCTTGGGTTTTTTGTAAACAATTCAAGTTTGAAAATGCCTGAAGCGGTCATGGCTTGTTGATGTGCCTGATAGGTTTGAGGTGGGTTCCAAATCTGAGACGTAACTGGCCTTAATGTGTGGGAACAAACATATGAGCTTAGTTCAGCCACTGCCTGTAGACTGAAGTTCCTGTGTCGAATCAGCATTGTGGCTTCTGGTTGACTGGGATTGTGTGCAGTTTTCCAGTACATAGAAGAGCCACCTGAACGTTCCACGTGTAGCACCTAAATTTGAACTGATCAAATTAATCAATACTTGATTTTACTATTGATGTGATTTATACTGTAAGGGTTTTTCTCTTTGTAGGTTTCAAAATTATCAAGATCCCGAAATCTCCTTTTCCTATGACATGATTCCAAAACCCATTCCCACTTGGGAACACTTCTTTGGGGCTTCTGAGAGGTGTGCTGCCCTTCCATGTGTTCTCTTTGTGGAGGGATTTAGGAAGTGGGTGAGAGACTGTGTTCCAAATAACAGGTTCAGCCATGGCACTTTTAGCATGATTTATAGGGTGGTGTTTGGTTTTTTTTTAACTTCAGGTTTGTCATGTTGGGCAGCAAGGCTTAGTTAGTTACACTTGGTGACCTGTCGCAGGTTAGTAGAGAGTGTGTTTGTCAAACCTGACTGCTGGTTACACGCTGACCCTTTCCGGTTTAAGATCTCTGTCTTCTTCCTAAAATTTTATCGTATATATGTTTTAATAACCCAGCAAAACTACTGAAATAGATGCCAGATGTTTGGGGGCCTGTTGATCTCATTAGGCAGTGTTAGGGCTATATAATATTGCAGGTTTCAGGAATTATTTTCTAGCTTCTGAGCATCAGCAGTGTTGTGCAATATAAAATTGTAATCTTTTAAAAGCTCCTGGGACCTGTGTCTGATAACTTAATCCATTACTGTTTCCTAGGAGCTGTCATTAAAATAGCAAAAAAGCTAATTTTGTCAGAAAACGTAAGCTTTTTGGTAAACTGGCTGAGACCTGAATTTCCTGAATTTGCAAAGATGGAAGGTGTGCCCCAGGGACTTAAGGCCTCCTGAATTCTTGAAGCTGATGTAGGGAGATTCATTCCCGCTAAGAATAAAAGCATCTAAAAATAAAGTTTGCTTTGCATAGCTTTCATAGCTTTCTTAATAAGGGGTGTAGAAATTGAATTCTTCCCTTGCACTGTGTGGCCAGAGAAGTACCTGTGCACTTCTGCTTCCTAGGCAGAACTTCCTGAATTAGTCTGGTCCTTATGTCCTGCTGGAAACTCCAAAATGCTGTTAGTCTCATGCTTGTGAGAGCCATCAGGTTTTTTTCTGCATATCAAGATAAATTCTGTGCATATTGTGCATTGAGAACATGAATACGAAGCTGCTTCCTTCAGCTATTGCATTCTTTCCTTGTGTTGTGATGCCTGCTCAGGCTCTTGTTTGGCCTCCTTGGCACTCTCAATCCTGTATTGACTCCAGCTTGAGGGCTCCAGCTTGGCACTGCCAGGTTTTACCATTGGACTGTGGTGAAGCTTGTGCTTCTGTGTAGTTAAAACATATTGAGATGGTAGTCCACTCTGTGTGGCAGAAGAGACGATCAGATTCACTGGAGGCCAACTCAGGAGTTCCACTAGCTATAAAAGTGTGATTTTGAGGTGGAGAAGGTGAAACTTACGCTGTTTGTATCTATTTGTGGAACCACACCTGGAGAGATGTCAGTTTTTCTTGTAGGGACCTGAAAGGCATGCTAGTATTTCTATTACTCCTTAAAAATGACAGAGCTGGAGTTGTAGGTTCTTTATGGAGTTCAAGCAGCTCCTGATCTCTAGGGGCTGACTGTTAAAGTCCAGAGCTTGGATAGGGTCTGGATGCCTGTGTGAGCTCCTGGCTGTGGTAGGTGCAAGTACTGTGCCATGGTCATCTGCCTGCCTGTTTTTTAACAGATGGCTTTCAGAAGCTATGTACAGTCCAGTATGTTAAACCTTGCCAGTCCAATTGTCTTGGAGAGCAGGTACTTGCCAAACCCATGACACATTCTGGATTTTTCCAAAAGAGAAATAGAGTTGCTTTAAAAAAAGTCAGGTACTGTGCTTCTGGGAAATACTGTTGACTTCTGTGCCTTTCCTTTTCCTGCAGAGTTGTTTTGCAGTCAGTGGGCTTTTTAACCTGTATATAAAGGGCACGAATTACAGCTTACCAGGTGTGCAGAAAAGTGGAAGTTGTCTATAAATTCTTCTTACTGCCATCTGAAACATGCACTGAAATTCTTTCAGAGCAAAATTGCTTTGTTGTTGTAGAATGCTTTCAGTGTTACTGCTCAGAAATTTTTCTGTGCGATATAAGTTTTTTTGTGTGTGTAGCTGATGATTTGACATTCTCTACAGAGTTGACACACATTGGTATTTAATCTAATAAGTTTTACCAGAGAGCAGAATGATCTTCAGTGCTATAGGATTTGCTACTCCTGCCTGTTTTAAACTGCAGGCACATGTTAAATAAGCTGTAGTTCCAAGTCTGAGTGAAACATTTTGTATAAAGTGGGAGTTTCTAGGCAGCACAGTGTTTTTGTCTCACCTCTGTCTGTTCCTGTTCCATCACTGCAGCAGGACAACTTCACTGCTGCGTGGATTTGTCTCAGGCACTGGGCATACCAGGTGAGCACATTGCCTACACCATCCACTGTAGTGCTGAGGCAGAGATTTTGTGCTGCTGGGTCTGGCTGTACAGCCAGGTTAGTAAGGCAGTAGTTTCTGTTCTGGAAAAGTAGTCTTGAGGTTCCAGGCTCACACCCCAGTGACCTTTGTGTTTTGATCAAATGGGGCTCCACAGGAGCTACCTCCTTCCTAGTTCCACCTCTGATAAAGGACAGCACTGTGTGGCAGCCCATGGCCTCCATTGAGCCTCCACACACTGCTGGCTGTGCAGGACTTGCTTTGGGATGCAGTTTTATCCCACTGACAATCTGTAATTTAGCAGACGAGGTGTCAAGTGCCAGGTTTTGTGTTATCATAGAAATTTATTAAGTTGGCGAGACCCACCGTTGTCACTGACTGGAAAGCTGTGCCAGTACAGCCAAATGTTGGGGTGAGTTTATTGCAGTCCTTTATGTGTACTGCTCATTCACAATTACTTGTGCTGGTGCGAAGGGTGTGGTGCCGCTTTCGTGGTAGTGAGGCAAAATATCGCAGAGATGGCTAAAAAGCACATGGTTTTGATATAAACTTGTGATCGATGCTTTGAATGATTCCAGCCTCTGATTGTTGCTTTGTGGTATCTAATTCATTATCCAACTTGTTTTCATCTTTCTCAAAGTGCTGAAAGGGTAGTTGTTCTTTTGACTGAGCTGTTTGCTAGCTCTTTCAGACTGGCAAAGTGCAGGAATGAATAAAGGTGATTGGATAGTGTGAAAACTAAGCTTATGTTGTGAGAACTTAATAGTACTACGTTTTCCTTGTGGATATAATTATGTCAAATGATTTATGCAAGTTAAGCTATTGAACGCACCTGTGTTATTAATTTCTTTGTTAAACTTTTTATTTTTATTGTTTGCCAAGTTAAATTGTAAGCAAAAATACAAAAGAAAAAAGGTCAAGGCATAATGCTGAATTCTCCTAGGATTTAACTTTATACCCTATAGTGTTTTGGTGGAAGTAGAAAATGCAGGAAAACCGCTGACTACTTTTAATACCATACAAACAGCTTAAAGGTTTATTAAAGATAAAAAACTTCAAGAACTTATTTTATCAGGGGAACAGTCAATTTAAAATAACAGCAGTGCCTAGAATGTAGCTGAGAAGTTAGTACAGAACTTGCATCTAATGCAGTATTGTCTTTCAGGTGCCATGTTTCAGAACGGAGGAAGACAACTGAGAAAGAAGAGCTGAAGAAAGTAACAGAACCAGATAACAGGCTAACTGGGGGAAAAAAAATTAACCTGTCTCTGAGGTGACTAAAGGGGAATAATGGTGATTTTGCGCCGGGCTCGGCCGCCTGCTTCCGCCCCAACCAGCAATGAATCTTGACTCGCTCTCGCTGGCCTTGTCTCAAATCAGCTACCTGGTGGACAATTTAACCAAGAAAAACTACCGAGCCAGCCAGCAGGAAATACAGCATGTAAGTAAACGAAGGATGCTCCAAAGGAAACTTGGGGAAGAAGAAATGGGAACATCAAATGGAATTTCTCTTCCTGTTTGAGTTGTACTCTGCAGAACTCTCATGTGTGTTACTGTGTACTGTTTTCTACTGTGCTGAGAACCTCATGTCCTGGGAAATTCCTGTTTGCTTCATCTGTCAGGACATGCAGTGCAGTAGTTGACTATTAGGATTAACTGCTGCTCTTAGAGTGCAGTGTGCAAAGCTTTCCAAACTCCGTCAGGTCACATATTTCAGAGTTGGGACATTCCATAGGACACTATTGGTTTGGAAAAGGAAGAGGGAGAACATACATGTGTTCTGTGCAATGTTGTTGCGCTGAAAACATGGGGTACCTGGTTCCTTTCATCTGAATGCTTTCACTTACATTGGAGGCAAGTTCTATATCCTCATCTTGTTCAAAGTGGTTTTGTGGTGAAGCCAAGTGGGCTTTCTTGGCCCTGGGTTTGCAGGGAAGGCAAGCAGAGTAACAGGAGATAGAAACGTATATATCTAAGATCTGAGCAAGAATTCTGGTTTAAGAGTCTCTTTGAAAAATAGCTCTGACTAGCAACATGGACTGAAGAGTGCTTAGGAGGAAGTGAATGTTACTGAGCCAGTTTTAGAAACTGGTTTAGTTCAATTCCCAGCAGACAGCTGGGTCAGTTCACTTTTTTCTTTTTTTTTTGCCTTAGTGCAGTTCTGCAGTGATTTGAATCAGATTAGGAAGCCAGAGGGCTTAGGCAGACGCAGTTTCTGGTGAAGGTTGACTTTAAAAGTGCATTCATTGTGTAACTTGAGGTGAGAGGGGGCGATTTTGGTGATCTCATAAGCCATGAAATGGAATACATCTCTTGTAAGTTTTGTAATATTTCCATGTTTTTGCAAGTTCAGTACTTGCAGGGCCTCATCAGAGATCCTGCTGTCCTCTCAGTCACCGAGATGGGGATTCACCAGGTGATTTTTGCAACCATGTGTGTCTGAGTTGTCACTTGCAGGTCTGTTGCAAACATTTATGTAAAGAATAGTAAACATTTCTTTGGTTGGGGGTAGTATATGGCTGATCTGCCATTCAGTTGGAGTATTGATCTCTAGAACAAGGTCAGATTGTTCCTTATCCCTCAGGGCAGTCCTCTGAGACTGACTCACTGTGATGAGAGACTGGAAACCGGTCTGTGGAAATGACTTGTCTATGCATGTTTGGTTATAAGACAGATCTCTGAGTTCAAGACTAAATTCCTAAGGTCTTCACGATCCTTTGTCTTTTTTTAGACTTCTGGTGTTACTTTGCTTTTGTGGCTGCTGGTATCCTTTTTCCATATATAGTTGAAGAGATGACATGTGCGTGTTTTACCTCTCTTTGTCCCACAGTACAGTATTCTGTGTAAATTTTTGGGATGACTCACTTGGGTTTACAAAGTTTGTACCTAAGCATACGCTGTATGTGGAAAGCCATGCTTGGGGCTGTTTTGTCACATCTGACCAAATGACTTGCATTTAAATACACTCCTCACAACTATCACTGAAGCAAAGTTTGAGGAGCTAATCTCTGCTTAGCTTTCAGTAGCCATTACATTGGTGATGTTTTAAAAAAAAAAATAAAAAAGAACATGCATTAAAAAAACCAACCTTTTTCTGGATTTGTCTGAGAGACAAACTTTAAAGAATGACTTCCTCCAGAATGTGCTTTTGTGTCCTTCTTTTCCCGAAATAGTGGTAAGGAGAGCCTATCTGGAGAGGAGGGACATGCTTTGTGGACAGATTCATCTAGGAAAACAAAACTTTACAGATGTAGAAGAGCAGTGATTTTTTTTATCTAACCCAGTGTTGGTCTAAACAAAATCCACCTTGTCTCTACATAATAAATCCAGGTATTGATGAGTTGAACTTCATCCTGAGTCAGACTGGTGGATGTTGAAATGGACCTCTGGAGCCTATCAGGTCCAGCCTCCTGCTTAAACAGACTCACCCAAAGATGGTTTTTAGTAACCTTGTGAAGTTACTTTTGTGCAAGGGAATAATCTAATTCTGATGCAGGAGAGGTTGTGTCAATGGCTCTAGTACATAAAATTTTTCTCCTGCATCTCTCAGCATTGTAGAATTCATCTTGATCATGGCACCATGTAGCTCCCTAGGAGTTTGATCCAGCTTCATGCCAGTCTTGATACCACACCTGGATGTATGTGTGGAATTGGGGTTGCCCATTTGCTGCCAATTCAGTTTTGCTGCCTTTTGCACCAGTCTGAACATCTTCCTACCTAATCTAGGGGTGCGGTGGCTGCCTTAGATGGTAGGTGTTGCAGGCCAGCAGGCACGTGTCACCTGCTTCTGACAGAGGTGTGGAATTCACTTGAATGAGCTCTAATGACAGGGGAAAGACTTGCTAAAAAGTCTCAGCTGCAGATGTTCAGCACGTGGGTTTTGATTTTAAAGCTTGCTAATGAGCAAGTTTGAGATGAACTTTCTTGTTTAAATGGCAGGAAATGCTTCCTGTCTAGCATTCATTCCCTTTATGTGTTAAAAGACACTGGCATAATGGTAGCCAAGTCAGTCATAACCAGGAGACAGGGTAGAATTTGCCTGCAAGATCAGTGAAGGTGCTTTATGATGGCTTTTGTCTGGGATAAATTCCTTCTACATAGTCATAGCACAGAGGTGGAAGCTGTCCTACGGCTCTGCTCTTGCGGGTAGCTGTGGGAAAAAGTGGGGGAAGAGTGAGACCATGGCACTGTGTGGGTTCTGAGCTGTGTTATTGGTAGAGAAGCTTGCAATAATCCTCTAGGTGACTGAAAAAATCTCTTTTTACTCAGCTTTTTAAGAATATTACCCTTGAAATGCATGGTGTCTGTGTCAGTGACTTGTGACTAGATTCTTTATCTCTTGGGTTATACTTTAGTTGCAAAGAGTTTAATGACTGGTTGGGGGGGGGGGGGTTACTGATTAAAAAGAAACGTTCTTGGCAGTTTCATTAAAATTATAGATGACTTGTGTACTAGGAGTACTGCTGTATCCATGGTACTGCACCCAGATCTTGCTCTGTAATGACTGATACCAAGCTGGTTTTGGGACTTTTTTTTCCAGATTGTGAATAGGCACGGTCCCGAGGCAGACAGGCATTTACTACGCTGTCTATTCTCGCACGTGGATTTCAGTGGCGATGGTAAAAGCAGTGGCAAAGATTTCCATCAGGTAAAGTTCGCACCAAGGCAAATTAATGTTCTATGTGTTGCAAAACTGCAGTAGGATTTGTTCCTCTGTAAGCACAGAGGCAGGTTTGAGGTAGTACCTTCAAGCAAACTTTTACTGATTTATGTCCTTACAGTTGCAAGCATCCTTTGCCAGTCCTTAAGTCAGGAGATAAGATGTGGAAAAACAGAGAGCTTCAGTGTGATTGCTCTTCCTGCCATATGTAGTGCTCCATTTTGAGAGCTTTTCTTTATTTTTTAAAACTGTGTCCAAATCCACAAACTGGCACTTTTAATGCTCACTGTGTTTCTTCTCAGGAATGTTTTCATCCTTATGCAAGGCATCCTTTGCCACAGACTTTTTAATCTCATAAGCAAATATCCTTAGATTGACTGTTACCATGTGTGTAGATGCTTACAAGTACATAAAATGTTGCACACGATGGAGAATGTTTGATCTCTTTCTCAGTATTAAAGGAAAAACATAAACCAAACCTGAACAAAACTTGAATGAAGTGAAGGTAGTTAATGTTAGTGAAAATTTGGGCACTTAAAAGACTTGAGCGTCTTTATTTTCCCATTACGAAATGTTATGTGCATTCAAGTTACCTTGTATTTTTCAGACTCAATTTCTGATCCAGGAGTGTGCGTTGCTGATTACAAAACCAAACTTTATCTCTACGTTGTCCTACGCCATTGACAATCCGTTGCACTATCAGAAGGTTTGTATGCTCCTCAGAGCATTCCTGTGTCAGATCTTGCAGTGAATTGGTCAGCTGGCTTCCCCTTGTGTTTTTCTTTGGGTTTGTTGTGGAACTAAAGTCTTCAAAAACTGAGCCTGTCCAGCAGTAGTTTTTTTGTTGTTGTTAAGCTGAATAAGTTAGTCAATTACTTAGAATAACTGCAGACTAATTTTAAAGATTAATCGAATGTTAGTACTTAATGACTTGTTTGTGGCAGCCAGAACCAAATTAACTCATCAGTGCTCCTGTTTCTTTTATTATGAGAGCTGTGGTGTGGGCGTTTAGTAACAAGAGTCAGGTATGCAGAAGAATCTTTTAGTCTAGATGCTTCCAGAAGTAGTAACAAAGATGCTTTGCTTAGCTGTATAAGCTTTGTGTTTACCTACAGCAGAATAGTTACTAATATTTCAGATCTACAAATGGACTATAGATAGTCTGCAATGTTACAGATGAGACTAATCACATAACAGCTTCCATTTAATTCTTCTTATTTGTTTCAGAGTCTAAAGCCTTCACCCCATTTATTTGCCCAATTGAGTAAAGTCCTCAAATTAAGTAAAGTTCAAGAGGTAGGTGAACATGCATTTCAAAAATATTTCAATGGTTTTGACTAAGCCTTTTAGAAAGGATGATGTCCCCTCACTGTAATGTTTGTTCTTGTTTCTAGGTGATTTTTGGTCTCGCCTTACTGAACTCTTCCAGCTCAGATCTACGAGGCTTTGGTAAGTGAGGCTTCTGGAGTACTGCAACAGGGGCATCTTTTTTTTCTTTGTAACCAGTGGGCTTTCTAGGTGGAATAGATGTGCACCAGCATGACCTGACTAATGTGCGACCTAGTAGTCTGTAGCACTGTTGAAGTCTTAACACCATTTTGGGAGGGGCAATAAATAGCACAGTCATCTTGGCTTAAGTGATGTTGAAGGTCCCTTCCATTAATGAGTTGCTAGATAATGAATTATCTGCATTGTGTTATCTTACTTTCTGGTTGTTCATTAATATTTGAGTGCCGAGGTGTGGATTATGAGACTTCTATTTAAATCTGAACTGTAGTGGCTTGTGGTAAAGAAACTTGTATTAAGAGAATGGTACCTAACTAAAAAGACTCTTCATGTTAAAAAGAAAGATCAGGTCTTGACTCTAGCCTCTTTTTTTTTTTTTTGTTTTGAAAAGCTGCCCAGTTTATCAAACAGAAACTCCCGGATCTTTTACGTTCTTACATTGACGCGGACGTCAGTGGAAATCAAGAAGGTGGCTTCCAAGATATTTCAATAGAGGTCCTGCACCTTCTCCTTTCCCATCTCCTTTTTGGGCAGAAGGGAGCCTTTGGGGTAGGACAGGAACAGATTGACGCTTTCCTCAAAACATTACGTAGAGGTAAGTGTGGTGTTCATGCAGACTTTGGGGTTTTGTACCTTACTGTCAGTGCAGACTGAACCAGTGGGGAGGTTGGTGAGGTAGAACTCGGTAAACTTTCCGAACTCTAAACTCACAGAAGGATACCACTGCTCTGGCATCTGGCAGTAAAGTCCCTTTCTTCAGTGAGCAGTAGCATGGTCTCATGTTTGTTTTGAAATGTATGTTGTGATAACTAGGGGTATTCAAGCCTGTCTGCTTGTGCAGGATGGTATTTGTGGATTTAACTAAAGCAACTCAGAACTTTGTAGCTAAACTTGAACTACTTAGAATGTGAGGAACATACATTAACATTTTGAATAGGTGGATTTTAACACTGGGTTGTTTATAGTGGCTACAGAACTATGAGAGGACACCAGCACAGTAAGGGAACTGGCTTTGAATAAAACTCTGGTTCATTTCCCAGAAGCTACCATGGTCCTTGTGTGATGGCAGGGGATGTTATCAGTGTAGTAGTTTTTTCCTTTCCAAAACAACTGTGTTTGCTGGAAATCCATCAGAATAAGGAGGATTTGAACTTCAAGCCAGCTAAATTTTGGTTGCCTTGCTTCTTGGGTAAATTTAAGTGCCACTTCTTAGTTCCTGCTTACTTTAATGAAGATTAGTGTGTTGGCTTCTGTAATTCCCCCTTCCCCTCTATTTGCTTTGGGAAATAGAGAACTCCTCTCTCAATGGCCCCAAAGGGTATGGAGACATTATGCATCGTGCTAAAGGTAGTGCTGCCTCAAGAAAGTCTGCCCGTAAAGTGTCCTTGCTGCTTTCCACTGAGAGTCACACCAAAGTGCTTGGTCTAGGTTTGCTAAACTTCTTGGACTCAGTGGCAGCCCCTTTGTTTCCTAATAATTTCTGGTTTGGTGGGGAGGCTTTTGCTCTTTGTTTCCTGCTCTGGGTTTTCTGAATTTTTTTTTTTGGATGACTGCTGCTAGTGACAATCTAGTTATAAACTTAAAAACCAGCACAGCTCCTGGCCCTTTAGGCAACTGCAATGAACCTAGACTATGCTACATTCTTGTTCTTTAACGATATCCCAGTGCCGGTATGGAACTTGGAGGTGAGATGGAGGAATGCTTCGTGAGTGCCCTCTTGACTTCTGCAGCAGCAGGGAAACTCCAGCACAGCACTCAAGCTATGTTGAATAGTAATTTGCATGTAATTGGTGTTCTGTTTCTTTGATGCTTGTTTTCTTACTCTTGCCTTTAGATTTTCCCCAGGAGCGCTGCCCTGTGGTGCTTGCACCACTTCTATACCCTGAAAAACGGGACATTCTAATGGACAGGATCCTGCCTGATTCTGGAGGCATAGCAAAAACAATGATGGAGAGTTCTCTGGCAGATTTCATGCAAGAAGTTGGTTACGGCTTTTGTACAAGGTTTGTTGGAAAATGTAACTTTCAAGCATTTTGGGTGATGATAGTTTTCTTTCTTGTTCCTTGGGGCAAAGGGCAGTGAACACCTCAAATACATAATCATGTTCTACTTATTCTAGTGTACTACAAGGTCATTTGGTTCCTACTTTATATTTTGCTTTGTTCTGATGCTTATAGTGTGTCTCTTGAAATTGTGTGGGACTTCATTATGGTAAGAAATGTTAGGTAAAGCGATTCAAATTCCTTATCAAGGTTTTATAAGAATTGGACCATTACACATTTTTTTTAAGTAAAAATAAACTGGCTAGATGGGCATAAATTCCAACTAAATCCTACTAGATCTTTGGAAGAACTTTTACTCTTGTGACAGGCTCCTGTTAGCTTACTGCCCACATGAAAGAGATGACAGAAGAACTGAAAGTGGCAGTTGCGCTTCAAGAGCTGACCCACAGCAGCTCTCTGTTGGCTCTGATCAGTGTGGTACACAGTATAATTTAGATTTGAAGCTGTGCTATCTAATTGTGGTAGTGAATTGCTGTTGTATCTTGACAGCTGCATCAGTCTTGGCTTGTGTAGACTTATTTTTGTAAAAATACAGCTGTCTTAATCTCACCCTGGATCTGTGTGTATATTTGTAGACATATATTACCCACCTCTTCGGTACTGTCCCATGTTTTTGCTCTCTGCCCCTAGTCTGTAATGTTAGATGGGAGGCTGTGAATGTGACTTGCAGGAGCCGTGTGAAAGCCATGTGTGGTTTCACAGGAGTGGTCTGAGGAGGACTAAAGATCCTTGCTTTGTAGCACCTGGCACAAATACTGCATCCTGTGTGCTATTTGTTCATATAGGTGTGAATTGGAACAGTTACTAGAAAAGTAGGAGAAGCTAGGCATAAGTCAGAATATTTCTGTTTTAAGAGTTAGTTGGAATTTGTTAAAGGTTTGTTTCCTGGTGTGTATCTGCTGCCTTCACAAATCCAACTCAGTTTTGAATGCAGTTTTTAAGGACTTAGGGTAGTGCTCTACTACTGATAGTGATAATGGGAGCCTGCAAATGTGTGACTGGTTTGAAGGGGGCGTTGGTCTTAGCCCTCAGTATAAATCTAACAATTTTTCTAGAGGAAAGTTCACTTGAGAGGAGTAAGCTAACAGAAGTAGATGATTCTGTATTTTAAAAGAGAGACCATTGATTGCTTTGGGGGTGGTAATCAGGTCTCAAAGACACTAACATAAGTTTCTGTTAAAACAGTGAAGTAGGGAAACACAGTGTAAATGTGCTGGAAGATATTGAAAAGTGATTCCTTTTGTTAACACATACCTGTTAGTAGAACTTTTTTTTTTGATCTATAGTAATGCTGTATGAATCTTGTTGACCTAATATGAAGTGTTCACAAAGTGAAAGACATTTCAAGGAAGGCCTTCAGTCCTAAAATTGGAACTTAAGCACATGCTCTTGTTTGCTCTTTTGGCTCCCTGATGGTTTTTGCTAGTGACCTCTGACCAGGAACACCAGAGCTCGCATCAGGCTAAAGGCATACCTGCACAACTTACCTTTTGAACAGCGTGTGTCACTTTGAAACGGGCCTTCTCAGAGCCTTTGTTTCACTTTTAGCTAACAGAAAACTTTGGCCTTTGAAGCTCTGTATCACAGGTCAATACATGGAAGCACTTTTATCAGAAAACAGTGTTAAACCTGCCCCATGCTTCTACTTTGTCAGAGCGTAGCCTGTGAAACATCTCTCGCTGTCACCTAAGTAGACCTAGCTTTGAACTGAATACATGGCATTTATGTTTCATGGAAATAATTGCACAGACTTCCTACTGAATTTGTCTTCTTGCTTGTCCTGGAGTTCTGTTGTGTTGGATCATTTGACTAACATAACAAGTGGAATGAATGGTCATATTTTACAGTCTGCGGTTAGCTCCTTTCAGCAGTCTGTGTGCTGTCCCAGCTGTACTTACAGGTCTTGTTTTGATCTGTCTTGTGTTATGCCACAGTGAAACCTGCTTTTGTATTAAGATCTCTCTGTTTTGTTGCATCTTAGTGTTGAAGAATGTCGCAACATAATCGTGCAGTTTGGTGTTCGGGAAGTCACAGCGGCCCAGGTTGCCAGGGTATTGGGGATGATGGCTCGGACTCATTCGGGGTTGACGGATGGTATTCCATTACAAGTGAGTGGCCTGCCAGGGTGGGACTTATATATATTTAAATTAGCAGAAAAAGAGAAGTTAAAATGTTCAAACCTCTAGTAGTTTCAGAATTGCATTTGTTAGTTAGCACTTCTGCTTCTAACTGCTCTGCCGTAGATGACTATAATACGTTCTTGAACAAAAGATTCTCGGAAGTATACAACTGGTGGCGTTACTGGTCTGGACTTCTGCTTTCCTTTGCAGTGTGGGCAACTGTAGCCAGTTGTTTTTCAGACCACTTTATTTTTAACTGGCATTTGATTGAGTGTATTTCACTTGCAGTCTATTTCGGCTCCTGGCAGTGGGATTTGGAGTGATGGGAAAGATAAAAGTGATGGAGCACAAGCTCATACCTGGAATGTGGAGGTTTTAATCGACGTTCTTAAGGAGCTGGTAAGTCCCGTGAGGATCTTGGTTCTTTCGGCAGAATAGCTGAAGGAAAGACAGGTTTTGGTGTGAATATAAAGCTTTATAAACTCCTAGCAACCTCAGTGGCTTTGTATCTCATTAATGTAATTGTGCTCCTGTATTTAAATGATGAGTGCCTTTTTGCCTCCTGAACAAGAATATTTTGAAGAATTGCAGGGCATAAAATCTGCCTGAATGACTGACTTGGGTGCAGCTTGATTATTCCACGCTGCTCTTGTGTACTCCAGCATGTGTTCCCTGAGGGGTTTTCTGTTTGAAGAACTTATTTCTGACAGTGGAAAGTTTTATGCGTCAGACACCTTGTTATGAAAAGCCTCTCACTGTAGGCACTGAAAACAAAACAAAATATTTTTGCAGCTTCTGGTTTCAAAATTTTAAATGCTTCTTGTATATGGTAACACTTCAGAAACAGGAATGTTTTTCCACTACATCATAAGCAGCAATTTTTGTAACTAACACAGTGGAACATGAGTACCATTTCCTTTGCTTTTACTGTATATTGGGTGATTCCCCCCTCACCATGTTCCTTCTAATCTGTTCAGGTGTCACTGTTTTGATTTTCTAAACCTTGGAATGTACAACTAGCTTTGTCTTTTGTGCTCACCTGTCTCTGAAAGGAGCGACCTGTGTTCCACAATGGCCATAGTTGCCTCTCAGCTCCTTATGGAGCATCCTCCAAGCATCCTTATGTTTTCACTTATTGCTGAAAATCTTATTGGTGCTTTGCAAGTACTTGCACACTACATCCTTCAAAAGGAAAAGCAAGTTTTGTTTGCCAGAGGGTCAGACCCTTCTGCCTCCTGTTGGAGGGTGTTTGGACTTCAGAAAAGAAGTGATTATGCTAAGAAAAAAGCTGTGTTGTGGTTTGTTTGAGGTTTATTTTGAAGACTTGTTAATGAAACGTTAGGAAGAGTAGACAGGTACTGTCTGTGATACTGGGGGAAGTGCACTCTCACGGCGTAGTTTCAGATGTGAACTTGCATCAAGTTCTAAGAGCTGTCCAAATCTGCTCTTTTTTAAACAGAACAGAGTCTTGTTTTCAACTAAAAGTGGTCAGGTGGTTGTTAAACCTGATAAAATAGTGATGAAGAAGAGTTCTTGTATTACAGTACTGAAGATTCTAATGCTCAAGGTTACGACCTTTTTGTTCTTCTGGTTGCAGAATCCTAGTCTGGACTTCAAAGTAGTAACCTATGAATTGGACCATCCAGGATTTCAGATTCGTGACAGCAAGGGCCTGCATATTGTAGTGTTTGGCATCCAGAGAGGGCTAGGCATGGAAGTTTTTCCGGTTAATGCCATATACAGACCTTGGAAGCACGCAGAGGGCCAGGTAGGTTCACCAGCTTTTCTGCTATATCTCTACAAAACTTTTGAAGTTCCTCATTTTCTTAGTAGCAGTGGATTGGTAATGTGGCTTTTTAGGCAAACCACGCTTGAGATCTTGGCCGATGAGTTTGTAGGCCTCAGGTACATTACTGAAGTGCAATCTGTTGACTGAACCGCGTCTGCGTTGTTCAGGAGGAGATGGTCATTTGCTACACTTGTGACCCCACCTTCAGTTTTAACAGAGTTCTGACCTAATGCAGCTGAGTATAGAGCTCTTACTGCATGGCTGTGAGGTTTATACCTGATTACATGAAAAGGCTTGTGCTTTGTCTGCAAAGCAGAGCTTTGTTCCAACAGGTACTCTCAGCACACCTGTTTCCATCACTTCCAGAAATCCTGGGGGAAGCATGTAATTGTCTTACAAAAAAGTAAATCTTGGCTCATTTCTGCTGCTTTGATTTGTATGATTCTCAGAAATGTGTGAGTTGGTAAAGAGGAAGGGAACTGATGCTTTAAATTATCTACTCTATTTTTTGATGTCTTTTCCAGCTCTCCTTCATTCAACATTCCCTCATAAATCCTGACATCTTCTGTTTTGCTGACTACCCTTGTCATACTGTTGCCACAGACATCCTGAAAGCACCACCAGAGGATGACAATCGAGAAATTGCCACATGGTAAACCTGCTTTCAGCTGCTTTTCATACCTAGAGTTAGAGTAAGATTACTTGTGTGGTCTGTCTTTTGCAATCAGACTTATTTTACATGTGTGTACATCCCAAATAGTTCAGTTGTTAGTATTTGTTCCATGTTTGACTGGTGTAAGTTCCTATATTATCAGAACTTCCAATGTCCTTCAATTATATCTGAAAATGTACTGCCAGTTCTCCCTTTTTTTAAATTTTTTTGGAGTCTTCTGTCTGTCTGGAGAATTCCTTCTAATGTGTTTTGGCAGATACTGTGAGTTGAGAGGATAGAGGAGGTACGAATTTAAAACTGACTTTCCCAAGATGACATTAGAGAAACTTGCTCTGCTTGTATGAGAGAAGTTCAGCAATTTAAATACTAAATTCATAAAGCTGTTGCTTTTATTGCACAAAGCTGACTGGTTTGACTTTCTGAGCTGACCTTTGGACCCCTGCTTTTTTTGACAGTTATATAGCTGATTTCAGTTAAGATATTTGCCTCTATTTCTGTTGTATGGTCCAAAATAGGGAGTTAGAGGATGGGGAATTATGACTAAAGTGGGAGAAGATGGCAGTGGTTTCTTGTGTAAAGCAGACAAAATAAGTAGAATATCTTCACTATGTTTCACAGCAGGGAACTCTGAAGTGTAGCAAAACAGAATATTCTGTTTCTGGAAGTGTGTTTCATGTCACATTTATCCAAGTGACCCACCTGAAGTTGAGTTGGCTTTTTTTTTTCCCAACATCAGTTTTCAGTTGTCCCTCTTCTCCAACAGTATAAGAACTTAAATTGGTTCATTAAAAAAAAAAGTGGGTTTTTTTTTCATTATTTTAAGAATGTTCTTTGCAGTGAGCATTACTTTATATTGTCTTGCAAAATACTTGAATCCAGGGTTGTGTAAGCTAACCTCCATGTAACTGTTGTGGTGGGCTTGCCTATTTGTTTTTTCCTTTTGTTAGGAAGAGCCTGGATTTGATTGAATCTCTGTTACGACTGGCAGAAGTGGGACAGTATGAGCAGGTTAAGCAGCTCTTCAGTTTTCCTATCAAGCATTGCCCGGATATGTTGGTATTGGCCTTACTGCAGATCAACACGTCCTGGCACACCTTGCGCCATGAACTCATCTCCACACTCATGCCGATTTTCCTTGGTAACCATCCCAACTCTGCCATCATTTTGCACTATGCATGGCATGGACAGGTAAGTGTTTTCCCTGGAGTGTGCCTGTAGTTTGTTCACATAACTGAACGCTTGTTAACTGGGTTGAACAGTTAAAGCAATACTTGTATTACTTTGCATAAACCACTGATAATTTACCTATTGGGTTTTAAATTACCTAGGTCATAAACCAATACAAGGTGTCTCCTCCCTGTCTTGAAGCAAAATTGTGACTTGATTTTCTTTGGCAAAATATATTCAAAATAAAGAAAACATTCACTGAGAAAATATTTCTGGAAAAATGGAGAGACCAAAATTAAATTTGAGTCTTTTTTTT
Source organism: Coccyzus lansbergi (assembly GCA_033558105.1). NCBI lineage: Eukaryota > Metazoa > Chordata > Aves > Cuculiformes > Coccyzidae > Coccyzus > Coccyzus lansbergi. The sequence continues at coordinate 18,918 of JAUMJK010000950.1, forward strand.
TTTTTAACTTCTCAGTGTACCTAAAATTTGGTGGGTTTTTATTTTTTTTAAACCAAACAAAATATCAAAAACTTTACAGCAGCAACACCCTCCTCAACTCACAACCTCACACATTTTAGGTGTAGAAACTTGAAGCAATAAGAGGTGAGGAGATTTAAACCAAAATAATCTGTTTTACTTGCTAAAAAATGGGAGGCTATTCTCTCTATAAATAAACTTATAAACTTGGAGTCTGAGGTGTTTTCTGCAAACATAGGACTGGCTACTGACCTCGGAGAGCTTCCATGTAGAGATGGGGTCACTATGTATGCACATCCTGTGCTCTTAATGGGCAAACAGGCTTTTATGGATTTGTTTTCTGGTATGACCTTCACCACTATGTCCACTGGTAGTGAAGCAAACAGGAATCAGAAGAAACTTAAGGCAAGGGAAACCTCTGATATGGGATACAATCTGTACAGGGGTAGGAAAGAGATGAAGGTGTAGTCATTATTTGTAGTCATTCTGTGTGCCTTAGCTGTATCTCCGAAGTAGTTTCTTATTGCCCAAGTCAGAAATTTACTTTCTCTTCAGCTTCAGAACTTCTGTTTGCATGTTAAGCTTTAGAGGTAAAATATCATACTTGATGTTCACATAGTTGATCCTTTCTCTAGAGGCATTGAGTACAATCTTAACATAATTCTCCTCAGGGTCAGTCTCCTTCAATTCGTCAGCTTATCATGCATGCAATGGCAGAATGGTACATGAGAGGGGAGCAGTATGACCAGGCAAAACTGTCACGGATTCTGGATGTGGCACAAGATTTGAAGGTGAGTTCTGCAAAACACTGCTGCTATTTTTCTGTCTGTTATCTTGCTCAGACTTGCCCATTTTTTAACAAAAGCAGAGCGTAATTTAGGTGCTTAACTGACTTAGTAAGGAGTATTTTGTTTAAGCGTGTCTGAATTCAGTTGATGCTGCCATACTCATCTTGAAAAATACGTAATAATAATTAAAACCATAGAAACAAACAAAAATGCCCCGAACCAGCCTATGTTCGCGTGAATTAAGTGCACTTCAGCGGAGACATGTTACTGGATGTTTGCAGTAGAGCTGGTTGTCATGGCTTAGCTGACAAATAACTTGAAGCAGAGTAATAGAGCTGCTTGCTGTGTGTACGTATTGTAAATCCAAGTAGAGTTTTAACTGTTTTAATGTCGAAGACTATTGAAATGTGAATGTAGAAAATATCCTTCAGATGTTTGTGGAAATGGGGCACTGCTAAGCTTAATGGAATGGACATTTCTTAAGAATGCTACTACTTTTCAGCTGTTTACACATACGCAAAAGAGACTGGAAGCTGTAACTGACTTCTTGGAGGCCTTTGTTACTTCCTAAAGCCAGCTGCAAAATAATTGGGTGTCTAAAAGTACAAGAGCACCAACTGCTGCTTTGTGTCAGTTTTATTTGCCTCAGAGAAGGTAGAGTCATGCTTTCTAAGGGGAGAGCTCTTTATTTGTCTCCTGAGTGAGCTATAAGTAGGTGAAGCCGATAGCGCCAACCTCTTTGTTGACAAAGAAAGCAGAGCAGCATGTTATAGCAAGACTCCTTTACTAAAAAAAGCACGTGGGGGTTAGAAAGAGAAGAAAGAAGGGGTATCCTTGTGTCTTCACTAGTAGTTTTCTGATTTTTTTTCTTTAGGCCTTGTCAATGCTGCTAAATGGTACTCCATTTGCCTTTGTTATTGACCTTGCTGCACTTGCCTCTCGACGGGAATACCTCAAACTTGACAAATGGCTCACAGATAAAATTCGGGAGCATGGGGTAAAGCAGGATTTTTCTTTTTATTTCTGCATTCTTGCCAGTGACTCACTTAGGTCACTTTAACAATTTTATAAGTAGATTTAAAGTTGTGAAAAGTGTCCGTTGCCTGGTAGTTCAATGTTTTCACTGAACTATAAGAGCTTAGTGCAATTCTTTCTACGGTGCAATTGCCAAGTTTGAAATAGCAGCTTGGGTGTGGTTTTAGAGATTAAGATAACATTTTTTCCTCAGGAGCCCTTCATCCAGGCCTGTATGACTTTCTTAAAGAGGAGATGTCCGTCTATCCTGGGTGGCCTTGCTCCTGAAAAAGATCAACCCAAAAGTGCTCAGCTTCCTCCAGAAACCTTGGCAACTATGTTGGCCTGTCTGCAAGCTTGTGCTGGGTAAGTATGGTATTGTTTACGCTGAAAGTTTAATTTACTTGCAGCTTGTTTGCTGCACGTGATCACAGTCAATTTGGAATTTCACATGAAGAATGGGCCTATTGCGTGTCCGTGAGCTTCCATAGATAGATTCAACAGTATGTTTAATTTTGCACTGAAACTTTTGGTATGAGCTAGGTCACAGGGGATTGAGATTGTGTTCTCATTTTTATAGTCAGATGGGCAAGGTGATCTTGGTAGCTGGGAGATAGCTGGTTGGTCAGATCGTGGCTTTTTTCTTACTAGGTACAGGGCTGTGATTTGAACAAAAAGGAATACTGGCCATAACTACAGAATGGAACAGCATCTTAGAAAATAGTGACTGTATAAAGGATTTTGCGACTGTGTTAAGCAAATGCCTATGTCTGTGGTTATTACCCAACCAAAAGGGCTAATGCAATCCTTTCTTGCATGAGAAAAGTTGTGACTGTGATGTAATTGAGACTGAAACTAAGCATGTGTAACTTCTGTTGTCTTTATCTGAAGTACTGACAGCCTCAGAGTATTCAAAGATTCCAAGCTTGTTTGCAGATCAGGTTGTTAAGCTGTAGTCCAGAAGGAAAAAGTATGGGTCCTGGAGGGCCGTGTTTATCTACTAGAGGGAGGAGTGGACTTCAGAAAGACTAATGGAAACTGAACTTTGACACATCCATTTTAAAATATGGCATTAACATTTAGTAAAAATGACTGAATGTTGTAAAACCTGTGGTGTCACTTTTTGATACTGTCAGATCAAGATGATGTTTAGCTGCAGCAATCCTTCAGTTAATTAGGGTAGTGTAGTGTGATACATGAGCCAGCGACTGAAAGCTGGAGGTGGTGCTGGTTTTGCAGTTAAATTTTAACGCTAGAAGAGGCTGGCACATCCAAGTGCATCTCCCTAATCTAAGGCTTGTATTTTGTCCTTTGCCTGAGGGGACGCTGCATATCTTTAATGATATCCAGTGTGATCCCTGGCTCTCATGTCAACATTATGAAATAATTATCAACACAGAATTATCATGATGGGTGCTTGAACTGGAAGGGTACCTCGGAGGTAATTTTAAGAAGAAAGGTTTCTCCTGGGACATGTGCAGTTAAACTTCAAAATACTGTTGAAATACTGTCTGAAATGTAATACTCTAGCACACCTCTTAGACTGAAAATATGGCTGTTATTTTTCAACTCAAGTGCATCTTCTGAGACTGTAGTTCACGTACTAATTTACAGTCATTTTTTTGTACAGCACTGTCTCTGCAGATTTTAGAGGCTTAATGGTTAACTATAGGCTTGATTTGCATCCAGTGTCACTGTGTTCTGAATCTTAATGTGTTACCAAGTTGTATTTATTCAAGTAATTCCAAAAGCTACTAGTCCTCTACTGGCACAATTCTCACAGCTTTTGGTTTCTTTTTATAGCTACTTGTATTCCCTTTTATGCAAGAATGTGACCTACTTGCCGTCATTTTCCATTCCTTATTCTCTTTGAGCTTTAAAAAGAAAATGCTTAGATTTCTTTCATGAAGCAATTGCTTTGATTTAGCTCAGGTTTCAGTCACAAATGGAAGCAAGCGTTGCGAAGACTGGAAGATTAAATTCACAGTCAATATTAAATACATCTGGGAGAGTAGTTCCACTTCACTGGCTCAAGTCTGCCATCTCCTAAATGTGTTGATTTAGGAGCTTGCTTTTTAATTAGGCTGTAGTTATTTCATCTCCTGTTTTGTGTCTGGAGAGATGCTTTTCTTAGCCACTGGGACCCTGCACATTTTGAGACTTTATTTCGGTGCAGCTTGTTTATCAATGACAAGTACTGCAGTTGTGGCACCATGGAGGTGTGAGGCTTCAAAAAGAAATCAAGGTTCCTTTTTTTATTCAGTATATTTAAAATGAAATCAGGGTGGCTGCAGGCACCATAGGCTGACCAAGGTTGTGATTCGGTAACAAGCTGAGAAGTCCTTCCTTCTGGAAGCTGCAGCCAGTGGAGAGAGGCAACAGCACCCTTCTGTGCAGCTGTGTCCAGCACAGTCTGAGAGTGTGTGTGTCTGTGTCTGCATGGAGAATAGCCATTTTTTTCTCAACCCCTTCTTCAAGAAAGGAAGAGGGTTCTGGCCACCTGTGCCCAGGGGAGTGAAAAGGCCATCACTCACTTCCATTACAGGAAAGAGTCTGCTAATTTAGCTGTCCTCCCAAAAAAAGATAGCACTGAAATTCAGAAAAGTTGTAAACAATTGGCTCTATTTTCCAAAAGGGAAATGTGAGTGTTGTGTTACTATGTTTGTGGTTACATCATCAGCAGAGCTGGCTTGCCTTCCAGCCTGAGAAGCTGGCAGTCAGACCTGGGATACTTTGGAAGAAGGTACTGATTGCTGTCAATTAAACATGAAGTCACTGCGCAAGTTTGAGTTTTCTATTGGCTTTTGTTTGTTATCACCTTGAATGGTTAGGTTTGCTCCATTTTGGTTAAATCTTAATGCACACAGCATGTCTTTCAATTTATAGACAGATTCATTTTAATGAGTTAGGCAGTGGTGTTTAGCCCTCATCCTTTTTGCTCTGTGTAGCCCGAGCTCTAGTCATGTTCTGTCTCCTCCTATGGAGAGACCTTTTGATAGCGAGAAGAATGGGAAGTCTGGGGACAGGAAGCCTTGAGCCGTGGATTTGAACAAGGGATCATAGCATCAGTTGTTGTGTATTTCAGAGGCTGAGTTGTACATAGCCCATAACGTAACAACAACGGGCAAATGCTGTTATAGATCATCTCCTTTTCCAAGGGCTGTTGGAGTTGTGTAGGTAGATATCCCAGCTTTGTGTAAGTCACTGTAAAGCAGCATTTGAATTCTGGAAAATGAAGGAATATACTATTGGAGATGGAACTTTGGAACTGCAGTTTATAATTTTCTATTTGTAGGTAGTTACATCTCTTGGGCCAAGCTCTAATGCAAGTTTTGCAAATAACAAGATGGAGCTTCTGCTGGGTTTGGTTTGCAACTTCTGCTTCTGAAATGAGACCCCAATTTCTGTAGGAATAGAAGTATATTAGGGGTCCTGGTTCATTAATATTACATGGCTCACTTTTCTATTTCTCTGTTCTAGGAGTGTTTCTCAGGAGCTGTCAGAGACAATTCTCACCATGGTAGCCAACTGCAGTAATGTCATGAACAAGGCTAGACAGCCACCACCTGGCGTCATGCCGAAAGGACGCCCACCCAGTGCTAGCAGCTTGGATGCCATCTCTCCTGTTCAGGTAGATGTAATGGCCTCTTTTTTTAGAAAGTGGTGTTGGTTTAGCATTAAAAGAGCCAGTGGGTCTCTTCCAACCTGGTTATTCTGTGATTCTATGAGTCTTGTTTGTAGCTTTGAGGGCCAAGTAACAGCACTTATCCACTGCTAGAGTGTAAGGACTTGTTTTTTCTGGAGCTCCTCAGCTCTAAACTGAATTGCCTTTTTAAAAATGAGGTTACTCCCTGCCATTCATCATCACTTCCTCCTTTGGGAGCAACACATTACAGAAAGGCTTTGCTTCTAGCAGTTGCATTCAGTGGCAGATTTTAAAATAATAAAAACTTTGACATGAAATAGTGGCAGTTCAGCCTGTAAGAATTCTGAAGCATCAGTAGATAATGGAAACTACACAGAGCGGTTGCTGTGTGAATTGTTACTGTATTGAATTTGTTCATCAAATATACTAAATGTCTCGCAACTTGCTGTTCGTAAGTGATGTGAACAAGTAGAGCAGCTGTTAATCTGTAGCTATGCTGTCTTTTCAGGAGATAACATTTCTTTGCTGTTCCTATTCAGGAACTCTTAATTTATTGCTTTGTTAGCTGGTGTTATGCCTTCTGTCCTACTCATCACTCAGGTCTTTATTCTTTCTTGGTGAAGACTGCATTCAGGTATTTAGCTGTGAAGAGTCGTCTCAATAGGATCATTCAGGCAGTCAAAAACATTCTGAAAGCTTGATATGAAATAGCCTTTATAAGTCTCGAGGTGAGGTCTGAGGTAACTCTAGTATAGAAATTACACACCACCACTTACAAGGATTTACTGTTGTGTTGCACTAGAGACAATGGAACAATGTGTCTTTCTGCAAAACCTCCGATAGAATAAGGTTTTATGGAGTTATAGAAGGAAATGAAATTGCATTTTGTAGATAAACTGATCTTTTGGGTTGATCTTGGATGATTTCAGAATTCAGAGCAACCACACAGAAAAGCTGTAGGAACGTTTGTGTATGTAGCTCCTGTTATATAAAACCTGGCAAAAGGCAGTTTGATGAATGTCTGCATATACTCTTCCTTTCTTCATGCAGATTGACTCGCTTGCAGGAATGGCATCTCTTAGTTTGGGTGGCTCAGCTGCTCCTCATACCCAGAGTATGCAAGGCTTTCCTCCCAACTTGGGCTCTGCATTCAGTACTCCTCAGTCACCTGCAAAAGCGTTCCCACCTCTTTCCACTCAAAACCAGACAACAGGTTTCAGCGGCATTGGAGGACTCTCTTCACAGCTTCCAGGTACTGCTATCTGGGTGGAGTGCTTTGTATTTTTGACACCCTGGAGTTCAGACACTGTTGTTGCTACGGTTGGAAATACTGGACAAACAGCTTTGTGTCACATGGGAGGGAATTGCGCAGTCCTCCCTCCTAGGTCACTACTGAAGCAACACTTCAGGTTGCAGCTGCAGCAGGTCAAAAGGTGGGGAGTCAAGAGGGTGAGTGTGTTGACAGATTTTCAGCAGCATTATTGTAGGTGGGAACACAGGTGAGGAATTTCTTGAGATAAACCTGCTTGATGTTGAATAGTTGTGAGGCTCTGTAGCTCTGCGTTTTGGGAAGTGGCAAGTGCTAGGAGTGGTAATTGTGTACTGTGAAGGGTGCAACTGAGATGACCAGCTGTCTGCTTTTCAGTAGGTGGTCTTACTACGGGTAGCCTGACTGGCATAGGAACTGGAGCCCTGGGCCTCCCTGCAGTGAACAATGACCCATTCGTGCAAAGGAAGCTGAGCACATCTGGACTGAACCAGCCTACATTCCAGCAGAGTAAGATGAAACCTTGTAAGTGGTAGTGTTGTCTGTGGCTGTGAAGTGTGACTGGTCTGCAGTTAATCTGCATTTCTTCTGGGGAGGCTTGGCTCTGCAGGTGGTAAATGTTAGAAATGGGGTCTGGTATTATGCCTTTAAGTCTGAAAAAGGTGCTTCTACTCTTGTGTACTAAAAGTTTGCCAAGTAGCCCAGGGAGGGGGGGATTAAAAAAAGACTGTTAGTGTAAAAATACAACATTGTGGATTTGCATGGACAATGTTTGTCTTTTTTTTTTTGTGATGCTGTGTTTAGAACAGAAGTGTTGTCCTGCTCTTTACAGAGAATTGTATGCGTCTGGTAAGAGGGTAGGTTTGTTTTGTAGCAAGGCTAAAGAAAGCTTCCTGGGTAAGGTCCTGTTGCAGCAGAGAAATTGGCAGGTGAAGCAGTGAATTAGACTGCAACATTGGAAAAAAGAAGATGAATACAAGCTGGTGGAAATGTGTGTTTTGGAAGGAATAATTTGGTTCCTAACACTGAGCCATTCTCCTTAACTCTTCTGTGTCTTTGAAGTATGTGCGCAATGAAACATTTAAGTATTCAAATGTTTTCTTTAGGAAGTTTAGCCACATGCTAAACTTTCCACATTGCTATTATTGTGTGTCTGTCTTCTTCGATAGCTCCACCATAAAGGCAGAGTTTGCCTGTCTGTACGGGAGTACAGTGGGGGTGGCTGTGGTGATCATTGGTTTATATCTTTGGGCTTGAGGATTCAGTATAAGCTTGCTTGAAGCTTGCTGGCTGGTGTGAAAGTTTGTCTGCATGTTAGTGTTGTGTAGCATGCTTTATTCGAGTCTAGTTTGCATTCATTTAATTTGGGCATCAGTTGAGGTTAGGTTAGTGTGCAGTGGTTTCTAGGAACATAACCATATGAGGTTAGTTCTATCTTAGGAGTCAGTTCTCTTTAAAAAAATAGTGTATTACAAACAGATTTTTAAATAACAGTTCCTGTCTGCTAGGAAGGTTAAATATCCTGCTTTTCAGGAGAACTAGTGGGCTCTCTATAGATTGATGGAAGAGTTAAAAAGAATTAGGTGACATCCTGACTGCCTGAAGTTGTTCTGAGTCTGATACCTGTTCCCTTTTTTAACAGCTGACTTATCTCAGGTGTGGCCAGAGGCTAACCAGCACTTTAGCAAAGAAATAGATGATGAGGCAAACAGCTACTTCCAGCGAATTTACAACCATCCACCACATCCGACCATGTCTGTAGATGAGGTGAGTTCCCTCCTGTAGCATCACCTGTCCAGAGACTTGCTATAAAATTGACTGTAATGGAAGTATGTTGTAGTGGATGCTTATAAAGGGCTTGTTGTGGATGCTTGCAGCACTACTTTTTTTATGTGTGGTTGCAGTTAATAAAGTAAGTTGAAAGCCTGGTGCCTTGGAAATATACAGAATAAAATTTGCAGCTGGTGATTATATTTAGCTTTGACTTCTGAGGATGGCAGACTTTAGATGTCTAATTAACACTCCTAAAATGATGCAAAGTGGAAAGAGTTCAGTGTGGAATGGTACCTTGTATTTTTAAAATAAAGTGCTAAGGTGTGCACAACCTCTGTAAGTTACATTTATATTGAATACATTTGTTTCTAAAGTATCTAGAAATGATGGCAGCTTCTAAACATATGAAGATGTCCTAAGTGCTGCCTCCTGTGCTTCAATAATTATTTTGGTTAGTCTCCATGAGAGTAATCATCAGTCTGATGTACTTACTCTTTGAAGTGCTTCAAATTTACTGTAATGTATTTGTGTGGTTATAAATTATGAAAGACAGTGAACATTAATTTTATTTTTTCTAACTTTGAAAAAATGGAGTAGAGGTGGTGACAGAAAACTTTCATTTGAAGACAGTTACTGAAATGGAAAAAATTAAAGCCTGAAGAGGAAGCTCTTGATAGTGTATTGTCTACTGGCTAAAATGAGGTTTTCTTTAAGGAGTTATTTTGCAGTCTGCCTTGTGGTAGTGCATTTTACCTTAGTATGTGCAGGCGCTCTTGAAACCTGGAGATGCAGAAAGGCTGAAGTAAAGCAAATGTCTTGCTAACAATTTCCTATTTCTTTGCAGGTCTTGGAAATGCTGCAGAGGTTTAAGGACTCCAGCATTAAACGGGAACGAGAAGTGTTTAACTGTATGCTGAGGAACTTGTTTGAGGAATACCGTTTCTTTCCCCAGTACCCAGATAAAGAGCTGCACATAACAGCCTGCCTCTTTGGTGGGATAATAGAGAAAGGACTGGTTACTTATATGGCATTGGGCTTGGCCCTGCGCTATGTTCTTGAAGCCTTACGAAAGCCTTTTGGATCCAAAATGTACTATTTTGGTATTGCTGCACTAGATAGATTTAAAAATAGGTGAGTCTGGATTTTGATAATACATGTAGCAGTGCATGGAGTGTCTTGTAGGCCTTGAACCTGCTCCATTTATGCAGTACAAAATTGCTGATATGTGTTAGAAATTTACATGTCTTAAACTCCAGGATTACTGTAGAGATGTGCTGAGCTGAAGAAAATGTGCTAATGTGCTAGTTAAAGTGCGAAGAATACTTCTTTTAAGTCAAAATGTTCAGTGTGGTACCTATGTAAATGTGGGACAAACGGAGATACTGAAACTGTTCAGTGGGTTGTCAGCTTGTTAGCAGTGAGGTGAACATGGTTACTTTTTACAGGTGCATCGTCATGGTGCGCTATTTGCAATATTAGTTGCTGAAAGGCTGGCTAGGAAATAAGCTCTAGGACTTTGGTTTTACACAGAAATCTCAAGTATAGCAAAAAGTATTAAAAAAAGCTTTCTCAAAGCTTTTAATGGATTGCAGATAAAGGAAGCTTTGCAGACAGTCTGCAATGGTAGGCAATATTGTGTTCCCATGGGGAAAAAAAATCTCCGTTTTGGAAGGAGATACTTAAACTTGAAAAGTGTTAGAAAGCTTCCTGGAATTATTTAATGAGTAGGAATGTGTGGAGTTGAAGTGTGTACTTATTCTCCCTTTATAGTTCATCTGCCCTACAATATTTAATCTGTAACAAAAGCTGTTGCTTGTAGCATTTTATGATTCATAGCTGGATATTGTGTGGTAGAGTTCACTGAGCAGAATGAATAAAGACACTTAAGGCCGATGTACTTGAGATTTAGCCAACTTCTTCCTTCTTTTACAAACAGTTTTAAGCAGGACCTAAGTGTTTTACTGTCAGTGAGTAACAGTGTCTAGCATTCATAAGCAGAACTATAATTATTGATGTGCGTAGGTGAAGCTTCTGTCTTGGATGTTAAGGGCAGTCTGTGCTGTTTGAAATACAGAGTGCGACCAAAAATTACTTTCCCAGAAATGTATTACAGACATTTTGTGTAAATACCATTGTGTGCTCAGTCAGAAGTATAGAGATGTAGGATTAGATGAGTAGTTATGAATAAACTTTGTGTTTTCTTGTTAATGAATTCATTTAAAATGTGTTTTGCAACAAAGCACTTTGTAGAAGATGCTTTGTTTATAGCACAGCTGCTGTAAGGAGTCCAGAAGTGATTCTGTGATGCAGTATGGGAATGACATACTAGTGTTGTATTTCTCTGTAATCGTGTTTTCACTCTGGGCTCATGCCTCTGATTCATGCATATTTTGTCTGACAGATTGAAGGACTATCCCCAGTATTGTCAGCACTTGGCTTCTATTAGTCACTTTATACAGTTCCCGCATCATTTGCAGGAGGTGAGTTGCTCGTATTAGCGTGCTGGCTTTCTGTGACTTTGAGCAAACTCTTTTGAGCAAATTCCTGTTTTCCTTTGTAAAATAGCCTGAGCTTGCATAAATTTAGACAGAGTACATTGACAAAATCAAACACCTTTTCCTAAAAGTTTTGCTGTGGGATGGGGGTAGGCAGGTGAAGGTGGTCATCCAGTACCTCTTCTGTTTCCATAAATCCATTTGGGTTGCCTGTGTTGCAATAGGTGCCTGAATATAACTGTGTCAACAACCAATACACAAAGGTTTTAAAGCCTTTCAATGGATTCTCATTCTAGTCCTGTGAGGGTTTGGAATCCCATGAGGATGTTGGTCAGAGGTAGAATGCGAGCTCCTCTCCAATAAGAAAGTAAAAAGTGATAAGAGGTGCTTCATATGGATGTTCACTTGTAATTTGCAAATTCCCTTAATGGTGTTAGTCTTGAGTATTTTAAAGATTGTTGGCAAATGTTTATACTGCTGATGCTAAAACTCAACCCACAGTTTCCTTGCAGTGTGTGAAGTTTAGTATGTGTTTGTTTACCCTGTTTTAGTACATAGAATATGGACAACAATCCAGAGACCCTCCTGTGAAGATGCAGGGCTCAATCACCACCCCTGGAAGTATTGCACTTGCCCAGGCTCAGGCCCAGGCCCAAGTTCCAGCAAAAGCTGCTCTTGCTGGCCAAGTCAGCACTATAGTAACCACCTCAACCACTACCACTGTCGCAAAAACCATTACAATCACCCGACCAACTGGAGTCAGCTTCAAGAAAGATGTGCCGGTAAGTGTTCTGTGGCTTCAGCATCTTTACTGGAGAAGCTAAGCTGCTGCTCTGGATTGAGGACGTACAGGCAAAATCTGATTTAATTTCTGTTCTACGAGTTTTCAAACTGTGATTCATATTTTATGCCTACAGCATATAATCTTTTCAAATATGACCAACATTTTTGTAGAGGAGGCATTTTTGATCATAAAACTATAGAATTACTATGGTGTCAAATCGGAACATATTTATTAAGGCTTTAATTATCAAGGCAGTTACAGAATAATCATTTTCTGTTAATGACTTGCAATAGGACACTTGAAATACTTGGCAGCTGCTGTTCTGCTTGGGGCTTGAGAACAGATGCTGCTCACTAAAACCACGTTCTACTTAGCTCTTCTAATTGCATTAGGTTTTTCAAACCTTTAGTTGCTTGCACAAATATATCTTTGAATTGCTAGTTGTGTTTGTTGCAGGGTTGGCAGATTGATGGTATTGGCTATTCCACAGAAAATGCTGGGATGCACTTGGTTCTATGTGTACGCTGAGGATGTGTAGAGCTGTTATAGTGCATCAGTTGTACAGTAAGACTTCACTGTCTTGCTTTCTGGCACAGCCTTTGTATTGCTTTCTTAACAGAAGCTCCTCAAATTAACAGGTGAAAGTTAAGAGTAGCCGAAAGTGTTGTGAACAAATTATGGGGAACAGTTAATGATGTAGCTGTTGGTGTATTTCACATCTGATTGTTATGTAGATAGTTGTTATTCTGAGGCATTTATATTACCTACTTTTAAAGTCAAGTCATGGTTGATGTTTCACACTGACTCTCCTTTCCTCTTAATTGCAGTGTACTGGGTGTTAAAGCCCTTGGGTTTAGACCTGCAGCTGTAGGGACGTGGGTTACATTTTGTTGACTTACTGTGAGCAGTCTTTCTTAGAAATGAATCTCTGGAATTTCTCCTTCCCAGTTCCACTCTGAAGTGCTCCTGGAGATTCACTCTTGTACTAAGGACTGCTCAGTATTGAGCTGTGACTTTCTCCAGGCTGACAGTGTATGCAGGCTGTTAACCATTGCATTATATATATGAATGTAAATCCTAGAGGTTTTCATACAGCAGCATTCTTCTGCTGAGTTTCGATCATCATTTGTATAGGAAAATCCCTTCGCTTCATTAGAGTGCTGCTGAAAATGAATCTTGACAGTAGATGACACCTGGCAAAGCTCAATTATTTTTTTTTGCTTGACAGAACAGAGCCAAAGTGTCTTTTGGTGTTGCTTCTAGGTATTGTCTATTCGTAACTTATTGTTCTCCCTCCAGCCTTCCATTAATACTACCAACATTGATACGCTGTTAGTAGCAACAGATCAAACAGAGAGGATTGTGGAACCTCCAGAGAACGTCCAGGAAAAAATTGCTTTCATCTTCAACAATCTTTCTCAGTCAAATATGACACAGAAGGCAAGTATGGAAGAACACTAGTAGAACTGGGGGTTTATATATTCCTGGAAACCCACACTAAAGTGGTGGGGGATGATGTTTGTAGGAGAATTCCAGCTCGTAAATAGGAGGGAGCATGCTAAAGAGATAGTGTTTTCCAGTGCTTTCACCTTGAACCTCATTGGAGATAATTTTTTTGGGGAAAGAGGGTTGGGTGGAAGATAGCTGTTCTTAATCTTGCTTTGTCCTACAAGTTTCCTGGTTTCTGTATAGGCAGATACTTTGTCCTGAAGTCTGTAATGCTTTGTTTTCAGGGGAAGCACTTCTAGTCATTGTGTTGAATAACTGTTGGATTGTCCTTTCTGATGTTTTTGTAATTTGAAAGGGCTGAAAAATACTAATGCAAGTTTCTGAAAGACATTAGTGCAAGTTTGAACAAACACTTCCATCATAAGCAGGCTGGGTACCATTTGGTATCGCAAGGCTAAGCTGAAGGACTTCTATTTCAAGCTGAAATTGAGAGAGAATTTTCTGGAACAGTAAAAACCTGCAGCCACGTGTGCTGTCAGCCATGGGTGGGTGGCTTAATGTAAGGTTTCAATGTCTATTTTGCACTTAACTGGTGAAAAGCTGGCAAGTGAGGGAGAAGTGAACTAGTACGCCTTGCTGGTGTTATGAACTAGTTAACCAGTTTGTTGGATAATGAGAAACTGATTTCAAATTAATTTTTAAAAAGCAGAGAACATTGGTACTAAAAACAATTGAGTATGACTGTGTTGGTCAGAGCTTCTCATCTTCCGTGATGTGCTTTTTTACTCTGATATGGAGACAGGTTGAAGAATTGAAGGAAACGGTGAAAGAAGAGTTCATGCCCTGGGTATCACAGTATCTTGTGATGAAGAGAGTCAGTATTGAGCCCAATTTCCACAGCTTGTATTCAAACTTCCTTGACACGCTTAAGAATCCAGAGTTTAATAAAATGGTTCTGAATGAAACCTACAGAAACATCAAGGTGAGTATTGCAAGTTTTCTAATGCTTAGTTAAATTTAAAGATTTAAGTGTGCTTATTTTGAGTTGTTGGCTTATTGTGTTGCTGATATTAAGATACGCAATATCATTCAAAAATCTGCTTGCTGGCTTACAATCGAACTGGCTGATTACCTCCACAAATGTTACATTTCTTCTGTTTTCAGTCAGTAATGTACCAGAGACTTAATTATAATTGAATGAAAGGGCAAATCTACATTGAAATTCATTTTATGTAGGTGGACTCTAAATTTCTGTGAGGCTTGCAAATTATAGCCTCCAGGAAAATTGCTTATGGTCTAGTTCTTTTTTGTAGGGAAAGTATTAAGATAAGAAAACCACACAGTCTGCTATTTTGGTCAAAGAATAAAGGAGAAGGGGAAGGTTTAGAACGTGGAGTGTAATAACCAGTATTCAGTAGAGGGCTAAGGTAATTGAAGAGGAGGAGGAAAAAGCAGCAACCTAGAAGTGATGAGCTGATGAAACAAGTTTGTCAAAGCAAGCACTATTTTTAAACCTATTGGTGGAATTTCCTGACTGCCATGGGTTACGCTGTAGTGCAAAAGAATCTCCTGGCTCTTAAGAGCATAGCTGACCTTGCTGTGTTCAGCTGGTGCTCCTCTGAAGCAAAGGAACAGAACAAACAACAGAATACTTGTGATGTGATCTAAGTCTTGAAATGAAAATTAAATGCTTCCCCAAGAAGTAATACTTCGGGTCTTTGATGAATGAGTAAGTGAAAGCATTGCCTGCACAATCTTATCCTCTGGAAAGAAAGAAATTTTGAAATTGTTATAGGGCAGACTTTTATGGGGTGCTGTCTTGAAGATACTCGAGTATCTCTGCAATGTGACTGAAGCTTAGAACTTAATGTTCCAAAGCTTCACATCTTAAGTCAGATCAGTTGTTGTATTTGGGTTTGAGTCTGATCGTCTTTCAGTTGTTGCTGGAGTTGCTTTTGTTTCATTAGGTGCTACTAACATCAGATAAAGCTGCAGCCAACTTCTCAGACCGTTCCTTGTTAAAGAACCTTGGTCACTGGCTGGGAATGATTACACTGGCTAAAAATAAACCCATCTTGCACACGGTAAGCTTCTGTCTTTGCAAGTTTGCTTGGCATGAATTGGCAGTAGCGCAGACTATTTGGGAAATTCTGTCACCTCCCTGGTGCCTCTCTTTTGTGTGCTAAGTACACAGTATGATCCTTGAGTTGATCATTTAAGACTTCTAGATTATTTTTTACATCAGAAAAGTTAGTAGTTAAGTTCTAGCAAAAATAAATTAATTAATCCCATGTAAAAATGCTTATCTGTGAATCTTCGTTCAAAAAGTAACTGCTACTTAGCAGTCTGTGAAATTCAAGGACAGCCTTGACTCAATTTCACCAAAATGCTCTATAAGAAAACAGCATGTAAGTGAAATTCTTTCAGTGTTTGCTGTGTTCTCTACCCTCTTCCCCTTTTCATTTGTTGATGATGTTTTCAGGATTTGGATGTGAAATCGCTACTACTGGAAGCTTACGTTAAGGGACAGCAGGAGTTGCTTTATGTAGTGCCATTTGTTGCCAAAGTCTTGGAATCCAGTGTCAGAAGTGTGGTAAGTGATTTTGTGCTGGCAGAGTTATTCTTCAAGGGGTCTTGCAGATAGTAATTAGCTTTTTCACAAAATGAAAACTGAATTTCATAAAGAGAAAGAAAAGGGATTTAAGTACTTAAAGGGTAGAAGTTCCATGTTGAGAAAAAGTACATAGCACATGCATTTTTGCAGTCTAAATTAGGTGGTTGTAGCTAAAGTGTACTGTAGTATCCATGGACAGAAGTCTATTCAGAAATGGAAGGATGCTATTCAAAAGGGTCCAGAATCTATTTATTCTTGGGGGGGAGGGGGTTGTTTAGTTTTTTAGTTCCCCCACACCCCCCTTTTGCCCTGATCAGCTCTTGACGTTTCTGCTTGAAGTAGAACTGATCTTTTAGAAGGACCAAGTCATTTTGTTTCCAGTTTAATGTTCAACTAGCATCCTATTCAAGTCTCAGTCAAACAGAATACTAAATTTAGCCGTAATTGCAGCTGTGCAAGCTCTTCCATGGCTTTACGCACACATATTTGTTCATGTTTAAAATATTTCCAGTCATAAGTTATCCACATGATTTAAGAACTTTGTGTACTGCTCTCCTCTTCTAGGTCTTCAGGCCTCCAAACCCGTGGACAATGGCCATTATGAATGTTTTAGCTGAGCTACATCAAGAACATGATCTAAAAGTAAACTTCCATTTTTCTTTTGTATACCTACTGAGTGTGAGTGTTATTTGACGTAACAGTTGAGAAGGATGTTGTGAAGGACCAAGTTTCACTTTTTTGCTGCTTTAGCATGGGGAGAATTTGGCATTCCTTGATTTGGTAGAACTTGACTGAAAGCAATCAGCATGCAAGATACTTATCATCAGTATCAAAGTGTCTAAAAGGCACGGGGTTAGAATCGGGAGCTTGGGAGTTGAGGGATCCAGTAAACTTTTGCTCATTTTCCTTGCAACATAACCTAAACTAGAATTTTTATGCAGTTGAATCTGAAGTTTGAGATTGAGGTGCTCTGCAAGAATCTTGCACTAGACATTAATGAGCTGAAGCCTGGAAGTCTCTTGAAAGATAAGGATCGTCTGAAAAACCTGGATGAGCAGCTGTCTGCTCCAAAGAAGGATGTGAAGCAGCCAGAAGAGCTACCACCCATCACAACAACTAGTAAGCACATTTCTCACAGAACCCAGAACCATACTATGCAAATTTTAATAAGGGAGGTTACGCTGTTGCAAAGATGAATGTGAAGCTACCTACCCTGCCGTGACATTGCTGAATGTTTGGGAGCACATGGATAGTTTTGTAGTAGAAGTAAGCGTACAGAGTAAGCAGACAGGAAGGGAATGGAAGCTATCCTGAAGACTAATTCTACACATGCTGTGTATAGCTCCTCTTTAGGATGGAGTGGAGCAAGATGATCTGTTAACAAGACATTGGGGTTTAAATTGTCAACAGGTCTGCCAAAATGTGCTGAAGCTGGTTTGGTAATTCATCATTGGGAAAATGGAGAATAAAAATTGCTTGGTAATTTAGGGAGTGTTGTGATCAACCTGAGGTACTTCTGTTTCTTAGTCACTTGCTGGTTTAAATGAGGAGAATGCATTGCTAGTATAAGACTTGCTTTTCAGTAATGGTTCAGTACATTCCTGTATTTTACAGCTGCTTCTACAACTCCAGCTACCAGCACCACTTGTACAGCCACGGTTCCTCCACAGCCTCAGTACAGTTATCACGACATCAACGTGTATTCTTTAGGGGGATTGGCTCCGCATATTACCTTAAATCCAACGGTAAGTTTTAGAGCTGATTTGGTCTGCTTAAAACTGGCTGGACGGCCAAGCCCAGAGACTTACAGTGAACACAGCTAAATCCGCTCGACAGCCAGTCACAAGCTGTGTTCCCCAGGGCTCAGTGTTTGGGTCAGTCTTGTTTAATATCTTTATCAATGATCTGGATGAGGGGATTGAGTGCTTCCTCAGTAAGTTTGCAGACGACATAAATTGTATGAGAGTGCTGACCTGCCTGACAGTAGCAAGGCTACCACCAGTGTTGCCACAGATCTCAGTAGATGGGAACAGCATTTGTAAGTCAAAGTTATTGGAGAGTCACTTCTGAAAAGCTGGAGGGGGCTGGAGTGCTAACAAGTAAGCAAATGGAGAACTTCATGGGTGGATAGTGGTTGTATTAGTAGTCTTAGATGGCCAAATGATCTTTCGCTGTGACAATATCCCATTTAATTATGGTACTAAGTGTTAGTTGGGATGGTTGTGGCCAGCACTTCAACTTAAAAGGAGTTTCTCTGCTCCTTTTGACCAGTCAGTAGCTTAGCCCCAAAATTAGTCTTTGCATTGTACTGAATTGCAGCTTTGGAAGAAAAAAACTTGTGTTCCTTAGTTTCATAGTTGTCAGATATTGTAAGAGCTACATGTGGAACTCTAGTGTGCTGCACTGTGGGCGAGCTGTGAGGTTCAACTTAAAAGTTGTTCAGAAAATATGCATTTCTGTTAGGTGGATTCTCCTTTGCTTTGGTCTAACACCTTTCCAAATCCTCCTCCAGATTCCACTGTTTCAAGCCCACCCACAGCTAAAGCAGTGTGTACGGCAGGCGATAGAGCGAGCGGTGCAAGAACTCGTCCATCCGGTGGTTGATCGGTCCATTAAGATTGCCATGACTACATGTGAGCAGATAGTCAGGAAGGACTTCGCACTGGATTCAGAAGAATCACGAATGCGCGTGGCTGCACACCACATGATGCGGAACCTGACTGCTGGGATGGCCATGATTACCTGCAGGGAGCCTTTGCTGATGAGCATAGCTACCAACTTGAAAAACAGTTTTGCAACTGCACTGAGGGTAAGAGTCCCGTCATCCAAAGCCTATTTTTAGCTTATAGACTGTAGACATCCAGCACTAGTGAATCAGTTCTCCACACTGTAGACTTCTTAATTAATTACATGGCATAACTAATGTGGAGGTGCATTTAGTGAATGAAAGTGTTGGGACTCCTGTGGAGTTGCAGTGGAAAAAAAAAACAACTGAACTAACGGCTCATGTCAGTCAGAAGCCTGTAAGTTAGATGTTATTGTACTTTTGTTCACAAACTTCCTGACTACCTTTTTATATTGACCCAGTGTTTTCTCCAGTTTGATCACATCACAGAAGCCTTGGAGTGCTTGCCTTTCAGAGGGTTTTGAGGTAGAGAAGGTAGAGAGGGGAGGACTGAGTTGATTTCTGGTGCTGGTTGGACTGCCTCAGCAAGTATGCATGTTTCAGGCAGATTTTTTACTTGTACTGTTAGCAGATAGGTGTTTAAGTCTGTTTTGCACAGCTTTTTAGTTCATTGGGTTTCCTTGAGAATGTTGTTAGGTCTCTCAATGAATGGACTAAGTTTGAGTTGCAGTGCTAGCTTTCCTTCTTGGCTAAATGGAAGACAGTTTCTGAACTGCTGGCCAGAACAGCAGCTGGTTCCCAGAAACCTCGCTGTGCTTGCTGTCAGCGTCAGCAAAAGACACAAGAGCATAAGAATCTTGGAAAGTTTGAGATGGGGTTAGAAGTGATTAGACGGGACAGCCTACCTCTTGCTTAAAGGCACGTTGCTGTTTTCCATCTGTCCGGGAGTGACAGTGCAAAGGCCCTTTTGCAGTTGCTCTCTTCCATGGTAACTGGCTGAAGGGGGCAGGGTTTAATGGTCTGAAGAGGATGAGCTCATGGAGGTTTTCTTAAGGAGTAATCATACAATACATTGCAGAAGAAAGTGCTGCACGAGACATGAAAAATTCAGATCTGACTTATTGTATGAAGTGGGTTGACAAGCAAAAATTCCTTTTATTTGAAAGAAGCAGTGTAGTTTTCAGGAATTAATGAAGTAAAGGTAGATCTTAATGGGCAAGGAAATCCAAGTAGATTGAGCCATTTATATTTATCTATATTCTGTTTGCAGTGGAAGTTGCTACTTTGCACCCTGGAAAATAAATTGGTTCTGGGTTCTTTTTAAAGCAGATTTCAAGAAGAAAGTCTGTATCAGAAAGGGAATCTGCTGAAAAAGGCTTAGGACTACAGGTTTGCATTGTTAGTGATGCATCTTTATATCTTCTGATTACAAGCTAGGAAATGGAAAAAAATTGAGGCTGCTGTGCTGCAAGGCTTGCTTTTCCTGCGTTAGCATCTGTTGTATGTACATCAGTCTAAAGCAGGGCTTTATTTCCCTGCCCTGGAGATAGGCTGGTAGAGAAGATGGAACCTCTTGTTGTTTTGTTCCTTGCTGAGTGTCTTTACTGTCATCTTATCTACATGTTTTATTCAAGGCTATGCAAAATTAAATGTATTGTGCATTCCATGCAAAGAAAACACATTCCTAAGAGCATTCCTTTTTGTTGCTGCTGTTCTGTATTGGCAGTGATGCAGCTTTTTAGACTAGTATTTTACAGGGAAACTTAACAGTCTTCACTTATTATTGTGGTTTTCAATAGGCAGCCTCCCCACAACAGAGGGACATGATGGAGCAGGCGGCTGCCCAGTTAGCGCAGGATAACTGTGAGCTAGCGTGCTGCTTTATCCAGAAGACGGCTGTGGAGAAGGCAGGCCCGGAGATGGACAAGAGGCTCGCAACTGTAAGTATGGGACTGTTGTCTTTCTGAAGTCTTATGTGCTCGCATACATCCAGACTTGGTGTCTAAAATTCAGTGTGGTGTTTGGGTCTTTTTCCTAGGAATTTGAGCTCAGAAAACATGCTAGACAAGAGGGTCGTCGGTACTGTGATCCTGTTGTGTTAACTTACCAGGCTGAGCGAATGCCAGAACAAATCAGGTTAAAGGTGAGTATACTAACCAAGCCATCTTCCTGTCCTGCTCTTTTCCCTACCCCGATAATAAAAAGTGAATGATGGTGCTTCAGCTGAGCAATCCTGTACATTGGTGGACTTGTCCAAGAGTGCAGCTGCTATTAGCTTGATTAGTAATGAAAACACGCACATATGTTGTTCTAAAATGAGTGTTCATATGATTTCCCTCAGTTCTTTGAGAACAATTCAAGCCCTGTCTTATGTTCTGTGCTGTTCCTGTCACTGAAAGATGACTGGTCTGTTCCGTTGTCTTGTCTCCTCTATATTTTCTCCCCTGAAAGGACATACCGTGTGTTTTCTTCTGTGCATCAGACACACTAAGCCAATATTCAGTTATTCCTGTTTCTGGGAATGTGAGTTGTAGTTGTATAGTAAAATCCTCTTGTTAGGAGGTGTGGCAGAAGAGGCAGGACCTCAATGCAGAGCCACAGAATCCTACTTTGTCATGTCCAGACCGCTCTGTGAATGAGCAGCTACTCATTACACAAACTGACCTTGTTTCTAACTGCCCCAGCAGTGGCGTAACATGAGGTTGATGCCTGTTCTTTTCATTGCAAAGGTTGGAGGTGTGGACCCAAAACAACTGGCTGTTTACGAAGAGTTTGCACGCAATGTCCCTGGCTTCTTGCCTACCAATGACTTAACTCAACCCACAGGATTCTTGGCGCAGCCTATGAAGGTAAAGATTTCCAAATTAATCGGCTTGAGAGCGCGATAGTCCTTCTGGTGAATGTTCAGAATTTGTGTCCTTAGATCAAATATGCATAAGAATCAGGCATTTGTATTGCTTGGGAATAGTGATTGAAAGATGCATTAGTTTTAATGTTGAACTAATGGCAACATAAAACTTATATCCAGTCTTAGGGCTTTGTAACCCAAACTAGGATGAGTTTTGCAAGTTATGACTACTACATGTTGGTTTAGTGTTAGTGAAATATTTTGTTCAAATATTGGATTATTTTTGTGGGAAAATTGGAGGGTAAGCATGGATATTGAAATAATGAACAGGTTTTTGTATGTGTACTTGGATTATTTACTAGTTATTTCCCCAGCTTAATATGCTCATATTTGTGTATTTAAAATGCCAGCATAACTAACGACAGTGCTGTAGAGGCTGAAATTCTGGATGCTATAATTTCTGAAGCAGAAGAGCTGATCAGTATTTGAGTTTCACAAATGCAAACCTTGCAAAAGTCACTCATTCCCACTTTCTCTTAAGCAGCAAGCTTGGGCCACAGATGATGTAGCACAAATCTATGACAAGTGTATGACAGAACTGGAGCAGCACCTGCAGTCCATTCCACACACCCTGGCCATGAATCCTCAAGCTCAAGCATTGCGCAGCCTCTTGGAGGCCGTGGTAGTGGCTCGTAACTCTCGTGATGCTATTGCTGCACTTGGACTGTTGCAGAAGGTGAGTGTTAACAACTCACCTAGAGTTTATTACTCATCTGGCTTGTGGATTGTCTTGCTGGTAACTGTGTGTCTTCGTGCATCCTTTGGAACTTGCTTGGTGAGCAGTACTGAAGAACCACTGTCTTTGGGAATTCATTAAAGTTGGAAGAGGGCTGTGGTGTCTGCTTGGTACACACGGTGGCCAGGCTCCTGGGAGAAGCAGAAACAGAATATTGGGGCTTAAGGGAGTTTTGTTCAGATGTATCAAGTAGTTCTACTGCAGTCCAGAATAGTCTTTGATTTCAGGATGATTTGGAGGCTAAATGGTGGGGTTGGCTCTAGCCAACGGCCAAGCATTCATCTAGCTGCTTTCTCATTCCACTCTCTTGCAGGACAGGGAAAGAACAGAGAGAAGGAAGGCAGGATGATTTGTTCATGCAGGTTATGACAGTTTAGGAGGAAAGCAAAAGCTGTGTGCGCATTCCAAACAAAGCAAACAAAAATCAGAGCTTCCCATCAGCAGGCAGATGTCTTGCCAGTCTTCAGAAAGCAGGGCTGTAGTGCATGTAACATTTGCTTGGAAAGGCAAACATCAGAACCATGAATGCCCCCCTTATCCTGCTTTTCTTGAGCTTTAATTGATGAGCATTATGTCACATGGTATGGAATATCCCTTTATTCAGTTCGGGTCAGCTGTCCTGGCTGTGTTCCTTCCCAGCCTAATGGCTGGGGGGAGAGGCAGAGTAGCAAAGAGAGAGCCTTGATGTTGTTCAGCAACTGGCAGATCACTGGGGTGTTGTCAACATTGTCAGGGCACAAAGCCAAAGCACAGCACTATGTAAAGAAAATTAACTCCGTCCCAGCCAGAACTAGCAGACTTTACCTGATAGTGACCATCACAATAAGCTCTGCAAACTGAGCTGGTGTCCATGCCTGTGCAGAGCACAGTGACCAGTGTAGAGAAAAACCTATTTGAATATGGTGGAAGGATACTGAGCTGTCTGTGTGAAGATGCAAACAGTGGCAAAGCAAAAGTAACGAAAACCTGGAAGGAGATTCTTTATTCTTTAATAGTGGTTGTATGTATTAAAGGACCTAGTCCAGACTAGTATGTAGCCAGGTAAATTGTGCTCCCCCTTTAAGACTGAGCTTCCATTTGCCAGACTAGCACAGGCACATCTCTGAGTGCTGCAGCTCTTTATCTAAAGAACCAGATAAAGTGACTGCTGGCAGGTTCTGTAAATTTTCTTTCATGTATTTTTTCATTAGCATTTCATATGCAGAATTGCTTGTGAGGAAGCTTTGACTTACAGAAACTGCAGCACAAACTGATGTGGTCTTTTATGCAGTTCAGTACCTATGTAAGGCTGTTGGGGCATAGAGAGAGTGTAGGCTTGTGTGTGGTAGGAAGGCTATGTGCAGTGACTGCATAGATGCTGCAGTAGATGGTAGAATCTCCCTGTGCCTTATCAGAGGGTCAGTGTGATGACTCCGTTGGTTTTTGAATGTCTGCTGAGTCTTCTGGTAGTAACTCTTGCTGATGGAATTTGCAGAAGATTTGGAAGAGGACTTTTTTTTTCCTCTGCTAACAGGTTGCATCTATTCTAGGCTGTAGAGGGCTTACTGGATGCCACCAGTGGGGCAGACGCTGACCTCCTGCTTCGCTATCGTGAGTGTCATCTGCTTGTGCTGAAGGCTCTGCAGGACGGCCGTGCATATGGATCTCCATGGTGTAATAAACAAATTACTAGGTCAGTTATGAGACAACAGCACCACCAATGTAGCTTTTGTAATCTTTTGAGAGTTACTGTGTTTTTCTTAATCTCTTGCCTGTTAATATTTCACATTGCTGCAGTTTAGACAGAAAAAAAATAAGTTTTTTTGTCAAAAGTAACTTCATAAAGTGCAGCTTTATCCTAGACCGCGATAGGGATCGGATGGAATTAAGTGCTCAGGATGCTCTGCGGTTTTCTATTCATTTTATAGAGAATATCTCTGTGTTGTCACAGACTGTGCGACCTGGCATACACCTGCAGCAGAAGCATTCATGCTTTCAGCTAGGTAGATGTGTAGCTTTGTTCTCAGAAGGGAGGTTTCTTATGCTGAATAAACTTGAAATTTTTGAGGGCTGTTGTGCCCAGGTGTGCAGGGCAAAAAATGTGCATGAGGCTGATAACTATTACAAACTCAAGCATTACCTTAGAGAGTGCTCTAAAAGAGGCTTGTTTTGGAGATGAGTAATGAATCACAGCAGATGGCACAGTTTTAGAAGTATTAGTTTTGAGTTTCTGTGTGTAAACTGGTTTTTAAGTACACTTTGTAAAATAAATCCACTTCTTCAGGTGCCTGATTGAATGTAGAGATGAGTACAAGTACAATGTGGAAGCTGTGGAGCTGCTAATCCGCAATCACCTCGTTAACATGCAGCAGTATGACCTTCACTTGGCTCAGGTAAAGGCGTATGGCTTTTTTGAAAAAGAGTTGCGGTCAGTCCATCGTAAGATTTGTGATTGAACTACAGTTGTCTTTTTCATATTGACAGTCAATGGAGAACGGATTGAATTACATGGCTGTGGCGTTTGCCATGCAGTTAGTGAAGATCCTGTTGGTGGATGAAAGAAGTGTCGCCCATGTAACCGAGGCAGATCTGTTTCACACCATTGAGACACTCATGAGGATTAATGCTCATTCTAGAGGAAACGCCCCAGAAGGGTGAGATTGAAATACAGGATTACTTCTCTTGTGCTCATTTATGATTTCAAATTTGTATATGTGATGTCTCATATCATTCAATCATACAGCTTTAACCTTTCTCGAGGGCTGCAGTCCTATATTAGTTTAAACTTACTCAAATGTAATTGTGCTGATTTTTCATGATAGAGGCAGCTGCAGCATCGTGTCAGACTGAATGGTTGAGCAGGAAAATCTTTCTATGCACTGTACTCCAAAATACCACAGTACTGCAAGAAACTTGCTTGAATTCCTCCTTTATCTCAAATGTAGGGAGTACTCTTATTTAAATCTGAGATATGTAGGTGTTAATGTGTTAATTTCTTACTCACAAGCAATTCATCAAATCAATCCTTTCTGTTTCTTTAGATGATTTTGTTTGAGTCCATGAAGCAGTCATCCATTCATCTCACATGGCTTGTGTGTCTACCAGCAGATAATTAGGCAGCAAATATTGCAGCAGCATCTGGAAATGTGGGACTTGCAGGCCTCTGTTACTAAGGTGGAAGCAGTTGCTGCTGTGTTTGAGAAGGACTTGGATTGGAGCTTAGAGAACTCTGGTTTGCTCAGCCAGCAGCTGGCTGGTGGGAGTGGCTGCCACTACCAACACAACTGCTAATGGGAGGTCCTAAAACAGAAGTCCTTTTTGTCTGCAGTTGGTGTGGGTAGACTGTCTGTGCTGTATAATTTGCCTTTTACTGCAGCCAAATTTAGTGCCCCGGTCGCGCTGTTTAGCACTGACATCTCACCATTTCAGTGTTTTAGGGCTCCCAAAGTCTGCAGAATTTAATCTCTTTCTGGTGTTTTTTTTCACTGCCACATCATTAGGAGGGGAACTTTAAAGCTTGTATGACTTCTGTGTTGTTTCTTTCATTATAAATGTATCTGCTTTCTTGGCTGACTTCTGCTATTCCAGTGAGGAGTGGGAGATAGGAAGATTTAGTATGAGAAGTAATTTGCCTTTTCAGCTGTATTTGACTGAGCTCCCAGTAAATGTACCTTCCAGAGGAGGAGAAATTTTAAGCCCGTTCTTGCTCTTGTCTGTGCATTAGATTACCCCAGCTGATGGAAGTGGTCCGATCAAACTACGAAGCAATGATAGACCGTGCTCATGGAGGTCCCAATTTCATGATGCATTCAGGAATTTCCCAAGCCTCGGAGTATGATGATCCGCCAGGTCTCAGGGAGAAGGCGGAATACCTGCTGAGGGAGTGGGTGAACCTGTACCATTCAGCTGCAGCAGGCCGTGACAGTACCAAAGCATTCTCTGCGTTTGTTGGACAGGTAGAGCTTTTGGAAAGAAAGGTGCTTTTGATTCAACATAAGTAGGGTGTGATGCCCTCCATTTTAAAGCAGTCTTATAACTCATGTTAGACATACTTTTGAAACTTTCAGGTGTATGGCAGCTGACTATCAAAATTTTGTCTGGTTTTGATGGTAGTGTTCTGCAGAAACCCCTAGCCTTCACCCAGTCAGTTCTTCAGATACTGCAGTAAAAAGCTGTCATTTCAGACCAGGAGTTTTGGGGATAAGTCTGGTTGGTGAAGAACTTGATCTGAGATAGATATTGGGAATAGTTGTGAAACTGTTGAATGAATTATAACTGACGTTACTCCTTACAGGCAACAGTGAAAGCTCTGACAACCTACAGAAAGGAATTACTAATAGGTAGAGAGGCAGGTGAATTGTTCCAGACAGTGTGAACAAGGAAGTCTTTTTTCTTACTGGAACTATTAGATTTAAGCAGCTGCCAGCAGTTCCCCCCTGTGCAATTTACTTGTTGTGATGAACCTCTGCCTTCCAAATGTGACTGAGAAGGGAGACACCGTTAGTTACCCAACATGTGGTAACAAACTCCCTGCAGCCATCTTCCCAAAGTAGTGTTCCTGGCAGCTCCATGACTGCACCTGCGAGAAAGCCCATGACTTAATTAATATACTTTGAATTCTCTTTAAATTTCTGTGTTAACACCTCAGAAAGGCTGCAGATTTTGCAGCTGCCAACCAGAAGAAATTCCAACTACAAAATATGCATAAAGATCTTATTGATGCAGTGGTTTTTTTCATGTGACTTTAGTGTCATCCTATACCTGCTTGTAGCCACCTTTCTGTTGGTCTGATTTCACTGCAAAACTTTATTTTTTTATTTTTTTAATCAGTCTGGTGTTGAACCCACTTTTTAAAAGATGTTTTACCTCTTCATATGGCCTCACTCTTTTACTTTAAAGGATACTTATTGTAAAGCATACTTCGGTAGAGTGTACTCATAATGCTTAATGCACTTTTATCCTGTTTCAATCCTTTATCACATTTGTTTGCTTACCTTTTGTACATATTTGATTAGATTTGAAATGGCAGTTTAAATATATCAAAGAGCGGTGTTTGTAATTGTTTCCTTACAGACTTTAGCTATGGGTTTCAAAAGGAGTATTTTGTGATAACTGCATTAAACCAGGTTTTATTACTGGACTTGTATGAACATAGTTTTGGGTTCTTAAATTAAGTGTTGCTTCCTTCACATTAGTCTTCAGGACAAGAAGGAATGTAGAACTTTAAATGCAGATACATTAATTCCTTTTTTTAAATGCTTGTATGCTTGGGTAGGCTTCTGAAGGCCTGACAGAGCTGCTGCCACCTCTTGCTGTCCTTCATGGAAGGCCGAGTGCTGGTTGCAGAACTGATACTGAAACAGCACTGACTGAAACTGAATACTGAAACTTAGCTGTGCTGATTGTTGAAAAGAATTTGGATCAAAAATACTCTTATTTGGGAGTAAATCTCTTCCCTAAAATTCTGTTGCCGCCCTCAAGTTGCACTGAAAATATTAATCTTGGGAAAAGTAGCAGAGATAGCTCGCTACCCATCTCCCAGTCTTGGAAGTGTGATGAATGTTAATTGTGCTGGGCAAGGTGGGTGCTTTCTAAAGTGTGTGGTGGTTTAAGTTGTAAAATGAACTTTCTGTCATTATGGTTCTGAAGATTTTTCCTTTCCTGGACAGATGCACCAGCAAGGAATCCTGAAAACAGATGACCTGATCACCCGCTTTTTCCGTCTTTGCACTGAAATGTGTGTTGAAATCAGCTATCGCGCTCAGGCTGAGCAACAGCATAATCCTGCTGCCAATCCCACTATGATTCGAGCCAAGTGCTACCACAATCTGGATGCCTTTGTGCGACTTATTGCACTGCTAGTGAAGCATTCTGGAGAGGCAACCAACACAGTTACAAAGATCAACCTGCTGAATAAGGTTGGGAACCCTTTCTGTACTCATTGTACTCATGGGACTATAAGAAATGATAAATGAAATTATAAACTGTTGAGGGGAGCATCAGGATACCAGGTGACTTTCTTGTTCACAAAACTTGCATAACAAGCAAACCTGAAACTCACCTGTGTCTTGAAATGAAAGAATCAGCTGCTGCTCTTCTGAGGCATTAAACTGTGGTTTAAGGTTGGTGATTCCTGGGTATCTCTTAATTCTAAGAGGGTCTTGCTGTACTCAGTTTTATGTCTGGATAGTGTTAGATGGTCAAAACCTTCCAACTCTGTCCAGTCAGTCATCACTGTGGTCCATGGGCAAGGGGAGCAAAGTATGCTGGTTGGGAGTTACTGATACAGATTGTAATAATAATTTACTTAACACTTCCAATAACTAGAAACCTGGATTCTTGCTGGAATCTACTAGTGGTTTATTTTTTTAATTAAAGTATTATCTCTAAGCTGTCTTGCAAAGTAATTCTTGCTGTCACCACTGAAATGTATCGATCTCTTTAGGTTCTTGGTATTGTGGTGGGTGTCCTTCTGCAAGACCATGATGTTCGGCAGAGTGAGTTTCAGCAGCTCCCTTACCATCGCATTTTCATCATGTTACTGTTGGAATTAAATGCTCCTGAGCATGTGCTGGAGACCATCAACTTCCAGACACTCACAGCTTTCTGGTAAGTATTTGAGATTGGCCACAGGGCTCATCCTTTCCTCACAGGGTTAAGATTTTTCATCTAAAGTCTACCAGAGTGTTCCTTTGTGGTGGCTTAACCACACTTGGAATAACTGGTTCTCTTGTAGACTGTCCACTTGCTTGTTTTAAGGAAGATGACTGGTAAACCCCAAGATGCTAAAATGCCTTGCTTTTTTAGGGCCGCGTATGTTTTCCCTCAATGTTATGAAAAGCAATCTTATTGCTGTGCACTTCTAACCTGCTCTAACTTTTCTTTCAGTAACACATTTCACATCCTGAGGCCTACAAAAGCTCCAGGTTTTGTTTATGCCTGGCTGGAACTGATCTCCCATCGGATATTTATTGCAAGAATGCTGGCACATACACCACAGCAGAAGGTGTGGCTGCAGTTTCTCTCTTCTGAATTATAAAGCCCACACAGATGCTTGTCTGGTGTGGTACTGTTTCACATCTCTTGAAGTGCACTAGTGGCATGGCTGTGTGGTTTTTGTTGTCTTCTATATTCACAGTAACCTAACTGCATGGAGAAGAGTCTGTGTCAGTAAACTGTTGAATAGAGGGTGAATTTAATTTAATAAATGTGTTTTATCAAAGTCTGGAAGAGCTGTAGTCCTCACCAAATACTGCCAACTCTGTTTGGCACGTTGAGTGTTCTGGAGATCTCCATAATATATGATGTGCAGCTAATGCCCTTGTAATGAGCTGTGCTGCACTCACTGCTAGAGCTAGCAGTAGGGCAAAATTTAGGTCCAGGTTTATATGAAGACTAGTCTAATTATAGTTTTGAACTTAAGCTAGCTGCTTGTCATTACACATTTTCCATTTGCTGGTTGTTTTTTTCTTGACAGGGTTGGCCTATGTATGCCCAGTTACTGATCGATCTTTTCAAGTACTTGGCTCCTTTCCTTAGAAATGTGGAACTCACCAAACCTATGCAAATTCTTTACAAGGTAAAAAAATGTCAGCTAACAGATGCTAATTCCAGACAAAGCTGTATTCTGGTAGCAAAATAGTATTTACTGTTGTTTTGTAAGTTATTTCTTAGAGTTAAATGCAAATCTCTTGTGGGGCAGAAAGAGGCTACCTCCCCTGATTAATTTCTTCCAATTGATGTTAACTACATGGCATAGAAGGATGGCTCTGCGAGCTCTTGGGCAGTTTCAGCAGTCGTGCACCTCTTTTATAGTACATCTTCTTTCACAGGGCACTCTGCGTGTGTTGCTGGTCTTGTTGCATGATTTCCCAGAATTTCTTTGTGACTACCACTATGGGTTCTGTGATGTGATCCCACCTAACTGTATTCAGCTAAGGAATCTCATCCTGAGTGCCTTTCCACGGAACATGAGGCTTCCAGACCCTTTCACCCCCAATTTAAAGGTAGGACCTATTTCCACAAGTTTGCTAACGGGAAGCTTGCTTGCCTGCAAGGTCTTTGCAGTTCCAACCTGAAAGGACAGACTGTTGAGACTTGTGTTACCTGACAACTGCATTGAGAACCTGGCTTTTGCCTGGCAGACCAAAGGGCTTTTCTTCTTAAGGGAGACTGACTTGATGAAGTCCCTAGATCACACACAGTGTTAGAGCAAGGGCATCTTTGGTGACTGAATTCCCCTACAGCCTTTGCCCTTGTATCTTTTATTCTCTACTGTCAGTTCTTCAAGAGTCATCTGATGGGTTTGCACATTAGAGACCAAGTTTCTCCTGAAATCTGCAAAGGTCCAGTGTTTAATTTTCATTGCTGGTATGAAAAAGTGATCAACAGCAGTAGTTGTATTACTTGTATCTGTAATATCACAGAGATCTGCTCTGCAGTTTGTTCCTTTAGAGGTTGCTATGGTGTAGCTGACTGGGCTTTCTTTCAACAGGTGGACATGTTAAGTGAGATTAACATCGCTCCACGAATACTCACAAATTTCACTGGAGTGATGCCACCTCCCTTCAAGAAAGACTTGGATTCCTATCTCAAAACCCGTTCTCCAGTCACATTTTTGTCTGACTTGCGCAGCAACCTACAAGTAAGTGGCTGGTTTCTAGGATGCTGCATTTAAACAATGTGGGACAGATTATCTTGCTGATTGAGTCAGTCTCCTTTCTTGCAAGAATTTTGTTGATGTAGCAGGTGTGTGTTCCAAGCAGTAGAAAATCCTCTGCAAACGCATGCTTCTCTGAATAAGTCTTGTGGATTCCATCACAGGACTCCCAGCATTTTCTACCTAGGCATTGCCTGAGGCTCAGTGAGTTTCACTGAACTCTGTTGTGGGGGTTTTGGTTTTTTCTTTTTTTTAGAACCTGATTAAATTTTTACTCCAGATGGCTTCATTGTTATCAAAATCTGTTGATCTGTATGTTTATGCTTTAGGGGTAGAAAAGGCAAATAAGCTAAGACCAGATTCAAAATTGTTAGCCAACATCATTTTATATATCATATGGCTTGGCTTGCAGCAGACTTCAGGGTTGAAGTTCGCTTTCCTCGGCCAAGTGCTTGGACTGAAGGTTCACATAGGTAATTGCATTTCAGCCAGCCTCTGGCACTGCTAGGGAAGTCAGAAGGATTTTACCTGACTTTTTGTTAGGTAGGGGAGTACAAAAATTGCCTGTTGGGTCTGTCAACACTTTGATGCTTTTGAAAAAGAAAATATATATATAGCTGCTGTAGTACAAAAGGATAAATGCCAAATTGAATTTGTGTATGTCTGAGTGTGTAGTCTCCTGTAAAATCAGGAAGATACTTAGATGCTGTTGTTGTACATGCTGTACCTTTTGCTTGCTGCAGGAATATAGGATGTTAATGCTTTTCATATCTTTGCTATTAGGTATCAAATGAACCTGGCAACCGCTACAACATCCAGCTGATTAATGCACTGGTGCTCTACGTAGGTACTCAAGCTATTGCGCACATTCACAACAAAGGCAGCACACCCTCCATGAGCACCATTACCCACTCAGCTCACATGGACATCTTCCAGAATTTGGCAGTAGACCTGGACACTGAAGGTGAGCTGGACTCACTTCAAGTGATGTCAGGTTTGGCAGCAGATTGCCTATTTGAGCTATGGGAAATACAGATTATTTCATCTAGCTGCTAGTGAATTCACAGTAAGTAATGCTACGTTAGAATATTAAACTGAGTACAGAAGCAGTGTTAAAACCAAACGTTCAGGGTATTCCAGGGAATGAGAAATAAGCTCAGTGAGGAGGAACTGAATTCTTGCTGCCCCATCGGCTTGTGTTGATAAAGCTTTTTCATATCTTCAGTTGGTTTTGTTTCTTGCACCTTCATGAGGCAGGCTCACAAATCTGAGTCTTAACCAATACTAGTTTCTGCTTTATTCGTTTTTGTGTGTATGTAAGGGAAACCATAGGGACTTATTGTTCCTCTTCTGTAGGCCGGTACCTGTTCTTGAATGCAATTGCCAATCAACTGCGTTATCCAAACAGTCACACCCACTACTTCAGCTGCACCATGCTGTACCTCTTCGCAGAGGCCAACACCGAGGCCATCCAGGAGCAGATCACGAGGTGAGAGGGAAGGCATTGAACTTGCCAGCATTCAGCCTTTCATTTTCCTTCCATTCATATTTTGCATATTTGAGCTCTAACTAGTTTTTCTTCTGGATTTCAGGGTTCTCTTGGAACGACTTATTGTAAATAGGCCTCATCCCTGGGGTCTCCTTATCACTTTCATTGAGCTGATAAAAAATCCAGCGTTTAAGTTCTGGAACCATGAGTTTGTTCACTGCGCTCCAGAAATTGAGAAGTGAGTATAACTTACCGATGAAATCACTAAAACAATGTATCTAAAGCGAGAGCTGAGATGCACCTTGAGTTTTTGGTGCTTTCTGCTGGAAGCACTGCTTGCTGCCACAAACACACCTAACGCTGCTTTGCTTCTGTGTTCAGGTTGTTCCAGTCAGTTGCACAGTGCTGCATGGGGCAGAAGCAGGCCCAGCAAGTCATGGAAGGGACTGGTGCCAGTTAGGTCAGATGCATCGTGAGCTGTCAGCGTGCCAGCCTGGAGGTCCCTGTCCCACCGACTGACAGAAGACTTTGTAAGGCTCCTTCTGACCTTCCCAGCCCCCTCAATTGGGTAGATGCAACAGACCCTGGGTGAAAGTCCATGTGGGCACGTTCCAAAGTTTGAAACTAATTTTTGACTTTTGGCCAAAATTCAGAAGATGCTGTGAATATCATTTTGAAACTAGTGTAAATACAAGGAACAGAAACATTTGTCTGAACTTCTGGGTTTGTGCAAGTTACGTAAAAGGCAGGTGGGTAACTAGTGCCTGTCCAGCTTGTAATAAAGGGGCGGCTGCTGATGCCAAGCACTTGTCTGGGGCACACCTCCTTGTACTGACATTCCCAGACTCCCAAAGAATATTGAAAAGCCAGTTATGATACTGTGTAACTTATTTTTCTTTATGTGGATGGGGGACCTTTAAATCACTAAGTTGGTTTACATTAAAAAAAAAAGGTGGATGTGTTTGGAATATGGGAATACAGTGGATAGGGGAAGGATGAGGGAGGGGTTATGGTTCAGTGTTGCTTTCCCCCACCCTCATCAAATCCTGACTGACAGCAAGTGGAGTGGCAGCCAGTGAATGCCTCCTTTCTGTTGGAGAAGACACCTCAGGCCCTTGGGAGAGGGTCAGCTGTTTTGTAGGAAGAAACCAGAGGCCAGGCCTATAGCCTTTTTTTTTTGGGTTTTTTTTTTTTTGGTTTTTTTTTTTGGTTTTTTGACACTTGTAAATTTTGGAAGGTGGGGGATAAACAGAGACCTTTTCCCTCCAGCCTGTGACCACACAGTATAAGTTTGTAAAAAAAATAATTAAAAAAAAAACAAACAAAAGAAAAAATTAAAACCCAAAGGACCAATACAGCCCATTTTGTAAGGATTTTGAATGTTTTGTAAAGTATTGGTCCATGTGTTGTATTTTGTAGCCTTTCTAGTTCTTGGGCTTTAGTTCTCCCACTTCTTGTATGTATGCATACTGTAGTTACACATTAAAGTCATGACCTGCAGCACGTGCCACTGTGCTTATTCTCTCCAGTTCCATCTTGCCTGGCCAGCTGATGTCTTTCAAAGTCTGTTCCGCCCATCCAAAATGCAGTTTTCCAGGGTGCTTTGGGCACTGCCTGTTGAGAGCAGCTGAGCCTGTTCTCTAGCTTGAGGTCAGTGGGAAGAGTTGTTACAGGCCTTGCTTTGATGCACAAAAGGAAAGACAAGTTGGTTGGAGAGGTATCCTGGTTACAAATTAATGAGGGGAGTTGGTCTCTGACAAAGCTGACACAGAGCAGTCATTTTGGATGTTCTGATGCAGCCCTCAGGGTTCTAGTGAGCTGCGACAAGGGGTGGCCAGTGCACACACTCCTTTAGCCTGTGTCTCACTGCCTAGCAGATAGCGGGCAAAAGAGCTTCACAGCTTTCTTTTAAGGTAATTCTGCTAGTTTGTTACATACAGCTCATTGACCGCTATCTTATGGGTGGAGAGGTCTGGATTTCCTGCTCCTGTTTACAGGATGGCCTGTCTGGCTCTGCTTCTGCTGCACAGTGCAAAGGCAAGATGTGGGGCACCACTGAGGGGACTGTGCCAGTGGACTGCGGCTCAGAGGACGTTCTCTGTGACCCTGCTTCTCAGCAGTATGGGTTCAGTTACCTGCGTGTATGGGAATAGTCTCTTGCCAGCTCCTATCTGGCATTTGTTTGGCAGATCAGTAGTTGTGCTGGAATTGAGCCCTACTAATAACTTGGTGCTCAGAGGACTCTGGTTCTGCACTAGTGCTACAGCACTAGTGGCTGGGTCCTTTTAGACTTAAGACTGTTAGGCTGGTATAAGGATGTGGTGTAAGGTGGACAGGACTCAGCCACGATCCCAGTAACGCCAGTTAGCCTGGTAGGATTCAGGCCACCACACTTTGTTTCCCATCTTGGCAGGTAAGGAGCCTGCAACTGGCACTGCAAAAGTAAACACTGAGAGCAACTCCCCAAGGATTACTTCTGTCCTTGCCAGTAGAGGCCTTGGCTATAATACACTGAGTGTTCAAGAAATGAAGACATTACCTTTTGATCCACTTTGTGCGTAGTTTGAAATCTAGTCAGCTGTAGGAATAGAAGAGCCAAGATAGCAGACTGGACTCTTAAACAGCCACTGTGTTACCCCACTGTGAAAGGGGGATTAAAAAAAGCTACCCCAGGTACTGTTAAACCACCACAGCCAGGCAGCTGGGGCTGTAGCTGACCTCTATGTACACGAGTACAGTCTGGGTTTTGCTTTTCTGTAATACTTTCAACTGCAGCAGCAACAGCAAAGACTCCCCCCTGCCCTTTGTAGATTGGGCTTTGCACCTTGTTGGAAATTTACAGCATTGCCTGGATAAGAAACATTGCCTTTATTAAATACAGCTTGCCCTGCAAACCTCCAATATTTTGTCAGATGAAAACAGCTGACAGGAAAACATTAATATGGCTAAATGTAATGCAGTGCAATGCCTGAGCTTAGGGAAGAACTCTTACCAGTCAGA
This sequence comes from Coccyzus lansbergi, assembly GCA_033558105.1. Taxonomy (NCBI): domain Eukaryota; kingdom Metazoa; phylum Chordata; class Aves; order Cuculiformes; family Coccyzidae; genus Coccyzus; species Coccyzus lansbergi. Next base: position 54,163 of record JAUMJK010000950.1, read on the forward strand.
GGGTGTGTATCAAATCCTCAGTCTACAGCACCTGCAGAACTGTGACACTGCTCCTTCGTAGTCTCAAGCCCATACAGGAATGCCTTTTATAAAGGTAAAAGTAAGTATCTTGCTCTACTGAGCCTACACGAAAACAAGATGGATGGGCTTAGACTCTAAAATGCTCAGTATTAGCAAAGTAGTGAAGAGTTTAGTTTGTCAGCATCTCCACCTGCCACATATTTACTCTGAAACTCAGCATCAGTAAGGCAAGAGGTACCAACTGGCTTTCTGCCATCTTCCTCTGGACAGGGAGCAGTTCTTGCTGATGCTAAATGACCCACCTGCTGTTCTGACAGTGTACATCTGCCCTCCTGGAGCAGCCGTGAGATGTGGGTTTTCTGAGGTTGTCTAGGAGGTGTGCTCCAGAAGGTGTGCTGGAAAAAGCAGTTGTGCTCCAGATCTCTCACTGTAAGGCAAGGTCACCCAAACCACTTCGGTGCTAGGGAAGAGATTCTGTCTATGTAGAGGTAGCTAAAAAGCCACATGCTGTTTGAGGAACAAATGGACCCATGTTTAATCTTGCCATCTGTTCTCACTTCTGCAGAAGAGATGGCCAGGGGCTGACCTTTCCTTCCGGAGCACAGTTCAGGAAATTGATTTCCAGAGGCAGTGGGTTTCTAGCGTACCAGTTCTAGCAGCTGATGCAAGATCCTTTTCTGTCCATAGCGCACATGCAAAGCTTGCTGCTCCCTTCGACTCAGTTTCTTGTAAGCCTCCTTGTTATTTAGCAAATCCTCCTCCGCTTTCAAGTCTGACCCATAGGACTCCAGGGTTAGGAGCACACTGTCATAAAGTAGCTTCTTGCAAGGGGGTTTAAGTCTGGAGAGAACCTCGTTAGAAAGGGCAGAATTTTCCTCTTCATCACTGTCATCTTCCCAGCCATCTTGTTCCTTATACTCCTTGAATTCTTCTTCTGACATGCACAACACCTGTAATGACCCAGGCAAAGAGACAAAGTCACTGGCAGTGAGTCCACCAGGCTTTCTCCTTTTAAGTGTGGTCTTGGGACCACATCAAACAGGTAAATTATTCCTCAGCTGTGCTAAAGGTAGGAGGGTAGACCTGGCTTAGATACCTTAGCCACAGGTAACTTGTAAGAAGATTGTGGGTGTTGGGAAGAGTCCTGAAGACCAGCTGCTACCTATGAATGTGCGAAGCTCTCCAGAACAGCAGTAGCCATGGGGCTATTTAAGGCTGGTATTTAAATACACATGGGTGGCCAGTTCAGGAGAGGAAGATGACTAACAGTACCTGGAGCCTGGCAGCTGGGCCACAGGCCCTGCACTTTTTGTGCCTAACTATTAGTACCACGCTGCTGTTACATGCTTATCCCCCTTCACTGCACCACTCTGCATCCTGGTTTGCACAGCTCCAGGGTGCTGGGCCTGTGCTCTTCTACCACAGGGCAGAGCTTACCTTCAGGGTCATGGAGAGCTCCTCCTCGGTCAGCACCTCCTCCCAGCCGAGCACAAAGGCGCCTTCCTCTCCCACCATCTCCAGCTGGCACAAGAAGTCCCACTGCTCGCAGACCAGCTGCTGCTCTGCTTTGCTTCTGGCACCTGTGAGGAAGATGGCAGAGGTGCAAACCCAGCTCAGCTTGCAGAGAAGGGGAAACGGGAGGCAGAAAAGGCACAGCCCCAGCACCTGAAATGCTGGAAAAGGCTCACTTTTCACGTCCCCCATTTCATTACATTGCTATTTAACAGAGCTCCCTTGCCCCATCCTTTACCAAAGTGGCTACGGCTGCTACTCACGCTGCAGGGCTGCCTTGCGTACTGTCACCATCTGGATATCGGCCGTGTCGTGGATATTGCCTGGGTACGGCTCCGCAAAGCCATACATGTGTAGGAGCTGCCAGTTGGCCATTTGCCCATAGGTGTTGAAGATCTCTTGTCCTTTGCTGATGGGCTGTGTTGTAACCATCCGTAAACATTGCTGCAAGGAGGGAGAGAAAGAGGCTCAGAGCTGTGGTGATCCTACTGCTCTCAGCAACAAGGTGTTTTGAAGGGGATCAGATGACTTGGCAAAAGCCAAGCAAGCAGCAGGGGAATGTGTTGAGGAAAACAAGTTTCATCCTAAATGCTCCAGGCCAGACTCGCTTGTGGTGCTGGCAGGTGAGTGGTGCCACTATGGGTTCAGCGAGCCAGCCCTGCTGCAGCACTGCTCCCCAAGGCCCTCAGCAAAGAGGAACAGGCCTCTGCTGCTGTATACTCACAGGAGAGTACTCCAAGTTGGCATTATGGTTGGCCACATGATTCAGAATATCTGCTACAGGCACCATCATAGGAGGATTGGGCCCCTTTTCATCTTCATCTTCCTCGTCCAATGGTTCCTGAAAGCTAAGGCAAGGGAGATGAAGACAAACCCATTGTATGACTAGCAGCACAGGGCAAGCTTTGCCTTATACTCACTTACCTTTTTGCAACAGCAACCCTCTAAATAACACAGCCTATTGCCTTCCCTGGGATCCTGCTCCTCGTCCTTGCTCCCTGTTGGAGAAAGCCCCCACCTCTCACCTGTAGGCCATGACAAATGCCACCAGCTCCTTGTACAGTTCCAGCGTGTGCAGCTTAGGGTCAAAGATGTTGGGGTGGGACTCCATGAAAGGCAGGATGATGGTGCTGTATTCCAGGTGAATGTTAGCCAGGTCCTTCTCCACAGCTTCTGGGATGCCTGTGCCCTGCAGGAGCTTCTTTCGTTCTTCTTCAGGCCTGTTGTAAGAAAAACAGCAGGTTTATCTCCATCTGCCTCAGGGAGGGCTCCATAGCCCCCTCCCTCCTTCAAAATATCAGCTTCCTGCTGCTCTCCACATTCCAGTTTCCTGGCTGTGCCTGTAGCTGGCTCTAACCCTAGGTAGGTATGTTCCTCAGGCTAGACCAGAGGGAAGAGGTCATGCAATAGGCCCACATCCAACCCCAAGGCTTCTGGTCAGCATATCCTGCATCCAGCTGTCCACCTGGGCCACCCTACAGCCCCCCTTGGTTTCACCTTACCAGAACATGGGGTGATCCAGGCTCCTGAAGTCCTTCCAGAGGGAGAAATAAGGCTGCCAGTGGGAGTCACTGGTTGTGTACTCGTGCAGCAGGGCCAGCAGGAGAGGCACCCACCCAGACTGGCTCTGCAGGGAGTCCTGTGCTGTGGAACCAGAGATGGCAGAGAAAACATAAGTTGGTTGGAGGTTTTGGCTGTTTCCTGAGAACTGTTTCCCTGCCCATCTCTCCTCCAGTGCCCTGCACAAAGCAGGAACCTTCCTTAGGCTTCATCCCAGACCCATTTCATAGAATCACTGCGCTGGAAAATATCTTTGAGATCGAGTCCAAACTGTACCGGATCACTACTAAACCATACCTGAGCGCTTCATCTGCCTGCCTTCTAAACGCATCCAGGGATGGTGACTCAACCATCTCCCTGGGCTGCCGTTCCAGTGTCTGAGAACCCTTTCAATGAAGATATTTCTCCTGATGTCAAATCTAAACCTCCCCTGGCACAACTCCAGGCCCTTCCCTCTTGTCTTAACCCCTGTCACGTAGAAGAGACCAGCACCCACCTCGCTACGCCCTCCTTTCAGGCAGTTGTAGACAGCCGTGAGGTATCCCCTCAGCCTCCTTTTCTCCAGGCTGAACAACCCTCGTTCCCCAGCCCTGTTCCCTTTCTCAGCCTCACCCTCAAACCCCAGGGAAGCCCAAGCCTCTCCGCAGCCTCTACTCACCTTCTTGCAGGAGCTGGTGGAGGGAGCAGGTGTGCTGGGACAGCAGCGCTCCACGAGGCACGGTGACCACCACCTCTCCAGGCTGCAGCTCGGCGGCCGCCAGCATCCCATAGCCGGCAACGGCACCACAGCGGCTCAGCCGGACCTGCAGCGGGGGCAGGTGGCCACGGTGAAGGGTGTGGGGGCCTCACCACCTGCCTCCCCCAAGCCCCGCTGCCTCACCTTGGGGCTGAGCTCCACACCGGTGCGGCCGCACCACGCCAGGAAGGCACTGAGGGGATCAGCCAGACGCTTCCCCAGGGGGCTGCTCCCAGTCGCCACCTGCAAAGGCAAGGAGAAGCAGGGAAAGGCAGTGACACCGAAAACGCCGGGAAAGCAACTCTCCGAGACTCGTTTTGGAGTTTTAGAAAGTGAGCGCCTCTTATCAGGCAATACGAGCAGCGATCTCCATCAACCTCTCCAAAGGGCAAGCAGAGAGCAGGAAAGTGCCGTTTGGAAGCAAACGAGGTTATTCTCCCTCTGTACTCGGCCCTGGTGAGACCGCACCTCGAATCTTGTCTTCAGTTCTGGGCCCCTCACCACAAGAAGGATGTTGAGGCTCTGGAGTGAGTCCAGAGAAGAGCAATGAAGCTGGTGAAGGGGCTGGAGAACAGGCTTGATGAGTAAGGGCTGAGAGAGCTGGGGGTGTTTATCCTGGAGAAGAGGAGGCTGAGGGGAGACCTCATTGCTCTCTATAACTACCTGAAAGGAGGTTGTGGAGAGGAGGGAGCTGGGCAGTTCTCCCAGGTGACAGGGGACAAGACAAGAGGAAATGGGTTCAAGCTCCACCAGGAGAGGTTCAGGCTGGACATTAGGAAAAAAAATTTCATGGCAAGGGTCACTGGATGCTGGAACAGGCTGCCCAGGGAGGTGGTTGATTCACCTTCCCTGGAGGTGTTTAAGGGACGGGTGGACGAGGCGCTGAGGTACATGGTTTAGTACTTGATAGGAATGGTTGGACGCGATGACCCAATGGGTCTTTTCCAACCTGGTGATTCTATGAAACACACTCCCGGCGGGACATTCAGCCCCACTTTCAAAGAACACAGTCACTCCAACAAACTGTAATTCTACCGGAGCTTAAACCGCAAGCTCTGTAGTGCCCGCAGCACCGACCCCCTCACTGGAGAGCAGCGGGATCCCCGTCCCCGTGTCCCGACCCCCGGACCCCTACCTGCGACCTCTTGGCGGCCGCCGCCATGGCGCTGCGGGCACGTGACCCCGTCGCACGTGGCGCCGCCAGGAGCCCCGCCCCCTCCCGGGCCGCGCCGCGACGGCGGCCGCGGGGGGACAGAAACGGGACGAGGGCGTTCGCGCTGAGGCTGCCGTTTATTGGCTTGGGGGAGGAGGTGGATGACACACGCTCTATTTGCCCCTCTCAGGGGTCTTACAAGGCTCTGTATGCCCCTCTAAGCAGCTGGGGGGGGCTCTGTGTGCCCCTCCGAGGCGTTTGGGGGGCTCTGTGCACCCTGCCAAGGGGCTTGAGGGCTCCGTGTGCCCCTCTGAGCGGTCTGGGAGGGCTCCATATCCCCCTCCAAAATGTTTGGGGGACTCTGTGTGCTCCTCTGAGAGGTTGGGAGGGACTCTGTGTGTCCCTCCGAGGGGTCAGGGAGATTCCTATTCACCCCTCTGAAGGGGGATTGGAGCACGGGGGGTTCTGTGTGCACCTCTGAGCAGTCTAGAGGCTCTGTGTGCCCCTCCAAGGGGTTGGAAGGCTCTGTGTGCCCATCTGAGCAACTTGGGGGCTCTCTGTGCCTGCTAAGGGTCTTGGGGGCCTCTTTGTGCTCCTCTGAGAGGTTGGGGGTGGGCTCTTTGTGCCCTTCTAAGCAGCCGGGGGGTGTGTTCTGTGTCCCCCTCTGAGAGCTTTGGAGGGCTCTGTGCACACAGATAAAAGTTTTGGGGGCTCCGTGTGCCCCTCCAAGGAGTCTGGAAGGTTCCTACGCACCCGTCTGAAGGGTCTGGGGTCTCTGTGTGCCCCTCTGAAGGGTCTGGGGGGTCTCCAGGGTCTGCAGGGCCTGGACATACCTCCAAGGTCTCTGGTGCCGTTGTGGCTCTGTGGGACCCTGTCTCGCTTCTACATTCCAGGTCTGGGCACCAGCAGGCTCACAGCACCAGACATGGGCTAAAAGCAGTGGCCTCTCATTAAATACGATAATTAAGCTTATGGTCTGCTTCATTCACCATGCCCCACCCTACCAGCCACCTGTTCTGGGTGATGGTGTCCTTTCCAGTGCTGTTCCAAGGCGCATGGTCACCCCTCCATTCCCCCAGCTAGTCAATCCTGGCCCCTTCAGAAAGGAGAGCAGATGCCCTCAGTGGTTGCTCCTAATGAAACCAATTAGTGCACACAGTATGTTTGAAGAGGTCCCATGAGGGTCCTGGCTGTCCCTGTGGGTCCCTCATCCCATGAACTTTTGGGGTTGGTTTTAATTGTTCTCAGACCCCTCTGCACTGGGCCAGGATAGCTGGGTGGGTTTCTTATGAAGCAGAGGGGCTCTTCACTGCAGAACTGAGTGGAAAGGCAAGAGAAAAGGCAGGGTGGCTTTCAGGAGTCCATCCGAGCTGGTGGCCCCTCCTAGGGCCTGGTCACGCCGACCACCCTCCTGGCAGCTGCCTGCTGGCAAAAGCTCTGCTGTGACTCGGATTCGAACCGAGGTTGCTGCGGCCACAACGCAGAGTACTGACCACTATACGATCACAGCTGCTGCTCTGCTCCCGCAGATCCCTGCTCCCTTCATGGGGGGTGTGGGGGCAGCGAGGGTTTGACAGCCCCTCTGGCCCCCTGCTCGCCCTCCCCACGGGCACATCCCCATGGCACTGACGCTCTCCTGGCTGCATCCCTGGGTCGGGACCAGGGCCCTGGGGGGATGCCAACTTGCTCTGAGCCCCTACACCGGGTGCTGAGCCCCATGTGCACAGGCAGCGCAGCCGAGCGGGATGAGGAGCTGGCACTGGGCTCTGAAAACACAAGTTCAAAGCCCAATGCTGCTGGGTTATTATTTTTCCAGACTGCTAGGATTTGCACCCACAGCCCTGGCCAGGGTCTCCTCTTCCTCACCAAGCCAGCTTTTGTCTCTCCCCAGGAGGACAAGCCTGGCGTTTATACCTCACCTTTCCCAGTGATCCCATCCTCAGCCGAGGAAGAGGTGCCGGGGCAGGGTAGAGATCCTGGTGGTGCTTCACCTCACGGGACAATGCCCTCCACTATGGTGGCCTTGCTGGGGCACTGTGGGGGTGGAAGAGCTCACAGTCAGTCCTCACATCCCACTGATGCCGCAGTGAAGTGGAGCCCTCACTGCCTGTTCTGAGCATCCCTCAAAACCCCAAATGTGAGCCTGGATAGCTCAGTTGGGAGAGCATCAGACTTTTAATCTGAGGGTCCAGGGTTCAAGCCCCTGTTCAGGCGAAGGCTTTATCCTTTAGAAACCTAGAGGTCTCTCCGGGGCTGCAGGCTCCCCAGTGCTCCTTTCCCTGCTTCTTTTCCCACTGTCCCCAACCCACTCAGTACCCCAGGGAGAGGGAGACCCTGTCAGAGGATGGAGACAGGCAAGGGATCTACAAAAGGAAGGAGAAAGAGGATATATGCCAGAGGGAGAGACACAGAAGAGCTAAAGCGAGAAGTCAGGAATGGAGAAGGGAATTGGGTTGGAACTAGGGGCTCAAGGGACCTGCTTCCCCCACCCCAGAGTTAGGGGCTGGAGACTTACTCCCCCAGGGGTATCCCTGGGGCTGAGCACAGCTGAACCTCAGCCCCATGCTGGGCTTTTGTCATGGCCCAGGCTCTCCTTGCACCTTTGGGTGTTCCTCATCCCTGTCCTTATTCCTGCTGCACCTCCAGGAGCTCTGGTTTGGATACTACCCTGGGGCAGGCAGAAATCCTGCTCTGCCTTGAGGGACAACGGCAGACACTCTATGCTGCCCAAAACCTACCTCCCCAAGAAGGGGCTGCGACAGCAGGTGCTCTTCCCCTCCATGGGGACACGGTGGTTGGGTTTGGCAGCCAGGCAGGGCTATAACAGCCCCAGGCAGGGAGAATCCATGCCCACCATCCCCATCCCACTGCACAGCCCCTGCTGCCCACCTCAGCCCGGGCAGATGCTCCCTGGCAGGCGGCCCTGCAGCCTGGCCTTTATCCTGCAATGGTTTTGCAACAAGACGTGGCACCAGCATCAACCCACGAGCTTATTTTATTGTCCCGACGAACTTTGTTTCCCAGCGGCTCCCATCACTTCTGCCCGCGCCGCGCGGCTTGGGCTGAGCTCCAGCCCACGCTTCAATCGTCATTCATTTCTTGCCAGCAAGAAAACAAAGAGATAATAAATAGGACGCTTATTTGCGGGGGGAGCCCAGGGGAGGGTATCGGGTCACGAGCAGCCGCGGGCAGGGCTGCGCCTGGCCCCGGCTGGGGGGGTGGCAGAGGGGCTGCAGGCAGAGAAGCGATTGGGGATATAGCAATCTCTATTTAATTACATTAAAATAGACTATTTTAAAAAATTATTATTTCTAGTAGTTAAAAAAAACATGTGTCATGGTCCATGCAGGGCTGTGGAGCTGCCCCGGCAGCCCCAGGGAGGGTTTGGGAACTCATTGGCTGGCATGGGGACAGGCCCCAGCCTGCCTCACGCCCCGGGCAGTCCCGTCCCAGGGGTCTGTCCCTGTCCTTGCCCCAAGCACCTCAGTGGGTGCCCGGGGCAGCTGCCAGAGGGGTGACCACTGGGGGTGACAAAGCAGAGGCTCTGTGCCCCCCAACAGCCCCACATCCACAGGCAGGACCCAAGGTGGGGGAGCACCACCATGGGGCTGGACCCTTGCCACGTGGGGCTTTAAATGACATGACAGCAGTTGAACTGCCCCAGGGAGAGGAGGCTCTCCTTGGGCCCCGGCTGGATTTTGAAGGCCAGAGCTTTCTCGCAGAGCGGGAACTGCAGGAGCCTGTCCCGCAGGCTGCCCCCCTTGCCCTTGCCCGGGTCCAACTTGATCACGTTCTCCACGCTCCCCTCGATGCCCCCTGGGCCCAAGCTCTCCCCCGACAACCGGGCTGGGCTGCTCGGGAACTCTGGCACTGGAGACTTGTCTGTGGGGCCTGGAGGGGTGATGGTGGTCATCTCTGGCCCCGGAGCCTGGGAAACCCCAGCAGAGCCACTGTGCGGTGATGGGATGGCTCCCCTTTCCCCAGGGCCGCCTGCTACGGAACCCTCAAGCTCCACATCCTCCCCCCTCCTGGGGGGCTCGGCTCCATCGCCCCGCAGGGCTGCGGGACCCCAGCTCCCACTCACTCCGTTCCCAGCCCAGGCTGCCCCCAGGTGCCCAGCCCGGCTCCCCAGCTCAGACCCCGAACCCCACACCTCCCCGCGGCCGGATGGGCGTCGGGAACACAGGAACGCTCGCATCTGCTCCTGGTTCAGCGAGCTGCTCTTCCTCTCCATGGCACTGGGCCTCCCCTCCTCTTCCTCCTCCTCCTCTTCTTCCTCCTCGCAGATCTGCTGCAGGGACGGGGTGCTCTTGGTGATCGCGGTCTCAATGGCAGGGACCTTCAGCAGGCTCCCATGAGGCTGCCGGCCCCCCATGTCCCCTCCAGCAGGCAGTGGGGGCAGCCGGGACTTTGTGGTGAGGCTACCCGGCATGTCTGTGAAGGGCAAGAGGCCACTGGAGCTGCTCTTGGGGTTGAACGTGTCCAATAAGTTGTTCCTGAGAAAGGGGAGGAAGGAGGTGTCGGTCCACAGCCGGATATCAGAAGGGGAGAGGGGACCAGCCAGGATCCTGCTCCAAGGACTCAGAGTAGTTCAGGAGGGGACAGGGGATGGGGGGTAGCAGGGGCTCACCTGCTCTGCACCTCCTTGGCCAAGTTGTAGACGAGGCTGAGGCGCTGGCCCTGTTTCTCCTGCTTCTCCCGCAGCATCCTCTCCGCCAGCAGGAAATAGGTGGCCGTGATGTGGTTGTAGCGGTCGGCCTCCAGCGCCCTGTGTGGGACCAAGGGACCCAAGTCAGCACACAAGGGACACACTTGGAGGGACGACCAGAGCCCTTCAGAGGGGCTCCCACCTTGGACCCCCACCCCGTCACTCACTCCTGGATGGTGTCCCGGTCGGCGATGTTCCCGCAGGTCATGGCCTGGAGGATGATTTCGTGCTCCTCCTTGGACACTCGCTTGTGGGATGTGAGGGGCAGCAGGCAGCGGCTGGCGGGGGACGGATCCACCCCCTGCAGCCACGCGTGGCCCTCGATCTGCTCCAGGGACGCTCGCTGCTTTGGGTCCCGCTGCAGCATCCTGGAGATGAGACTGAGGGAAAGGGGTGACGCTGCAGTCCTGCAGCAGCACACGAAACCCAAACTCTGCATCTTTCCCCCATTCCTTCCCCCTTCAGCTTCTAGTCATACGCGGGAGGGGTGCCCCTTGCTGGGGGTGATAAGTCAGGGTCCCGGGGGCCCTGGGGGAGGGGGGAGAGGTGCTTACTCAGCGCATTGTGCCGAGACGTGGGGGGGGACGGTGTAGCGGCAGTCCATGATCATGGTGAGGGTCTCACTGTCGTTGGCCTCCTGGAAGGGGGGGTGGCCACATACCAGCATGTAGAGGATGACCCCCAGGCTCCAGATGTCTGTAAGAAGGAGCAGTAGTTCAGGCTGTGCCCACCACAGCCCAGGGGGGTCCATGCCCCCATCCCCAGCGCTGAGCCAGAAGGTATCAGTGCTCCTTGGGATGCTCCTTGGAGGCAGCATCTCTCAGTGTTCGCCCCACAGGCATGGGGACCGCAGCCCACCAAGGTGGGGAAGGATCTTCACCATCCCCACATCCAAGCAGGTCTCGAGACTCTCTTCACCAAAGCAGCTGAGGTCTCATCCCCTCTCCCAGGTGGGGTCAGGAAGGCCAGCCCTGGGTTCTGGCCCCCTTATTGCCCACCCACAGTACCCTTTCATGTCATTACTCAGCTTCTCAGTTCCCAAACAGACCTCCCCACACCATCCCAGACACTACAACAATGGGAGAAGGTACATGGCACCGATTCAGGCTCTCCAGCTGCCTAGAGCTGAGCAGGCACCAGCCAGAATGGGATCCCTGCCCCAGGGAGAGGGACAGAACCAGCAGCATCTTCATCTGCTCCTCCTGAGTACACAAACCCTCTGCAAAAGCCCTTTTTCAGGATGCTGAGCACGCCCTGCAGCTCTCCGTTAATACCTTCAGCTTCTTAAGTCAAGTGCTTGCCTTTGAAGATTTCTCATCTGCGACGCTTTTCTCCTTTCATTTCCCTTTGCGGAGCCATCAGCTTATTTTTCTACAGCCTTCACAAGCCATCCCTGTTTTCAGCTCTGGAGCTGCCTTTCCCTGAGCTAATGCTGAGCTTTTTCCTTTAAGGGCTTGTGTTTTGTTTTGCTAAATCCTCCTGCCCCAAATTCCAGCAGAGCTGGCTCTGGTCTGCTTCCCTCGGGCCCATCTGTGCCAGCAGAGCCTCCTGGTGCCCCCTCACACTCCACGACTGTCTCCCTGGCCTCCCTGCACCCCAGCCAGCAGAGGAGGGCTGCTGGGAGCCACGGAGAGGAAGCGGTTTTCGGGGTGGGGATGGAGGAAAAGGAAACTTTCAGAGCTCCTCCACCCAAACGCCAGCATCCCGAGCAGGTTTCCTTCCGGCATCATCCAGAGAACCGCTAGCACTGGCTGCACCCTCGCACTGCTCCTCCTCAGCCCTGGCAGATGTCATGCTGGGCTTGCAGCCTGCTCAGGCTTTTTCCCCTCCCTGGCATGAACCGTTGCCCACTGGGATCTCAGTGCGTGCAAGGATGGCTTCCACAGGGAGGACCACCCTGCACCAAGGGCTGGGCAGCGGAGCATCCAAGGGACAGGATTGCTCCCAGTGCCACCACAACATGGGTGCTCCAGCATGAGGAGCCAAAAAAGAAGTAATGCCCAGCTGGCAGGACGTTGTTCCAGGCAGTGGACACACAGGAGGCACATCCCCAGGCTGAGCACAGCCGTGTCTGCAACCCACCACCCTTACCGACAGCTGGGGCATCGTACTCATCCCCGAGCAAGATCTCGGGTGCCGAGTAGGCCAGCGAGCCACAGCTGGTGGTGAGCATTTTGCCAGGTTGGAAACGGTTGCTGAAGCCAAAGTCTGTGAGCTTGACCACTCCCTGCTCCTGGAAGAAGACGACATTCTCGGGCTTGAGATCACGGTGCACCACGTGGAGCTTGTGGCAGTAGGAGATGGCGTGGACGATCTGGGCGAAGTAGTGCTTGGCCCGCGCCTCGGCCAGCCCGCCTTCGTGCCGCATGATGTGGTCAAACATGTCCCCGCCGTCACCCAGCTCCAGGATGAGGTAGAGCTTGGCGTGGGTGTCGATGACCTCGTAGAGGCGCACCACGTTGGGGTGCTGCACCAGCTTCATGCAGCGCACCTCCTGCAGGAGCTGCCCGGCCGCTTCCCCCGCCAACTTGCTCTTGTCGATCACCTTGACGGCCACCCGCTGCCCGGTGAAGACGTGCCGCGCCAGCTTCACCACCGCAAAGTGACCCTTGCCCAGCGTGCGCTCCAGGTCGTACAGCCCCGCAATCTTCCCCTCCACGCAGCCCTGCGCCCCGGCCATGGTGGCGGCGTCAGGTGGGGATGGGCATCAGGTGCTGTTGGAGAGGGAGCTGCTGAGCGATGTCGGGTGGGGGATGAGGAAGCCCCAAACACCACATCCACAAGCACCACAGGCATCAGGACCTAGGCACTGGATATCCCTACCTCCAGGTGCCCAGCCAACCCATGGGGCTGGAGGCCTGAAGGTAGGGGTACTGGGTCCCCAAGGACCCAGTACCCCTACCTTCAGGCCTCCAGCCCCATGGGTACCCCAACTGCCTCACCTCCCCTACTCAGCATATGGAGCACCCCAATACCCCATCTACAGATCCCAACTCCACTGCACACTGGGCACCCCAGTACCCCCACCTCCAGTCTCCAGCACCTTGGGCAGCCCCATACCACCAACTCCATGTCTTCAGCATCGTAGGCACCCCAATACCCTCACCTCCCCCATCACCCTGGTTACCCCTATACCCCCCTCTCCCCATCACTCTTGTCACCCCTACATTCCCCACTCCCCATCACCCTGGATACCCCCATCTCCCCTCCCCATCACCCTGGTTACCCCTATACCCCCCTCTCCCCATCACTCTTGTCACCCCTACATTCCCCACTCCCCATCACCCTGGATACCCCCATCTCCCCTCCCCATCTCTCTGGGTACCCCAATATCCTCCACTCCCTCTCACTCTGGGTACCCCAATACCCCCCTCTCCCTATCACCCTGGTTACCCCCATCTCCCCTCCCCATGTCTCTGGGTAACCCCATTATCCTCCCCTCCCCATCACCCTGGGTACCCCAATATCCTCCACTTCCCATCACTCTGGGCACCCCAATACCCCCCTCTCCCTATCACCCTGGTTACCCCCATCTCCCTTCCTCATCACCCTGAGTACCCCAATATCCTCGACTCCCCATCACCCTGTCTGTCTCTATATCCCCCTCCCCAGCCCCCTGATACCCCACCTCCCCTTCCCTCCCCATCCCCCCGGTTACCCCCATTACTCCAGTTACCCCCAACCCCTGGGGTACACCATCCCCCCGGGTACCCCCATCCCCCCGGTACCCCATCCCCTCGGTTACCTCATCCCCCCTGGTACCCCCATCCCCCGGGTACCCTCATCCCCCCGGGTACCCCCATCCCCTCCATCCTCCCCGGTTACCCCCATTACTCCAGTTACCCCCAACCCCTGGGGTACACCATCCCCCCGGCTACCCCCATCCCCAGCTCGCTGCCCCCCTCACCGGGCGCGGAGCTGCGGTCCCGGGCTCCCCCGCCCCGTGACGTCACTGCCCCAGCCGGCGCCTTAAAGGGCCCGCGGCCCGGGCTGAGGCCGGGATGAAGCTCATCGCACCCGCCGCGGCCGGGAACGAGCCGCCCTCCTCCTGGGGAAAGAGGAGAGCCCTGAGCTTGGGCTTGGCAGCCCTCCTGCTCCTCAGGGCCCCGCGGTGGAGCCTGCGGGGATCGTGGGAGAAGAGGCGACAGCTCTGGCGGCATCATCGCCAAAGCACCTGACACAAAGCAGGGCGAGGGAGGGAGGGGATTCTGCCCCTCTGTGCCTCTCCTGGGAGACCTCATCTGGAGTGGTGTGTCCAGCTCTGGAATCCTCAACAGAAGAAGGAATTGGAGTTGTTGGAATGGTCCCAGAGGAGGCTTCAAGGATGATCTGAGGGCTGGAGCACCTCCTGTGTGAGGACAGGCTGAGAGAGTTGGGGTTGTTCAGCCTGGAGAAGAGAAGGCTCCGAGAAGCCCTATAGTGACCTTCCAGTGCCTGAATGGGCTCCAGGAAAGCTGGGGAGGAACTGTTTACAAAGGCTTGGAGTGACGGAACTAGGGGCAATGGGTGTAAACTGGAGAGGGACACATTTAGACTACACATAAGGAGGAATTTCTTCACAATGTGAGCAGTGAGGCCCTGGCCCAGGTTGCTCAGGGAAGCTGTGGCTGCCCCATCCCTGGAGGTGTTCAAGGGCAGGTTGGATGTGACTCGGGCAGCCTGGGCTGGTGGGAGGTGTCCCTGCCCGTGGCAGGTGGGGTGGAACTAGATGGGCTTTAAGGTCCCTTCCAATCCAAACTATTTTATGATTCTGTGGTTTTAAAGCAAACACGCTCTCAGAGGGACGTTCTGTCTAACTTTCAAAGAATACAATTACTTAGATGAAACTTAACTCTGTTCTAGCTTAACTCAAAAGAAAAATCCACTTTTTGTAACAGTGACCATTTCTTGAATCAGGATGGGCTCCTGCCCCACTACCCTCCTGCCTGGGACACCAATCATCACCAGCCCCACTCCATCATCCGCTCCTACCCTCGCTTGGTCGAGGAGCACCGAGCGACGGCTGGGGGCACAGCTTCATCCCCCGCTCTTTTCCTGGAAGCGGCTCCGCAAGCGGCCGGCTGCCTCATTTAGCTCGTTACTGGCCATGGGGATGTGCACAAAGCAGATGTTGCTTCTGCAGATTAAAAAGCTCTCAGCACAGCTGCCCTCGTTACCGCTAATGCCTTCCCAGAAGTCCTGCACCGCAGCCGTGTGCGCTGCAAACAGGCCCTAATGAGCTGGGCTGAGGTCTCGCTCAGGGGCTGCGTCATCTGGGGGCCTCGGGGACCAAATCCTGATCCCTCTGAGGCTGCAGATGCAGAAACTGGGAGGATCAGGCTGTTCAGCCACTGGAGTGGGGTTGGTTGGGGGGCTCAGCAACCACCTGGGCTCTTGGAATGGAAAGACGGGGGCTGCCAAGCCTGCCTCAAACATAGATGAGTCTACATGCAGGCATGCGGGTACAGGAGGCAGCTGGATGCTGTGCTCTGAGGACCCAGCAGGGTGCTGATTGCTTCCTGCAGCTGGAAACTTGAACCCCTCTTGTGAATTACCTCCCCTTTTCCTTGCAGGGCTGCAGCTCCCCGAGGACATGGGCATTTCCAAAGGAGCCCAGATGAGCTGCTAACCTGGGGATGGGCAGGCTGTGTGCAGGCAGAGGGGGATACCGGCAGGGAAGCAGAGGAGATGGCAGCCCCTCAGATGCTGGGTGCTCAGGCGATTTGGCACCTGTGTGTGCATCTGGGGATTCAAATGGAAAGGTGATTCCTTTCTGGCTTCTGGCACTGAGGTTTGTAGGAAACAGCTCTCAGATCTGCTGCTGTTTGTACAGGAGGGGACTGCGGATGTTCCATGAATGAGCAGCATCTCCTGCCTCGGCCTCTTTTGGCTGACCCTAGCCTGGCTCTTCATCATGAAAGGCCCAGAAGTGTTGAAGTCAGGTTCTTCTCCTGATGGGGAGCTGGGTGCTGCAGGCTCTTTTCCTTTTGGGTAATTGCCTGTTGTACATATGCCAACTCTGCTTGAAATCCTCTGTTCAAATGTCTGGAACAGGCTCGTGGTGTACCGGGATGCTGCAGCTGATCGCCTCCTGCAGCCCTGGCCAGGAGAAGCTGCAGAGATACCACCTGCACCAGCTGCACTGGGCTGGCTGCAGCTCTCTTTGTGTTTTGGAGTGTCCTTTAAAGGTCTCAGCATCAAGAAGCTCAAGGAGCTATTTTGATGTCTATAAAAGCCAGCGTCAGGACTGGGGAGAACAGTGCAGCTGGTTCCTTCCTTCCCATGGTGGAGTCAAGCCCTGCATGCACCCAGGGAGCTCCCCTGAGAGCACTTGGCTCTGGGGAGCTGCAGATTTTCTAAAGGATAAATGAAAAGAGGGAAGCAGTTAACAGAGGTGAGAGCCTGAAGAATCGGCAGATAGTAAGCGGTCAGGAGTGGAAGACTTCCAGAGGCTCTGGATTGTGTCTGCACACCTGCCAGGAGCTGTGGGTGGGCAATATTCCCTTTCAAAACTGGTGGAGAGCTTGGTGTGTCTTGGGTAAAAGGCCTGCAGCCCTGGTGTTGAACTGGGAACCAGGAGATGTACTCAAGCTGCAGCCTTGGTGCTGCTTAGGCACGGCTGGAGAGGGAAGCGGCCTGGCAGGGTGGTGGGGATTGCTCCATGGCTTATGGGGCCAGTGGGGACCTGTTCCTCCTCGCATCCGTATGGGGGGCAGTGAAGGAGTCCCCCCTCCCACCTATCGCCCTGCTGCTGCCTCTTTGTTCAGACAAAGCCCTGTTTTCAGAGAAGCCCACCTACCTGGTAGTTAGCGGAATCATGTGGCTGCAGCACTTAATTAATAAAAAGCCCATATAAATTCCAGCAAGCATGTGGGGAGGAGGACATCGAGGCATAGAGCAGTAGTGGCGCTCCCAGTGAGCTCGGTGGAACAGCGAGCGGCAAGTCCCCTCTGCGCTCAGAGAGGTCAGTGCTTCTGATGGGAAGGGTCTGGGGGCATTTGGGGTGTGATGCTGATGGCTGTGGAGCTCCCCACACTGTGGAGGGTCCTCTCCTGGCAAAGAGCTGGGCGATTTTGCGAGGATGGGGAGATGAGGAGTGGCTGGCAGAGCTTTGGGCTGCTGGAGCCAGGACTGGAGCCTCAGTGCTGCCAACACAGCAGCCTGGCCCCTTTTCTTTGGCTCCCTGTGAGGCTCCCACAGCCCAACTCTGCAGCATCTGTTCTCTCCCACCTCTGGGCATGGTGTGTCCAGTCTCCTCAGCTCACCCAGTCCTTCCCCAGGTAGTTTTCCTCCCTGCTGAGACCCCTCCAGCCCAGCCACGCCTTCTTCTTAGTTTTACAGCTTCACCCTCACCTTCCTCCCTTCTGTTGATCCCCCCCATGACTGAGGAAGGAGAAGCAGACCCTGCAATGGGGTCAGGTGGAAAGAAAGCTGGTCCAGCTGGGGGGACATCTTCTCATGATAGTGTCCATGTCCGAGGCAGAAGGGGCTTTGCATCCAACTGCTTCCCACATCTAAGCCACGCAGCCAAGTGTCAGTGTGTTTTTCAGGTAACTGGGTGGCACAGAGGGACTGGAGCTGCCTGCAAAGGTCTTGGCTCTGACACTCAGCCGTCTCTGCAGTCCTTAAGCAAAACCACGTGCCTGTCTGTTTTCCCTGCCAGCCTCTGCATTGCACTTCACCTTCTCAGAGCCTCACATTTGGTTATTCTGCCCAAATGCTGTGGGTTTGTTGCAAAGAATTGTAGGAAAGCAGTTTGATGTTTCCCAGGGACTTTCAGGGTTATTGCTGCTCCAGCTTCAATGTTGAGGATGTCCTGTGCATTTCAACCATGTACGATTGCTCCTGCTGTTCCCTGGGCTCCTGCTGACGACGTTGCAAACTTGCCTGAAATATGGCTTAAGGGATGGTGGCTGGAGAGGGAGGAGAGAACGCAGGACTGAGAGAGGATGCACGAGTTGCGCTGCCACCGAAAAGGGCACAAGTGGAGCTGCTGACGTGTGTGTGGCTGCCTCTGGTGGTACTTGAGCACCTTGTGAGATCCCAGTGCTGGCTGTTGTTTGCAAGGTCCTGTCACATGCTCAAGCCCAGATGCAGCATCTGGTCTTTAAAATTACGGAGGATGAAAGGAGCCGTGTCACATGTTTTGACCACAGTTCATGCATGTGCAGGAGGTGAATGCACAGCATTGCAATGGCCTGTGTGTGGGGAAGGGAGATGCTGAACCATTGAAAGAAAGGTCAAGTTTCACTCCATCCTCTGCTGCTCATCCCCCTCTGTGGTGAAATCATGAACGTGCCTGGACGCAGGGTGCCCTGCAGCCCGCGTGTTAGCTTGAGAAGGTCGATGCAAAGCTCCCAGGCATGTGGTGGCCTGAGAAAAGCTCTCAAATCTGAGAGAGCAAACACCCTGGTTCAGCAGCTGTTCTGGCAGAGGCTGCCGCTCACTTAAGGGGGTGACAGCGGTGGGGTGGAGGTGGGGCCCAGGCCAGGCTGACCCAGGCTGGGCCCCCTCTGCTCAGGTTGTCCCCCAGGACCATGCTGAACGTGGTGCTGCTATGCTGCGGGCTGCTGCAGGGCCTCCAGGCCATCCTCGCTGCCGACCTCGGCCGTGGCCATCTGCTAAAGGCAACTGGTGGGCTGGAGGGAGCAGACAGAGCCCATTATTCCAGCCTGCTACGGAAAGTCAAGGAGGTGTCTGCAGAGCCAGCGGGTGAGTCCGGTGCCTCCCTCTCCTCCTGCTGCCCCCCCACTAACCATTTGCTGGCATGCTCGGGGCCCCCCAGATTGAAGTGGGGATCGCACACCCAGGGCTGGATGCAGGGGATCCTCTTAAAGCAGCACAACGTCTCCTGTCACCGGCCAGTGGGAGCAGCCTGGCAGCCCACAGGGAGCGGGGTGTGTTTTTTTGAGGGGGGGCACATAACCATGGGGAGCAAAATCAGAGCAGAACCTCCCAGCAGTCTCCTTGACCAGCCTTTCTGTGTCTCACAGGAGCTCTCCCCAGGATGGGGTTTGAGCAGATGGCCCTGGAGGTCCAAGAAGCTGACGGTGACCTTGTACAGAGAGTCGGCATGCTGGAACCACAGGTAATTCTCCCTGAGCTTTCCCACAGACACCCCAAATTGCTGAGTGTGATGCTCAGGACATAGCAGCCTCCTCCCTACCTTCAGAGCCAGGGGTGCTTTGGAGCTCAGAGTGGTGCTGCCTGGGGAGTAGCCACTCGTTGCCTGCAGAGGAGCAGCCAGGGCAGGGAGAAGCTGAGGCTGCCTAGAGCTGCAAGGGACTGTGGCATTTGGGGAGGGTGGTCCAAGCCTGAACTCCTGCAATCCACTTAATTAACCTCAAGCACAGCCAAGGAAGCCTCTGTAGAGCTGAATCTCACCAGGTAGTGCCATGTCTTGCCTGGCTCAGACCCCGGTGCCTTTGTTTAGCAGAATGCATTGCACCCTTCACTAAAGTTGAGGCTGCACTTCAAAATAGAATCATAGAATCATAGAACAACCAGGTTGGAAGGGACCCATCGGATCTTCTAGTCCAACCATTCCTATCTAACACTAAACCAAGTCCCTCAAGACCTCATCCACCTGTCCCTTAAACACCTCCAGGGAAGGTGAATCAACCTCCTCCCTGGGCAGCCTGTTCCAATGCCCAATGACCCTTTCTGTGAAGAACTTCCTCCTAATCTCTAGCCTAAATCTCCCCTGGCGGAGCTTGAGGCCATTCCCTCTTGTCCTGTCCCCTGTCACTTGGGAGAAGAGGTCAGCTCCCTCCTCTAAACAACCTCCCTTCAGGTAGTTGTAGAGAGTAATGAGGTCTCCTCTCAGCCTCCTCTTCTGCAGGCTAAACAACCCCAGCTCTCTCAGCCGCTCATCATAGGTTCTGTTATCCAGCCCCTTCACCAGCCTCGTCGCTCTTCTCTGGACTTGCTCCAGAGCCTCAACATCCTTCTTGTGGTGAGGGGCCCAGAACTGGGCACAGTATTCAAGGAGCGGCCTCACCAGTGCTGAGTACAGAGGGAGAATCACCTCCCTGGACCTGCTGGTCACACCATTTCTGATACAATAATAAGTCCTTGAGATGTGACGGAAGAGGCAGTGATGCCTACAGAGACCCCAGGGGCTCAGTGGTGATTTCCAACAGGCTGAGCCCAAAGCTGAATGTGACAGTGCCCTCCACTGCTGGCAGTGGCAGGTTTCAGTAGTCACCCTTAGCTCTCCCCCATGCAGTTCTGTATTGCTGACACCAAGCTCCAGCACCAACTCTTCTCCTCTCCCCAGCAGGCATCATCCACAGAACTGCAAGCTGCAGGTCGTGAGGAGCGCTCCCCCCGCCGCTGCGTCCGCCTCCTGGAGTCCTGCCTTGGGCACCAGGTCCCCTGCTGCGACCCCTGTGCCACCTGCTACTGCCGCTTCTTCAACGCTTTTTGCTATTGTAGGAAAATCAGCACCGTTTTCCCGTGCGGCAAGAACTAGCGCCTGTGCCCCAGGGCTGCTGGCTCCTTGCCCTCGTGTGCTGCCTCCTCTTGTGTATCTCTAATAAACCATCAATTAGCAAAAGCTTGATGATCTTAGAATCATAAAGTCATTAAGACTGGAAAAGACTTGTGTGATCCTGAATGCCACCAGGTGAACCCAAGGGACAAAACATGTCTGTGGGGGCTGTGAGAAGCCCCTAAACCCTACAGCAGGTGCCAGAGGCAAACCTCATCCCTAGTGCCTTTGCCAGTGTGGCTGTTGGGGTGCTCAGCCTGCTCCCTGGGGATGGAGGAGGCCTCACAGGGCGATGGGAGAGCTGGGGTGTGCATTTGCAGCTCAGAAGGCCAACCCTATCCCAGGCTGCATCCAAAGCAGTGTGGCCAGCAAGGCGAGGGAGGAGATTCTACCCCTCTACTCTGGTCTCATGAGACTCCAACTGGAGTCCTGTGTCCAGTTCTGGGATCCCCAACAGAAGGATACGGAGTGGTTGGAACAGGTTCAGAGGAGGCTACAAAGATGATCTGAGGGCTGGAGCACCTCTGCTATGAGAACGGGCTGAGTGTGTTGGGGTTGTTCAGCCTGGAGAAGATGCTGGAGAGACATTAGAGCAGCTTCCAGTACCTGAAGGGGCTGCAGGAAAACTTTTTACAAGGGTATGGAGTGATGGGATGAGCAGGAATGGCTTTAAATTGGAAGGGGAAGATTTAGATTAGACATTAGGAATAAACTCTTCACTGAGGGCGGTGAGGCACTGGCACAGTTGCCCAGGGAAGCTGTGGCTGCCCCATCCCTGGAGGTGTTCAAGGGTGGATGGAGCTTTGAACCCCTGATCCAGTGGGAGGTGTCCCTGCCCGGGGCAGGGGGTTGGAACTGGATGGGCTTTCAGGTCCCTTCCAAGCCGAACCATTCTATTGTGCTTTGCACAGCACCGGGCTGGGCTATACTCTGAGGTATCAGCTCGTACTGGGCCATACTGGGCTATAACTCTGCCCTCCCCAACTGGGCAGAGGCGGGACTGCTCGGTCATGTGATCTGCGGAGGGCGGCCGTCGATCACGTGATCGGCGGGGAGGCCGCCCGCGTCACGTGATCGCGCCGCGGGGGTCACGTGAGGCGCCGCCGCCGCCATCACCGCGATGTCGTCGTTCCCGGAGCTGTACTTTAACGTGGATAACGGGTACCTGGAAGGGCTGGTGCGCGGCTTTAAGGCGGGGGTGCTGCGACAGGGCGACTACGTGAACCTAGTGCAGTGCGAGAGCCTGGAGGGTGAGTGCGGAGCCGTCAGGCGAGTGCTTGGCCGGGCGAGAGCCCCTGGCGGGGGGGACAGAGCCCGCAGTGGCGCTTTAGGGGCTCCTCCTGGGCCCTTCGTCTCCCCTTTTCCATTCCCTTTTGAGCTTTCTGGGTTCCCCTTCGCCATTCCTTTTTCGGTCCTCGGGCCCATCCCCCTCCATCCCCCCCAAATTCCCTCCCGGGCCCTCGGGTCCCGTGTGTGACCACCCCCCACCCCCCCCATTCGCTCCCGAGCCCTTGGGTCCCATCTCCATCCCCTCTCCTATACCCTCCCGGGCCCTCGGGTCCCCCCGCCTCTCCCTGCAAGCTCGGCTGACTCAGCTTCCCAGTCAGCCCGTCCCAGCGATTGCAACAGCCGGTGCAGCGCGTGAGGCAGCCTGGGCTCCCAGGGCTCTGGGGGAGCTGCACAGCTGCGGAGGGTGTATTGCACAATCCTGCAGTGGCTGCGGTGGGAAGGGGCCTCTGGAGCTCATCCAGTCCAGCCCTCTGTCAAAGCAGGCCCACCTGGAATAGGTAGTCCTGGAACGTGTCTAGGTGGTTTTGAATGTCTCCAGAGACTCCACACCTCCCTGGGCAGCCTGTTCCAGTGCTCCGTCACCCTCACAGTGAAGAAGTTTTTCCTCGTGTTCAGGTGAAACTTCCTCTGCTCCAGTTTGTGCCCATTGCCCCTTGTCCTGTCACTGGGCACCATTAAAAAGAGTCAGCCCCCATCTTCCTGAGCACTACCCTTTTGACATTTAGAATCATAGTATCACCAGGATGGAAGAGACCCACCAGATCATCAAGTCCAACCATTCCTATCAGTCACTAAACCATGCCCTTCAGCACTTCATCCACCCATCCAGCCCCTCCAGGGAAGGTGACTCAACCCCCTCCCTGGGCAGCCCATTCCAGTGCCCAGTGACCGTTTCTGTGAAAAATTTCTTCCTAATGTCAAGCCTAAATCTCCCCTGGTGGAGCTTGAGGCCATTCCCTCTTGTCCTGTCCTCTGTCACTTGGGAGAAGAGGCCATTACCCTCCTTTCCCCAACATCCTTTAATTTAGAAGTATTGATTAGATTTCCTCTCAGTCTTTTCTTCTCCAGGCTGAACAGACCCAGGTCTCTCAACCTCTCCTCATAAGAGATGCTCCAGTCCCCTCATCATCTCCAGGGCCTCCACTGGGCTCTCACCTGTAGTTCTTTGTCTTTCTTGAGCTGGGGAGCCCTGATCTGGACACAGGACTCCAAATAGGGCGTTACTAAGGCAGAGCAGAGGGAGAGGACAACCCCCTTATCCTGCTGGCCACACTCCTCCTGCACCCTAGGATCGACTTGACCTTCTTGGCCATGAGGATACATTGCTGGCTCATTGTCAGTGTGTCGTTTCCTGTGCTTGTTGGGAGTCTGGCTGGTTTGTCAGGCTTTCCCCATGAGTCTTGTTCTATGCTTTCACTTCCTAAGTGGTAGGCAGCACAAGGGAACCTTTTCAAGGCCAGAAGTAAGATTATTGGGGTAGCTGATACCCAGGATGATCCGTTTTTGAGATCAGGTTGTCTTGGAAAAGCATCTGCTTTTATTGAAGGATTGCAAGTGGAAAAAAATGTTGCAGATCTTAGTAAATTTGCCAAAGAATTACACTTTGCAAGTAAGCTTGAGTTCGCATCTGAGGCTGATTCTGACATCCAGACATCTTTTTTTTCCTGGATTGGTGGGTACAAACCTGGAGCACTGTGAAGATTTTGCTCTGTGATACACATCGTCGATGGTCAGCTTGTCATCTTAATTGGTGCTAAACTCTTCTTCTTTATCAGCAACTTTTCACTCGTGTCCTGAACCTGGATCACAACCAGGTCTCTATTGAAATAGTCTAGAAACATGTATCCAGAGATGTTGTTTGTCTTGGAGCTAAAACTACTGAATTGTTCTTTGTTCTAAAAATCCCTGTAAGCATCAGCTTTATCTTGATTGTTGCTGAGTGATTGAAATTAGTATTGAATATCTACAGGGATCCTCGGCCAGCAGAACCTTGGGTGCAAGTGAGCGGCTCACACAAATGTTAAACAACGTATGGGAAGAGAATGCTATGGTGTGCTGAAGACTCTACCTTAAAAACACCCGATATATTTTTCCTTAGAAGCCCCTTTTCAGCCAGACTTTTTTTTCCAGCTCTTTTGTCTCTCTAGTTCTTGCTGTGGAGCTTGAAGGAGGCTTGAAAGGGCAGTGGGAGGTATTTCTGCATTTGGAATGAGTCAATTTGGAGTTCCCGTGTTTGTCTTGGTGTGGTTGCTGACCTGTCCCTGATAGCTCTCTGGTGGTAGCTGCTGCTGTGCTCCTCGTCAAGATTCATTCAGAGCTTTAAGACTGTTCCAAGTTCATTGCCAGTATCATTCTACTTCTCTTTGTCTTTCCGGCTC
The DNA here is from genome assembly GCA_033558105.1 of Coccyzus lansbergi. Lineage (NCBI taxonomy): Eukaryota > Metazoa > Chordata > Aves > Cuculiformes > Coccyzidae > Coccyzus > Coccyzus lansbergi. Next base: position 77,992 of record JAUMJK010000950.1, read on the forward strand.
TTGTCTAGTTGTGGTCTTGTAGAAGGATTTTTCTTCAAGGGAATGGTGCTCGTGATCACCCATAAGTCTGTGGTCAGACCGTCTATTTCCTCTGTCCCTTCAGTTCTGATTTTCCTATGTCGCTGTCTGTTTTCTGTGCTTCACTGATGTTTTAACATGTGTTCTTTCTCTTCCAGATGCTTGTCTGCACTAAATCAGAGCAGGGGGTAATTTATTAGCAGCCAAAATAAGTAGTCAGGGATAAAACTCTTGTATGTTCCTCTCTTCCATTTCTGTTTGGTCTTCACTGCTGCCTCTTGTGTGTGAACCTTTCTCTGTAATTACTCCCAGTCCTGGAGCGGGTAGTCACCTTGGCCATGGAGAACTCCTGAAGGACCGAAAGCTGTGTGGGGACAGGCCCTGGGAGTTTGGTGTCTGGCTGGTCACTGATGTTGACATTGCTTGGAGGACGCTCTGCTTCCAAGTATGAAATGCTGCTCTGTCTTTTGTGCTTGGATTCATCTGGAAGCACAGAGGAATTGACTTCTCTGCTTCAGGGCTGAGGCTGACAGGTTAGAGCTGCTGGGAGGAGGAGATTGTGCTCTTCTTCGTGATCCTCTGCTGTAGCTGCTTGTCTGATAATGAAGTAAGGAGATTTGAGCTCTTGCTTCTTGATGAGTCAGAAATAGAGCCAAATAGACAGTCTGTGATCAGGTGGACTCCTAAGCTGGCTTTAAAAACGGGCAAGAAAACGCAACCAGGATTGAGGGAAGGTCAAGAGCACTGTTTTGGCTTAAATTTCGAAACCCTCAGCAACAATACAATTAATCCCCTCTTTCAGCTCCCAAAGTCCTGGTGCTTTGGTTGTTTCCCAGCCTGAGGTGTTTGTGTGCTGTACACCTGTGCTGGAGCTTGGAAGCTGCTCGCCCTTCTGTTGTAGCCAGTTCCTGCTTCCGACACAAGGTGTCAGTGAAGGACTGGGAGCTGCTTTCCCTGACTTCGGTGATGTGCGTGTGGATCTGTCCTTGAGTGGAATCTGTCTTGGATAATCAAGCTTAGGAGTCGCCCGGATTTCTACCGTCAAAAGGATGGTGAGCTATTTCCAACGTCTAAAAGGCATGGTAACCTGTTAGAGATCTGGTATCGCCTCTGGAGAATAAAAATCTATTGATGCAGTTGGGTAGTGGTGCCACCTTGAAGAAGCAAAGTTCAGTCTGGGACTGGAATGCAGGTTACCGACAGGCTCTGCTGGCTCTCTGCAGTGCTCTGTGCTGCAAAAAGTATATGGAGCCTGAGAAGTGCCCAAAAGCATCATCTTCAGAGACAGGAATTTCTTTACCTTCAAGATAGTGCTGAGCCTTGTTTTCTGTCAGACTAATCTCTAGCAATATATAGTGATCACCTGCTCCTGATGTGGGACTGGATGGTGTGGAATAAACCACGTTTGGACAGGTTGACTGGTTGTTTTTGAGCTGTGGACAGTATTTCCAGAGTTGCTCTGTGTAGCCCTCTCTGCCCAGGAGTCAGCTTGGGAGTGGATTGCTAAAGGCTTATTGTCCTACGTGCCATCTCAGCGTAGAGACCTCTGCTCTCCCTGCCCTCTCCCCTTGCTGCATGCAGAGGAGAGGTCATATTGAATGTACTGCTTGAGTCACTGTGAGGTGGAGCATGTCTGTGTTTCCGCTGTCTAAGCACAGGACAGGTAGATGCACTGAAGCAAAGACCTGCCTGAGCAAAGGTGTGGGCTCAGTCCAGCAATGGATGCTGGAAAGCATGTCCTTTAGGCAGCAGGCTTTTGCTGAGTGCAGTGTGTGCTGTTGTTTTCATAGTCCCAAGGATCTTTTCTTCTCCTCCAGAGGCTGCCTCTGCTTTGTGGTATTAAATACCAAGTGTTCTCTGTGTCTCCTTTCACCTAGAGAAGAGTGGGAGAGGCTGTACTACTCCTCTCTCTTCTGTTTCATCACCATGGTCTGGGAATTTGAGCCCCAAAAGGCTGGAGCTGGGCTTCTCTTTCAGCTTAACAATATGGGCAATGTGCCCTCTCCTGTGTGCACTGCTTCCAGAGTTACAAACTATCTCTAAGGGTGGGTTTGGCACTTTGGTTCCTCGTGGAGCTCATTATATTCTCCTGGGATAGATCCTTTCCTGTCCTGGTTTGAGCTAAAGTAGGATCAATTTTTCCAACTTCAGCTAAGGCTCATTACTTAATTTCATTTTCTCAAAGTTAACTCTATGTTTTTCAGACAGTGTTTGTCTCTAACAGTGATCACAGGGCACACTGGTGTGCAGAAAGGCCATTACTTATTTCTATAGAAAGAGAGGCCTTCCTTGAGTTGGTAGAATGCTGCAGTTGGGATGGAAAACAGTTGCACCTGCAGGGAGGGGTGGACAGGATAGGACAGGTGACCCAAGACTGACCAAGAGAATGTTCCATCCCATATACCTCATATTTTGGATAAAACTGAGGGATCACGTGGGTTGACCTCTCTTCTTTGATGACTGGCATCCAATATGGACCTTATCTTCCTTTTTGCCTGTGGTCCTGGATCTGTGTGTTTCTGAATCTAATTTCTGAGTCCACCTCCCTCCTGCTGTTGAGTCTAGCCTGAGATCTTTTCCCCATGCCTGCTTTACAGCATCTGTGATGTAATGGAGGGGGGCAGTTTTGTATATTTGTATATATTTTGTTACTATTTTCTTTAGAGCTATTATTATTTCATTATTATTTATTTTACTTTCCAAGCTACAAGTCTCTCATTTTCCTCTCCCCTTCCTTTGCAAAAAGCCAGGGAACCACAAATGCTTGCATTTAGCTGCCAGTCAGGCTGGGCCATGGCTAAACCGTGAGCTGTGCAGCTCCTTTGCCGTACAGCCAGGCAAGGAGAGGTCACTTGATTGTCCTGAAGGGTGACCATGCTTAGATGCAGCTTGTACTCTGAGAATGATTTGGTCTAAACCCTGAATTCAGTAGAAGACAAACCATAATGTAGCAGGGGCCTTCTGAAAGCACAGTGATAATGCTGCCTGTCTGCTGGCTTGTAGGAGCCCTTTATTTATGAAAAGCTGAACCATGCTTGCTGGGGCTGTGCAGGAGGCATGTCCCTGTCCCAGAGAGCCTCATTTGTCAGATGAGGCAGAGCATATGGGAATGGTGAGACTCGAGGAGAGAAGAGACTGTTCCTGTCCTGTGAATGATGGTTGCTTGCGCAGCAGCAGAGCAGTAGCTGCAAGGCTGTCCTGTTAATCTCGGTGCTTTGTCCTGTACCCTCCAGTGTAACCGCTTGCTGTGGCTGCCTAATCAGCTCTCCTGTTAAAATAAGCTCAAGGAAAACATTGTTTATTGGAAGAAAGATGGCACTTCCACAGCCTGCTAGATCATGGTGGCAAACACTGTGGTGCCTGACTTCCTGCAGGGTTCAGCAGAGGCTCTTTGCTGTTTGTTCTGGCCTCCTTTCCTGGACAGAGATCTGCTTCATAGTTTCTCCTAGCTAAGCTTCAAACAGCAGCTGAGGTCAGCTTCTCGGCGCTGGTGCAGCTTCAGACCTTGTTTGGGTCTCGCCTCTTGTGAGATGATGATGATGGTGTCTGGGTTTCCTGGCAAGTACAACTCCACAGCCTGTCACTGCTTTTCGTCTTGTTATTTCCCCTCTGCTGATGGTTCCTGCAGTGCAAGGCTGCTTTCTGCCCTGTTTCTCTTGCCTTTTGAATGGTTTGTTGCCTCTCCCTTCAACTGTGGCACTAGGTGCCTGGTTGATGTCCTAGTAAATGTGCTGCAATCTGAGATTACAGCCATGACTGCTTTTAGGGGAGAGGGTGCATAGAGGTGAAGTTTACTTCACAGGCAACCTAGGAGGGGTCACCTTGCCTTTTGGAAGGATCAGGAGTGTTGGCTGGTTGAGGGGCTCTGAAGGAAACAAGAGCTCGGCTCCAAGGTGGGTGAGTTTAGCCCCAGGAAGGGTTGGGCTAGAAACATAGGCTGCTGTTTGATGCTGAGGACATCTGGGACAGAGGTGAAGAGCTAGTTTTGACACTGATTGGGAGGGGAGAGGGTTAAGGAAGACACTTCTGTGGCCCAGAGGAATTTGCTCCTTGACAGCAGAGGAGAGGTGGTGTGGCAGTGCTAGTGGTGTGCAGCCACAGAAGAGGTTTTAAGTTCTGTGGGGAATGAAGGGTCTCTGGGTGATTTTCAGGTGAAGTTTCAGAGAATTGGCTTCAGGAGTGCCCAAGGTGGCTGTAAAAAGACTCAACAGACCACAATGAGACAAATAGTAATGACTGCAGTCTTCTGAAGGGAGAGGGTGGTGAGGCTGATCTGCAAACTGCTGTGTGATCCCTCAGCTGCTTCACTGCCTCAGGCCTGGGAGATGGCAAGTGATGCTGTCATTCTTAGTATGCAGTAATGGCCCCAGTGGCTTTGGGATGAGATATTTGGATTACAGCAGATAATTGTGTGAAAGCATCAGTTCAACTTGGAAGCTGTGAAAGCTGATTCCATGCCTGTGTGTGAGAGGATGAGTGTTAAGAAAATGTCATCTGAAATGTCAAGGAGTGTTGGCACAGCCGTGTGTTGGTTGAAGCTTCAGTGGTGTTTAGGCCTCATGCACAGCTGCATCAAAACCAGAGGGCCTGGTCCAGGAGCTGAAAGGAGGTGACTGTAAGTGCACGTTGTGATCTTCAGTGCTACCCTACTTGAATACAACAGGGAAAGCTGTTGTTCTGACAAGCTGTTGTGTTCTTACGCGAGGCACCTTTCAGGGAACTGTGACCTGACTATAATTTACCAGCTTCTTTTGGGCAGGAGAGAGAACAAAAGTGTTGTAATTTTGGTGCTCGCTTTACAAATGCTGGCGAAGTCTGTTCTTTAAAGTGTTTGAATTGATTTGAAAAGTGCCGAAGGAAGCAAATCATAGGGTTGGGGCCATGTGCTGCTGTTCACCAGCATCTGGAGGAGCTCATTGGGAGTAGCTGACTCGAGGTGCAGCTGAAGAACGGGCACAGCAAAAGACTCGCAGCCAGTGTCTTGTCGATATGCAGCATGTGGGATCTCTGGCAGCCACCCCTGCCGAGGTGCTGCTGTTGCTGCCAGAGGCCAACTCCAGCTCGATCCGAACTTATGTTAGGAAATAGGAACTTGGGCTTTTGGAGAGCTCAGGCCTTGCTCAGCAATGGGTCTGCTTATTAGTCACCATGCTACTCGGACAGCTCTTCTGGCAGGGGATTTGTGAAGCCACGGGGTTAGCTTGTTCTTAACTGAGAAGCCTGACATGGGAATAGTCCTGTTAAAAACTCCCAGAGTCCCTTGGCTGAGGCTCTGTGGCTGGCCCGGCGGCTGGAGGAGGACAGGCTCGCGTAAGGCACTGCTACTCTGTGGGATGCATTGAGTCAGGGTTTGTAAATCTGATCCAATTTTTGGAAAAAATATGTTCTGTCTTCTTGGATAACAAGAGATTCAGAAGAGTTTAATTCTTTCAGTTTATGGCTGGCTTTCCCTGTGAAAAATAATTCCAAGTGTTATATAAACATGGCCTTTTTTCCAGTTGCAACATAATGTTGTGCTGGCTCTTGTGCTCTAGAGTTGGGGAGGCAACCCCCTTGTTGAGCAGGACAAAATGCTCCAGCCAAACAGTTCAGAACTCTCTTTGAGCTGTTGAGGGAAAGGCTGCAAGGCACAGCGTGCATCTTGTGTGACTCCCCTGTAAATGTAATGCACCTCTGACCTCCTGGAAGCAAACTCTGCTTTTTAGTCACTGGATCTTTACCATCAAGTGACCCAATAGGAAGGCAGCTTCTTGCAGCCGCAAAAGTAAAAGCAGACCTGCAGGTCATGACAGCAAAAGGGAACCGATGGTTTTGCTGTAGCAGGGTTGGAGTTGAGGAAACAAGCTGAAAGCTTTGGAAGCTTCGCTGGTGGAGAAAGACGTTGTAGGGTATGCAACAGCTGCTTCCTCTCTAAGGGCCCGTATAGCTGCAAAATAACATAACATGCCTCTTTGGGTAGGCTTAATTTTCTCCAGACTGAACAACCCCAGTTCTCTCAGCTGCCTCCCTAACACTTGTAATCCAGCCCCTTCTCTGGATGTGATCCAGCCCCTCGATATCCTTGTAGTGAAGGGCCCTGAACTGAACAGAGGATTTGAGGTGCAGCCTCTCCAGAACCAAGTACAGAGGGATGATCCCTTCCCAACTCCTGCTGGCCACCCCATGGCAGATCCAAACCAGGGTGCTGTTGGCCTTCTTGGCCACCTGCACCACTGGTAGCTCATGTTCAGCACCCCCAGGTCCTTTTCCACCAGGTGGTTTTCCAGCCATTCTTCCCCAAAGAGACTGAAACTCATTAAGACATAATTTCAGTAGATTTCCCCTCTGTAACTATACCTTAGCTTTCAAAAAATCAAGCAATTGTGAAACAGAGGGGTGAGAACTCTTTGTACACAGGATGCTTCCTATGAGCTGGTTTTTTTGAAAGATTTAGGAAGCAATTCTTATTAATATCAGTCTGATGGAGGCTGTGTGGACGTGAGGGGAATTCTGAGTTTTGACATGATCTGGTGTTTGATTTTGTGGCAAAGTTCATGTTGAAAACTCCATTGTCTGAGTTATTCAGACAATGTTTTCCCAGCTTGGAAGTGCGATTGGAAGTTCATAATGTTTTGTTAGAATAAACCCCAGCTGTTTAGCTGCAGCACAGTCTGGGGAGCAGAGGTCTAGGTTAAGTTTCTGCTTTGCTTCAGCACTAATTGCTGTTGTTGGGCAAGTAGCTCTCTGCTGCATCTGGGATTCCTTACTAAAAGTAAGAGCATCACCAAACACACCTGTGAACTGTCAGAAAACGTGACAAAAGCTGAGCACTATTCAATTCTCTGGCATTTTTTGCCCCTCTCTGTAACCACTGTCTCTTTCCTGTGAGACTTGGCAGTGGTGACATCTTTGTAACTGAAAATTGCTGGGTCAAAACCACCTTTGCTAGACCTAGAGCAGTTAAAGGCAGCTTGAAAACCATTTGACCCTTCCAGCCCTTGGACTCAGGGTGATATCACGACTGTACAGTGCAGTTTGGAGCCTGATGCAGAGGATGCTCTCCAGCTCATGCTTGTGCCTGGACATTGAAAGACCAGATTCTTCAAGCTAGGCTGAGTCCTTGCTCTGACCTCGGTGCTGTGGATGCTTGTGCTGTAAATGCTGAGGACTGGTACAGTTCAGTGAAAGGGAAAGGCAGCCTCAGTGCTCCTGCTTCAAAGAACCCAGGGGGAAATGGCTTTTTTCTTGTTTTCTCTGGATGGTGTGTTCACATCTGGTTTAACTAAACTCTTCCTGCTACTCTCCTTTCCTCATAAAGGTCTTGAATCCCTGGGAGGGTGCTTGCCTTACTGGCCCTCTGAGGTGAGGCTGAAGAGAGATGAACATTATGTACCAGTGCAACTAGTAGAGCTTTGGGGAATAGGATTATATGACGTTCCTCGGTTCTGGATTCAGTTTTTCCAAAGAGACGCTTTAAAAGCTTTTGGCTCAAACAGGGCTTTTATCTTGACAGAGCTCAGCATGCTGTGGTTGCTTGCTGGCCAGGACCGCAGCTTGGTTGGGCAGCTGACCTGCAGCAAGGGTAACAGAGGAAACAAAGGTTTCCTGTGCTTGAAACTGGAGGAGGGGAAGGCTTCTGAGCATGTTCCTCCATCCTGGGCAGAGGTTGCCTACCATATAAGATGGATTTAAATGGCCTTCCTCTTCACTAGTCCCTCTCTACCTATTAATGCTTGACTTCTCTTTATCAGTGTGATTGGTTGGACTGACTTGATAACATAATACCTAAATACTTTATAACTTCAGGGTTGTTCTTTGTATCTTTTTGGTTTTGAAAGATTTTCTGATGCCTTCATGTCACTTATATCTGAGGAAACTTGCTTGTGGCTGCAGATAGGTTCTTGATCATGATTGCTACAGAGAAGCCTGCTACTGTAGCCTGTTTGGCTACAGGAAGTGCTTAAGTTTGTTTTTTTTCTTTTTTCCTAGATATCTAGCAAATGCTTCCTGGAAAATCATTAGCTTCCACCTTGATCAGCACAGCGGACACCTTGCAGAGGTGTGTGCTCAGTGACACAGGTAGTGTCGCAGTTTCCTCTTAAGACAGGGCAAGGCTGGAGTGTTGATACACCGATCTTTTCCTGTGTTTGGACTGTCCTTGATAAAACTGAGCACAAATATAAGTGTGTGATTTAACACCTAGTTTTTTTCTAGGTGAGCTATTGGAGAAGGGAATGCCTGGAGAAGTGTTCAGTAACAACTTTCTTGCGTATGCTCAAAAATCCTCCATACTAGTACAAACTCTGTAGGGTGGAATCATCCTTTCTTTTTCAGACTTGAAACTGCACCTCCAGAGCACAGACTATGGGAACTTCCTGGCCAACGAAGCCTCCCCACTCACCGTATCCGTCATAGACGACAAGCTGAAGGAGAAGATGGTGGTGGAGTTCCGTCACATGAGGAACCACGCGTATGAGCCCCTAGCAAGTTTTCTGGACTTCATCACGTGAGTACCAGCTGTTCACAAACAGCATTTGAAATGGTACTATTCCTCTGGTCATAAGGGTTCTCCAAGCAGCTTTCCACACTTAGCCCAGTAGTTACTGCTTTCTCTGCATCATCTTGAATGAAACTGTTTTGGTTGTATCTGGAGGTCTCAAACCAGTATCACAGTATCACTATATGGTTAAAGGCTTCTGCTGCCACAGGGTGTTCACTTGTACACTTCAGCTGTTTAGCTGCCCTACAAGTTTATGGAAATGTTTAGTCTTCGTGGAAGTATCACAGTAGTCACCAACAGTCTCTTCTTTGGGCTGCTGTCCTATCTGTTTAAAGGTAAAGCTTGGACAGGGCATGTGTCTTGCAGACTTTAAAACTTCGCTGTTCCCTAACAGTCTCACTTTGAAACCTGTTTTGTGGAATGAACTGAAAGGTCTCGGACCATGCCTGCCCTGATTACACACTGCATGACTTGGTAGGAAAGCTGTGAATGGTTGTGGAAATGCAGTTTCCTCTTACATCAGTCCTGTTGACCTTTATCCAGTGACCATGTCCAGCTCAAGTTGTGCAGAAGGCATTAAACATCCCATGTAATCAACCAGGCTGTGGCATGTCCAGCTCTTTGAATGATTGAGCTCTAAAACTGTTTTCCTCTCAACTTGATTTAACTTTGATCTTGTTCTGCTTCTGCCTCTGAGTTCTCTATAGCAAAACTAAATTCTGTGCAGATACCTGTATCTCTTGTCTTCTGTGTAATCTCTTCTTGAATATATTGGTCCCATTCAGCACAGGATGTTTCTTCCCTGAGTTATCTTCACTCTGATCTCATCTCTTCTCATCTCAACCCACGAGGTTTGTTTTAATGACGCTGTCTGCTGTGCTGCCTAGAGGAAAGCGGAAGATAAATCAGGAAAGAAACTGTTTTCCTACATGAAGCATCTCCACTCTGTTGCGGAGCCTTTTGCGCATGGAGCCCAAGCATTTAGTGGTGTTTTCGTGTGGTTCTGCTGCACCAATCACTGCAATGGGGAGTACTGATAAAATAGACAAGATGTTGCCAGCTTCAGCTGGTCCAAGATGGGAGTCACTAGTAGCATATTGGAAGCTGTAATAACTTCTAGTGACACTGCAGACAAGTTAAAACACAAGAATGAGGACAGTGAAATGCAAGGAGTTTGGAGAAGGTGCTGGTTTTGCCTAATGAGTCTTAATTATCTTCTATTGATAATCCTAACATATTTAGTGACGGGGCTAGTAGAAAAGAGGGTAGACTAGATGTAACTTCTTGGGCCGCCTTTCAGGCTGCATTTTGTTCCCTGAAACTGTTTCTTGGGTTGTAGAATATCTTGGTTTGGGGCTGGAGGCAGAAGGGATTTGGAGAATTATTGCCCTGCTGACAATGTAAAGCTTCCCATGTGTGTCCCGAGTGGAGAAGGCTCCGTTCAGAGGCTGCCAGAACACTTACATGCCAGTAACCTTTGTGTAACTGTGGACAGCATCACCGAGATGGTCAGCTGAAGGCTGTTGGCAGTGCTGGGGATCTTGTGCCTATAGAAGTAGCAAAGGTGCTGTGTCATCCTGCCTGTCCTGGGTGATGCTGGGACAAGCCTGTGCCACTTGATCTTCCCCTCTGGCTGGGCGCACAGATAGGTGTGATTCATCTTGCTTTTTGAACACTACTATTTCCAACTCCTTTCTTTTAGGGTAGTTAATGAAACTTGAGCAGGAAACGGTAAAGACGTCTCCTGCTAGACAGCTTGGGGCAAGCGAGGCACCAGGTGGTCAGAAGAAGAAACTGTACTCGGCTGAATGTGTCCATGTGCTAAACTTTACAGGCTGAATTGAAATAGAAGATGGTAGAAAGATATGGAAAATTTTAGCGGGACTGGCTTCTGCAGGAGGGAGGCTTGAGTTCACACACTCTAGAGAGGCATTGGGCTGTAAACAGATTTTTTTAAAGTGAAGGGGATTGTAGGAGGTGTGTCTGGCTTAAAATAGAAGGAAATATTTTGTGGCATGTCCAGTTCAGCTCTGAAATTCAGTGCTGCTGGATGCCTTTGTATGTGTTTACACTTTTGACATTCTTCAAAATGCTGGATAACACAAGTCAGGCCCATCAGGGCCTGTTAGATGTGTGGGTACCATCTCGCTGAGAGCAGTGGGGGTTTGGGGGGCTGGTGCCACGAGGTGGATCCAGCGTTTAAACAACAGTCAGGGTTTCTGCTTCACGCATGTCCCACTGGACTTGGGAGCGCTTTTGAGTTGATCCACGGGTGTGCTCTCAGATTTTCTTGGTTTTGGAGGATGCTCAGATATTGACCCAGGGGCACACTGAGAGGATGTGGGGAGCTGTCTGATCTTGGGAGAAGCTGTAATCCCTATTCCCTCCGCTTGCTCCCAGAGCCAACCTACCAGGAGCCACGTTGTTTGTCCACTCGTGGGATTACACGGTGTCATTTCTGTTGCCTCTTCGAAGCGGTCCGTGAACGGGGTGGGGGCATGGGAAGGTGATGGAGTGAGGGGATGGCTGTGGGGCACAGGAGGAGTTGCGTTCCCGGAGTGCTCCCGGGAGGTGGCGCTCCAGCCCCGCGGCTGCCTGTCCCCAGGGACACGGAGCGCTGTGGGCAGCGGTTGCCCTGTCCCCTGGGCTTCAGGGAAATCACGGGGCTGAAAAGCACACGAACAAAACTGATCCAGCAGCGCAGCTAGGCAGCAACCCCAAAGCAAGATCTGCATTCCCCAAGTCTCTTGTTACCGCTGATTTTTGTCCTCTTGCGCTTCTCTCCTGGCACCGTGTTGCCTCTTTCCTGGCTCCGGTCCTCTCCAGGAACTCTTCTGTGGCAAGTGTTCCGTTGTTAGTACCAAAACATTGAGGAAGTTGGCTGATTTTCCTTTTGTTTTTTCAAGTGGTGACTGTAGTTGGTGGCCTCTGCTGCCTCCGCGCATGGTGGCAAAGAAAAAACTCAACCTGTTGTGAGGCCACCACAGTCGCTCCGAAACACACAGAATCATAGAACAACCAGGTTGGAAGGGACCCATCGGATCTTCTAGTCCAACCATTCCTATCTAACACTAAACCAAGTCCCTCAATACCTCATCCACCCGTGCCTTAAACACCTCCAGGGAAGGTGAATCAACCACCTCCCTGGGCAGCCTGTTCCAATGCCCAATGACCCTTTCTGTGAAAAACTTCCTCCTAATCTCTAGCCTAAATCTCCCCTGGCAGAGCTTGAGGCCATTCCCTCTTGTCCTGTCCCCTGTCACTTGGGAGAAGAGCCCAGCTCCCTCCTCTCCACAACCTCCCTTCAGGTAGTTGTAGAGAGTAATGAGGTCTCCTCTCAGCCTCTTCTCCAGGCTAAACAACCCCAGCTCTCTCAGCTGCTCCTCATAGGTTCTGTTCTCCAGCCTCTTCACCAGCTTCGTTGTGTTAGCTCTTCATCTCGCTGGGCAGCTCCTTACTGAAAGACTGTTGGTACTTCCCTGTTTCTTTCAGCTGACCATAGTGGATTCTGATTGATAGGCACAAATTCCCTCTTAATTGCTGCTCCAAGACAAACAATTGACTGTTTGGCTGAGGGAATGCATCGATGTTCTGTAGGGCAGCGACAAACAGGTATTAAGTGTACTTGAAACAGCAAACCCCACTTCCTGAATTCAACAAGCACATATTGACTTGTGCAATGGAAGTGGGTTTTAGGTTCTTCTTGGTGATGTGCTGTCTTGCCTTTCTGTAAAGGCTTTGTTCTATGTGTTAGCCTGACAGTGTCATGTCCTGTCTCTTCTTCCTTCCAGTGTTCCTGTATACAGTTTAGGTGTAGTTCTTTATCTGTGGTTCATGGTGTTGCTCGTAACTCTAGCGTGACCCAGTTGTCAGCTTCAGTATTTTTCCAGGAGAGAGAAGCAAGCTGCTGGGCAGAGAAGGGTTTGGTCTTGTGTGCAGGTTGGGGACCTGCTGGTAACTCTGTGGAAACTGAGTCCACCATAGGAATGGGGTTTGACAGGGAGACAGTTCTAAATACATTTTCCAAACCCATGATCGAGCCCATTGTCAGAGGACAGACTAGGTCTTTTGTCTTTACCTTACCAGTCTGCTGGGGCTGGGAACCAGGTTCTTTTTGCCCTGAGGAACTTGAGAACTTGGCTTTCGGTATGCTTTTGTGGTCACAAGATGTTTTTGATGAGGCTGCATGTACCTTTTCCCCTTGTACATGCCTTTTCTTAGTTGACTCTTCCCTTTATTACCTTGTCTCTGACCCAGTCCTCTCTGCCTCTCCCCTGCACTGGATAGATCTAGTTTATGCTGCATGACTTTGAGTTCAAATTTGATTTTGCAGCAGTGGTTTTTGTGGAGCCTAATTGTTTCAATTGCTACTTGAGTTGAAGAGCAATAATCCTGTTCTCTGGAGTAGGAAGTTGTCTGTCTTTATTCTAAATATACTGGAGTGTGCATCCTGGCATAACTGTAAAGGCTACTAAAATATGACTGTATGCTTGGAAGCCTCTTTTGCAAAAGGAAAAAAAACCCTCCAAATGCTGTATATTAGACACTTGCAGTTTATTTGAGTGTATGCAACAATCTGAAGGATCTTTCCCAGCGCTGCTGCGCTTAAGTGAGCTGTGCTATTTTCAGTTAGTTGTTGACTTCTTGGTGGCAGTGGGATAGGGAAGCAAAATTACCGTAGTGGCTGGAGATCCTGTAGTAAAACGTTTATGAGCTTATTTTTATGAGCTTCCCTGTTTGTAGGGAGTACAAAGTTGAACTGATAAGCCAGGTTCTTGGAGGGATTATGCAATATTCAAAATAAGAGGGTATATAACTAATGGTCTGGAAATGATCACAGACTTGCATCCTGTGGGTGGTAGCATCAGAACTGCATCTGTTCTCCTCTCCCCAAAGGATACAGATCTCATACCAGTTTCCCAGAACGAGTGTCTTTGAAAATGGTCTGGGTTGCATGCCTAAGTGGAATTAATCTTAAATGGTGTGACTGCTGGTGTTCTCACAAGAAAGGGGATCTTTGAAAGGTGAATTTCACTGTGTGTTATATTGAGGAGATGCTTTCTTTTCTGCCAGACCTCTAGTGCCTGGAGAACACTTCATTTATCAGCCTGCTGACCAGTGCTGTTCATCTCTTGGAAGGTGTTAGCATGGTGCCTAGCAAAGCACAGCAAGACATAGTAAAGACTAGAAGAGCTAGCAAGCTGTTGTGGGTGGCAGTAAAGATGCAGCAAAACTCTACTGAAGAGGTCCAGATGTAACCCTCTGTTGTACTAAGAAAGATAAATCTTTAATGAAACTCTGCAGCCCCGAGAAGGAGCTCTAGCATGCAATCTGTGTGTGATCAGGTCAGAGTGCCCTGCCTCTGCAGAACACCCCTGTCCAAGCTGGTTCATCCAGAGGCCTTGTCTGGGCTTAACTATCTTCTGGGACTTTATTTAAAGCTGAATCCCTCTGCCAATTCTGCAGCTCACGGGAACAGTCCCTCTACTTCTCTCATACTCCTTCCCACAATCTTTCCCTCTACAGGCTGAGTGACCTGTCTGAGGCATAAAATAGGGAGGGAAGGAGTGTGTTAGAAGGGCATCGGTGCACCTCTGATCAACTTGAGTGACTGCAACTTTTCCAGGAGTCAACCTGTGTACAGTGTCTTCAGCTGGATGAATGTTCTCTTCTGTCCCCATGTAGTGTGCTTCACTCCCTTTCTCAAGGTGTTCTAGTGTTGGACCTTAGCAGCCTTCATTTTCCATTTACTTTTCTGTTGATTTGCTTCGCCCAGTGCTCTAGACTGGCAGGTTCAGCCCAGACAAGGCTTGGAGGCCAAGGACACTTCTTTTGAAGACTTCTTGAGGGCATTTTGGGTCCTAGTCCCCCTCTCCAGGTGCATTCCATGTGCTAGTTTGAAGTCTTAAGAAGATACTTAGATAGTTTTGTGTAAATACTATGAAGTACAGCAATATTTAGAGGACAAGCAAAATCTTGTGTCTACCTTACATGGTTTACTGCAGGTCAAGTTGGGTGATGATTCTTCTTGTCTTCTGCTGGCAATAGGTCTGTGTGCACTGCGATGTTCTGCACGTTGTCTAGGCCCAAACCACACATTCACCGAGCATCGGTTGAGGCATTTAGGCAATTGAAATCACTCAGCTTTCTCAGCTACTTCAGGCAGTTTGGGGGACAATGAGTTTGCATAATGCAACCTTTTAATATGATTTTATATCCTTAGAACATTTTTGGGGTTTTCTTTCCTTAGTGCTTTGCATGTAAGGAAGATAAGAGGACGGTATGCAAGTTCAGCTTTTGCAGCTGCTCTTCGTCAAAGCAGCATGATTTGATGTTTCTGGTCAATAGTTAAAACTTAATTAGAGTTGAAGTCTGCTCAGCACAGCGCAGGACTCAGCCTTGCGTACCAGCCTAGTGTCTCTCAAGCTTTGAGGCATCAAGTTTAAGCAACCAGAGACTCTTGCATGAGACTGTGAAGTTTTCTAAACATCTTTTGGTGTTTCAAGAGGTTTGTATTCATCTAGAGCACAATGTCATAGTCATAAAGCCTCAAAATTAAAAGTGCTTTGTCTGGCTTTTTTCTTGTTAGCCTTTAGTGCAGCTAACACTGTGTGACTGCTTTTAAGATACCGGATGATACCACTGGAAAACTGAGGTCAGTGTCCCAAGAGGCCTAGACTCACTGGAAGATGGTAAAAATCATGTGAAGATGCAGCTAAATATAGATTAATGCTGAGAACGTTCCTGGATACTGGGATTTGAAAGACTGCCACAACCTTTCTAGGACTGTGAAGCTGAAAGTCTTTGCTGTGAAATGATCTTGTTGATTTAAGTTTAGCAGGGTACCTACTTATTGGCTCAATGCCCGTGGGTTGTGGTGGCAGCCATGAAATTCTAAGCTTTGTCTTCGACAGGTCCATGAACCACTTGTGTGGATTTTATCGATGTAACTCTAGGAAAGACGTGGTGCAAAGACAGGAAGAGATCAGCACACTTGGAGTAGAGACCATCACACTCTGCCTCTACTCTTGCTGCTCCCTCGACTGCCTAAGTAAGCTTCAGCTGCAGATGAGGGGTAAAGTTGTTCCTGGCATGAAGCTGCTGGTATGAGACGTGTTCTAGTCTGAACTGAAAAACTGATTTAAAAGGTTTGACTCAGTTCATGTGCCGTTTATTACTTGAACCAACCTCAGTGAATCAGCAAGAGCTTCCTGATGTGCAACATCCCCTTCCTTTTCAGTTGACAGCTGTATGGTTATTTAGTAATGACTGCATACATACAAGTGTCTCTACTGTGGATACTATTCTTGGTGTCAACTACTGCTCTCTTGTGCTTTGAAGTCTCTGTTTCTTTCTCCCATGGCTATTTACATTCAGAACTGGAGAGAGGAGTAACAAGTGGCTCTGCATGCCGACACCTTTGCTTAGGCCTCAAACCCCATGGGCTACAGCGATGGGTCTGTATACTTCTGCACAAACCCAACAAAACAGCAGTAAAGACAGCCCAAAACATATTCCTTCGGTTACTTCCTTCCAGCGCCTGAGTACAAGAACTGGATGAGCTGCAAGCAGGAAGCTAAAGTAAAGTGACTATTGTCAAAACAACTTCATCATTCAAAGCTGTCTCTGGAATTCATGCTGAGTTCAGAGCACTGCTGTGATCCTGCTGGAGATTTCCTTTTTTCATCCCAAAATAAACACATGCTTCTACGGTAATTGAAGTAACTGCCCAGTGCAGTCCCATAGTGACTTTTGCCTTGCTAGCATCAGCCTGCGTTAAAGTCTAATGCTGGTTTTGGACAGCACTAAAGTTGCCCAAGCAATGCAATAGCATAACCCATCCCAGCAAAACCCCCAAGCCGCAGCCTGGTTCTCTCCTGCTATGCACTCTGCATCAGCCCACTGATGTGGTGGCTGCTGTTGACATGGATTGCCGTCTTCATGACCCCTTGCAGAGCAGCTGTTAAAGCTGCAGTTTGGCAAGGCTTTTGAAGGATCCTGGAGAAACACAGGTCATGCCATGTTCCCTCATTAGTCATGCTTTGTGACTACTTGCAGTGTTGTTTACAGTTTCTTTAGTGTCTTGGAGCAGAAAGCAGTAACAATCCAACCTCTCTGCTGTAGGACCATGACTTGTTAGATTAGATTAGTAAGTGCTGGAGAGAGAAGCCCTGACTGTATTGGGGTCACTGCCTTGCAGGGCTGTGCCTGAGTGCATCCAGGCCAAGCTGTAAATGCCCCATGTGAAAAGCTTTCATTTAATATGCTCCCCTGCTTAAAAGCCTTTCTCACTATTCAGTGGGCCATTACCGTCTTTTCTTGCATGTCTCATTTGTCAGTGGCTGTACTTAAGTAACTCCAAAAGGAGGAAAACATCCATTGCTAAAGTACCTGTGCACAGCTTTTGCATGTGTGCTTCCTTCTTGATTCTGCTCTCCATGGATGGCTATCCAAGAAGGTAGCTCCTGGGGCCTGGCTGCTCTGGTTTCTTGCAGAGGTGTGTGCTGTGCCAGTCCAACACCAAGGCTCCCAAACCCATCAGAACATGCGATGTCTCTGACCTGCTGCTGCTAGAGCATTGCTCCCCACCAGCACACACACCTTTTGGCCTCTCTAGGCCCATTCTCTACCCTGGATGCTTCTAAGGCTCAGCTTGGCAGGGTTCTGGGCCATCTCCTTAAACTATCACAGAATCATAGAACAACCAGGTTGGAAGGGACCCATCGGATCTTCTAGTCCAACCATTCCTGTCAAACACTAAACCAAGTCCCTCAAGACCTCATCCACCCGTACCTTAAACACCTCCAGGGAAGGTGACTCAACCACCTCCCTGGGCAGCCTATTCCAATGCCCAATGACCCTCTGTGTGAAGAACTTCCTCCTAATCTCCAACCTAAATCTCCCCTATGTATTACCATAAGATCCCTGAGGTCCCATCCAACCTGGCATTCTGTGATCCTAGTCTGGTTTTGTTATGTGTCACCCAGGGTAACTTGGGCTGAACTGGGTTTTGCTGGAGGAATGAAGCAGCTGACCCCAGTGGGCTTGGAGTTCAGGAAGCCATAAGGCAACATCTCTCTCCTACTGTGGATGATATATCTATGCTTGCTGACGCTTTCCTGTCCTTTAATAAAAAATTCTGCTCTTATATGAGACGTTACTGATACTTCTTAGTATCATCTAAAATTGTATTTCTGTGAATGTGAATTTCTGGAATACACCCCACCTTGCTGCAGTGGGTGAGAAGAAGAGCAAGGCAGGGCATAACCATGCATGTGAAACTCTGACTCAAGAGCTATTCTTGTTGTGTTCATCTCCCTCTGTGGGCAGGTAGCAGCTCAAAGCAGGAGTGTAAAGCATGCTCTCGCCCAACGGAGTTTTGCTGTGCTCTTCATGGAGACACAGCTGGGGGCTTGAGATTAGGTGTCATTTTACCACTTCATTAAAGCCCTGCTGCCATGTGCCACTTTCTGTGGTTTATGTAGAGCTTTTGTCCTGCTGCAGCTCTCTTGTTATCCTAAAGGTTTAAAATACTGTTGCAGTAGAAATTGGAATGAGAAATTTCACCTCTATCTTGCTTATGATAATTCCTCTTCCTTCAGGGATGAATCCTTCTCTCACAGTGAGATTTGAATAGGCTTGATGGGTAAAGCACGCTTTCTAAAAGTTGCTGCTTGGCCTTTGGTCTGCATATCCCTAGACTTCCCTGAAGGAAACAAGCAAGTTGAGGGATATAAATGAAATTAGAAGAGCCATGCTTTATACTCTGGCCGTGGAAGCTGGATGGGTTGTCTTTCCTGGGACCATCAGTCTGAAAGCAGGAGATTCTTATGTGTGGAAAGGATCAGACTTGGGCTGCGCTCCCCGACCTGTGGCTTTCATACTGGGCTGCACTGGGAGAGCATGGATGCAGTCAGTGTGGCTGAAGTAAGGCAGGAGCAAAGCTCCTCTGAAGACCTGCAAAGAGAAGGGGCTCCAGGCACTCTTCTGCAGTTCCTGGTCTATGGTTGACTTTGGCTAGGCTCCTTGCGAGCTGCAAATACCTTTGAGAGAAAGGTCTCTGGTAAGCTGAGAACAGGAAGGAGGTGTGCTAGTGGACCAGACCATGACCATATATCCATGCCTGTTCCTTCATTGCAGGCTGAGTTAAAGAAATGGATTTGGTTTGGTCCTGTGTTGTTGTCTTACTTTGGTGAGAGTATTACTGCATATGGTCTTTCCTGAAAGCTACTGTGCTGCACTAAGCAAACTTCCATGTGTTTGGGGGCAGATGGTGGAGCTGGGAAATGATCTACCGTGTCCTCGGTCTGGCACACCTCATGGAGATGCATCTGTGTGAGGGTGCAGATGCTTGTATTTACCATGAACCACCTGCTTACTGTGAGGAACTTGCCCTCCGTTCTCGTAAACAGGCCCTTCTTGCTGTCCTGGAGATTGCTATCATCTCCATGGTGAGAGTCGCACAAACAGAAGGGAGGATAACAACACTGCAGATTAAAGGGCAAAAGGAAGTTTCCTGGTATGTGAAGCTTGTGCTGATTGCCCTGGTTCTAAATTGAACATCCCTCAAAAGGTAGACTGCAAACACAGAAGGGCTCTGTGCAGAATTAGTTGGGCCGGGAGGTGTGTTACCCAGCCCTGCGGTGTGGAGGAAAAAGCAGCACCTGTTTGAGGAACTAAGGTGTGGATTTGTTCGTGGATGTGCCCGTTGAGCATATTTGAGAGGCAATAAGCCCATCTAGTAAAAACTGGTGAAATCTGCCTGTAACTGGCTTTGCTTCCCTGCCCTTGATGTGTTTCAAAGGGTAAAAGGGTTGCACTATGTCCTTCCTGCTAGCTTGGAAATACAAAGACCAGCAGCATCCCAGTGCTTGGCAAATGTGTGCTGCGCCTTACTGTCCCTTCCCATTCCCCAGTCCCAGTGTGCTTACCTTAAGCTCCCTTTCTTCAGTACGCAAGTACTCATGGGAAGCCTGAACCTTAACAGAGCTCCAGATGCGCACAGCTCCTTCTGCTATTCTAGTTCAGGCCTAGGCCTGATCCTATTGGTTTTGAACAGCTTCTGCCAAAGAGCATCTTCAGGTCTTTTCCATCAGCTAACGTTTTAGAGTTAGAGCTCTAGCATTGAGAGCCAGGGAGTGTAAAATTGCAAATAATCCTGCTCTTCCAGCATCTGTGCCTCTTCCTTGTGCTGCTGAGGGACATTTGTAGAGGGATCTTCCTCTAACTGAATGAAAAGCCTTGTCTTGTTTGGTATTTTTCAGATTCTCAGCTTTGTTGTCCTGTGGCTCAGCTGGCCGTGAAGGTGCGTAGAGCACTGCTCCTGTTCTTGCTGCAGACACTTCCTCTCAACTCTTTACTTACATGCTGCCTCAATTCCTTGCTTGGACCTTCTGCCTGGAGAAGGTCACCACCCTTTCCTTGTATTCCCAGTCTCCAGGCCAGTTGTGTCTCCCTTCTCTGGCTGGACTGTGAGGTGATCTTTCTCTGTTACTTGGCACCTGGTGGAGACCTCTTCTGGAATGTTGTGCTCAGTTCTGGTTCTTGCGTGCAAGAGGAACATGGACATGCTAGGGAGAAGGGCCACAAAGAGCTTGTGTTGGTGGAACTTGTGCTGAGTGCTGTGGTTCCAGATTGAATGCCCCATTACTGTGGTGCCAAAGACTGAACCTACTAATCCTGTGTAATGTAAGCAGAGAACTTGGCTAGGGATGCCATGGTATGGGCTAATGTAAAATAGTGTGTGGCTTTTGATGGCAGAGGTGTGAAAAACCTTGTGTGTAGTTTTATGGGAGTGCGAATGAAGGTTGTGCCAAATCTGCCAACTCTGTTGTTTTTGGAAGGGAGTGAGGCTGCAGAAACGTGACCCTTTCTCCCTAGTCTTGGCAATACGGAGCAGTGCTGCTGGCCATGAAGTTGAGCTCTAGTCAGGCTGTCTGCAGATTCCGCTTTGCTGCTGTCTTATCACGTCTGCTTTTGCACGTGCAGAGCATGGCAATGCGAGAAGAGCAGTGGGGATGCTGGAAAGGCAACTGTTCCCAGCTACCTTGTGGGAGGATGTGGGGAAATTGGAGCCAGGCTCCTCTTGGAGGTGTGTGGGGTTAGGATGGAAGGCAGTAGACAGATGGCCACAAGGGAAATTCTGAGTAGCTGCTAGGAAAAAACCTTGGTTGTGAGCGTGATCAGACACTGGATCAGAGCCCCAGTGAAGTTGAGATATATGCATCATTGCAAATAATTCAAAATTCAGCTGGAAAAAGCCCTGAGCAGCTGGAGCTGGATGTGTTCAGAGCAGGACAATGGGCCAGAGACCTCCAGAAGTCCCTTCCAATCTAATACTCTTCAGTAGTATGTAGGAAATGCTCAGGTGGTGTAGTTCAGCTGTAGCACAAATCACAACCTGGACTACATTTGACTCCCTTTTCCTAGGCTAGCATGGTAAGGAGATGCCTTACTAGTTTGTCATAGGAAGGGTGCATCTTGACTCCCTTTTCCTAGGTTGGCATGATATGGGGATGTTAAGGAGATGCCTTACTAATTCATCATGGGAAGGGTCCATCTTTCAGGAGGTGTTTTCAGGGACTGAAGATGTGTATCTCTTTGGTGCTGGGTGCTGGTTCTTGTAGTATTTGTGTTGTAATTGGCTTCTCCTTGTGCTCTTCCAGATACAGCTATATGATTGACAACGTCATTCTGCTCATCACTGGGACCCTGCACCAGCGTTCAATCTCCGAGCTGGTGCCCAAGTGCCATCCTCTGGGAAGTTTTGAGCAGATGGAAGCCGTGAACATTGCTCAGACGCCTGCAGAGCTCTACAATGCAATCCTGGTGGACACTCCCCTGGGTGAGCGGAGCCTTTCAAAATACCTCTCAGCTCTGTGTGGAGCAGATGTCCCTTTCTCCCTCAGCTTCACTAGGTCCAGCTAAGTCGAAGTTGTTCTCCTGGAAGAAAGAGTGGTTCGTAACCTACAGCTGTGGCTCTACTGCCTGTCGTGACTGGGCTTGAGTTCAGGTTTATGTCTGTCCTGTGCCAGTTTTTCCTGTGAGGGACCAGCTGGCTCTCCGTACGTTTCAACAAATGTCCAAACCAGCACACTGGTAGTGCAGAGTGCTGGGGAATTGGGTTTGTGTGAGCCAGGCCTTGAGCTGTCATGGCAGTGCAGCTCGAGCTGGATCTGATTCGCTACATATGTCTGTTTACCAGCTCTTCTGGGAATTGTCACCTGAAATGAGGGAGAAACGAGAAAGTTTGAAAGGCCTTGGGCAACATGATCTTTGTAATAATTGTCATGGGACACATGGTACATGTGCTTCTCTAGAGAAGGGCTCTGGGTCTGCTGCTGGAGTGAGTCACTTGATTTCCAGCTCTTTCAGTTTGACCCATCAGGCAATTTCTTGTAGGCAAATTTTGTAGATAGTTAACAGAGTTCTGCATGTGCCCATTCTTGTTCCAAGACTGATAAATAAGCTCTAGATCAAGGAAAGCTCTTTACATACCAAAAAAACCCCCTACCAGCAAGTGTGGTGGGGGAAACCTCTCCAAAAGCCTTTTTAAGTTCATTAGCAGGATCCTATGCTGGTTTATACTGTCTCAGGTTTATGAGCCTTGATCAGGAGGTGCATGACACTAAACCCAAGTGTCTTATCAACAGATATATGTTCTTTAAAGATAAAAGGTGTAGGAAGTGGTTCTGGAGAAACTAGGAAAGACTTTTTGCAGTAGTAGGAAGGTTAGACACCGGAAACTTCCTAGGTAGGCATCTGTGTGAAAGAAAAGCGCCAAGGTACACCTGTGTCAGTGACTAATCATTCTTTTGGGGCTGCTAGAAAAATGAAACACTTTAAATCAACATGTTGTCTTTGGTAGAAGAAGTTGTTTCTGAGACTTTTGCAAATGCTCTGTGTAATAATGGGGCAAATGAAGTACTTATCATGGAAGGTGATCTGCCAGATAGAGCCTAAAGCCCAGCAAGGGGGGAAAAACATGCTTAGGTCTGGGTTGCAAGGTAGGACAGCAGTGCAGCAAGAGAACTGAGGCTCTGTGTGCAGTTGGGTCAAGCCTGCTGTAGAGAAGATGTGTGGGAAGGAAATCCTCCTCACAAGTAAGCTGGAACCCTCACATTTTGTGAATAAGCCGGAACCAAGTATGTCAAAGAGATTTATTCTCAGATACCTTAAGACTTCCAGCTATGTATGGAGTGAAAATGCCCCCTTACAGCGGTGAGGTGGTTCTGGAGAACGCGGCTAGCAGATGAGGGTCTTTGTCACTTGCATTCATGCATTTGTGCCTGAGTGAGCTTTGCCTGCTCCTGCCTTGGCTAGGCTGAGGTCCTCAGCGCTTTGCCCTGGCCATGCCCTTGAGGGCCTGTACCATCTAGTGTGGCGTTTCTTCAGCAGGAGAACATGGGCAGTAGCTGTGTTGCCTAAACAAGCAGGCATGCAGGCTCCAGTTGTTTAACTTGCACTCTTTCCAGTGACCACACACAAAGAAACAGCAGCTCTATCTCCTAAAAGTACTTGAGTAGCTATGTGGCTTGGTAGGAATGCCTAACCCCAAATGGCTTTCATAGGTTAGCAGGGCAAAATAAGACTTGCTGTTAGCTTAATTTGGGATATTGGAGGGCCAAGAACTGAAATAGCTGTGTTCTCATTCCTCTGCTACTCTAAAGTAGCCACTGCTTAGCTATCTAGGCTGGCCAGCGGGTCCTGCAGTGAAAACCAGTCCTGGCACACTCTGTTTACGTTTTTGCCAGCTGTAGGGAGCAGTGCTTGTCCAGCTACGTGGCACTGGTCTCTGATGTTGTTGCAAAGAAACCTCTGGAGGGTTAGGCCCCTGTTGAGGACTCTAAACCCGCGATGTGGCTGCTGTCCATTCCAAGAAGCTCATGCTATAAAAATCATACATGCCAGAGGTGTTAGACTGCATCATACCTGGTTTGTCACACTAAGCAGAGCACCAGCCAGTTTGCGGGTGAGTGCAGTGTCCTTTACCCACAGCCGGACTGCATAAACTAAGAAAGATCGTATTTCTCTTTGTAGCAAATTCAGCAACATTGGTTGCTGAGTGAGAGTTGAAGAAGTCATAAAAGTCCCGTCAGTGGACTCTGTTGTGCTCTTGCTAACAAGTGAGTGGTACAACAGCCTTACATTATGCTGGATGTACAAGACTCATCTGTAGCTTGTAGTACCCTGTGTCAGGTCTGAAGTGTGTGTTCTTTCAGTGGCAACAACTTTTCCATCTCCCTTCCAGAGATACTTTGGCAAAGTACATAAGGCTGAGCTTACTCAAATACACTAGTTCATTCTCTCTCCTGTTGCTCACCTCAGCTGGAGAAATAAAAGGCCTTAGAAGAAGTGGAAAATGAGACTAGGGCAAACGGCTCCTGACTCCAGCTGTGGAGAGTCATGGGCTGTAGGAGCTGAGGCATCCCTATGCCTTCTTAATCCAACTGAGACATTGGAGGATGAAGGGGAAGCACAGTGCTGCCTTCCTCAGGACTCACTGCTGCTGTCTCACAGGTGCTTAGGCACTGCTGCCAGGCTGTAGCAGGCAATTTGGAAGCTAGCTGAGTGCCTCTGTGAAGCTGCGCCTCTTGAGTGTGTGCATCTGGGAACAGTTCGAGTTTTGCTTATTTTTAAATGCAGGTGCTCTGGCACTGATGCTTGGGCCTAGAGCTGACAATTTCTGCTGAGAATGGGCTGGTATGAAAGCCCCAGAAATCCTTGTGGCCTGGGGAACCCTGGTGGAGCTGGAGGTTTTGAGTCATGGCAGTTTGGTGGCTCCTGAAGATAATGGGCAGGCCTAGGAGGGACAAGCTCAACAGACTCTGTGCTTCTGCCTGGTATTGTTGAGGACTCTGAAAAGTGCAGGGCACGGGTCTGGTTAGGGCAATACTAACTGTCTGTGGTTCTGTTTCAGCTGCTTTCTTCCAAGACTGCATATCTGAACAGGACCTGGATGAAATGAACATTGAAATAATTCGAAACACACTGTATAAGGTAAATGAGTCTCTGAGAGGGGACAGAGATGTTAACTTCCCTATTCATTCCTAACATGATGGTAGCTCTGTCTTGGGTCAGGAGCTCCAACCTAGGCTGGCTTTCTTCAACCAAAGGGGAGCGGGGGTTTTCCTCTTAGAGTAGTTTTAAAGATACATCTACTTTCTCTCAATATTCCTTCCTGGACTGGTGATAGAGTGAACTGACCAAAAACTAGTTGTATCTGCTGTGGAGTAAAGGTGGTGCTCTTGGAAGAGCCTGCCATCTGATCACCCAGCTCTGCAGAGTCAGGGCACCAGAGCTTGGCAGTGACTTTGGAGCTGTCAGGAGTCTGTACAAGAGATTTTCAGAGGTGCTGCCTTTGTATGAATTTTCTCAGGCCCAGGCAGGCAGAAGAAGACTGCTCCTTAACCGCACAAGTTTAGATATGTAGTTAATAGCATTCAAAGAGCTGAAATGGCTTGATCTTAAACTTGGCTGAAGGACTTCCATGGGTTTGGCTCTCTTTCTTGAGCTCTTTCAAAAGAGCCTCCCAACAGTCTGCTCAAGCCTTCGGTGGCTGCGGTTGGGGTTTGGTGCTTTTGGTGAAAAAGGTGCCGCCAAGGTGGAGGAGCCCTGCGGGCACAGGGATGTGGAGGGGCTCAGGATCTCCTTGTACTGAGCCTGCATGGGAAACTGTTGCCTCCTCTGCAGGTCCTGTCTGGTTTTAGCTGGCGGTATCAAAGCATGTGTTTATGTGCAGGCTGTGGCTATCGCTCCATCTCGACTCTTTGGATTAAGGGTGGGATGCAGATCGTATCTGCCAACCTTGTTTTGGCTGGTCACAGCCAGCCTGCAGTTAGTGTGACCTCTGCTTCCCAAGGAGCCCGTGGCCTGTTAGGGTGGCAGAGAACAGATCAGGCGTGAAGGGAAGAAGGCAAATGGAGGGGAGAAAGAGCTGCACATCGCTAGTCATGCTGAGCTGCGTGTGGCCTCTGGCATGTACCGGTCTTTTGCTGTAATGGGGGAGGTTTGCCTGTCTGCATAAATACCTGCACCCTTGCAGGGGCACAGCTCTGTGCTGAGATGGGGGAGAAGGCAGGGAGCAGAGTTGAGTGCAGGGCAAAGTGGTTGGGGGTGTTCTTCTTGGGTTCTCAGCTGCTGTATCCTTTCCCATCTCTTTTTGAGGCCTGATACTTCTTTGCATTCTGTTCTTCTTACCCCTAGACTGAAGAGTAGATGCCTGGTACCCTGGGTATCCCTGGGACTGGTTCTTGCTAAGGAGCAGCCCCTGGGAAACACAGGGGCTCTGTCAGTAACAAATTGGGGTTAAAAGAGGTAACTGCTGCTTACGGACTCATGCTTGAAGCCACCTCTCTCCTCAAGGACTGGAAGATGTAGAATACGATGCCAATGGTCTTCCTAGGCAAATGAGGGGATTAAAATCATGTCTGAAATCCATACTGAGCTGCTCTGAGGAGCAAAGCAAGTGGGTGCCTGGGATGAATGCCTGCATCCAGGAGAAGTTGGCATGGGAAGGCAGAGCTACTGGAGGGTTTTTTGAAGGAATCCGCAAGCATGTAGATACAAGGTTTGAGCTGGGTTCATAGGAGGGAAACAATTACAAAGGTTTCGTGTTAGCAATTATAAAGTAAGAAGGTTCTTAAGTGGAAACATGGTTAAGATGGGGAGCAGAGGTTAAAATTAAGCAACCGGCTTGGAGTGACACACGGTAGAGGTAAGGAGGTAGTGCTAACTCTTTGTACGGAGAGTCTCCTTATTCCTTTCTACTGTTAAATGAAATCTTGAGTTATGATTGACCTCAGCAAGTGTCTTCCTACAAAGTAATCTCTTCCTAACAATAGAAGAGAATGGCAGAAATATCACTGTGCTGCTGCACACGTCTAGAGTGTCTCATTCCTCCTTTCTCTTATCTCTGATTATGAGCAGCAGAATAGGAGGAGCTGTGAAGGAGACTATGTTTAAAGGTTTGGGTGCAACGACTTCTGTATGGGAAAGTACAAAATAGGTTGAGATTCTTCACTTGTAAGGGAGGTGAATGCAAGCTGTGGTGGCAACCACAGATAGTGTTGGAAAAGTCAATGTGTATGGACTGGCCACTGGTCTCCCTTCAGGCTGGAGGTGACAGACAAGTGAGGCTTAGCAGGTGGTAGGGGGAAAATCAGTGGGTTCATGGAAGTCAAAGTCCATTAAGGTTTTACTAAGCACCAGGAGACTACCACTTCTGGGATAAGGGTTTCAGGACACTGGAGAGTTTCTGCTGTTGTCTGTGGAGGGGCCCAGAGGAGAGGGTACCCAGTGCAGCTGTTCCACGCTCTGTGTTCCATGGTGTCTATGATACCAGATCCTCATTCAGTGCTGGATATTTGAGTTCACCTAATTCTGCTTCTAAATCCTGAAGTTTGTGTGTAAACTCTGAGAAGGGCAGAGGTAGTGAGTAAACCTCTTAGCCAGGTTCCCTCTTCCGTCAGCTTCAAGCCAACTCTTTTTTTCTGTGTCCTTGTTCCTGTGGTAACTGCAGACCAATGCTCTGTGCTCTCCTGCACTTGAGCAGTGGCAAGTGCTAGAGATGTTTCTTTGATGTGTGATGCTTACCTGGCAGGGCCCTCTTGCACTGTTTGGTAACAAATATTCACAGAACACAGTAATCCAGGTGCTTTACTAGCATAGAGGCTGTGATGGACAAGAATGTCCATCACATCCATTCTTGAACCATCCTCAGTCATGGAGTTGTGATGTCTCAGCATCATTTTATTCCATTCGTTCTAAGCGATTCTGGTTGCAGCGCTCTGTCCAGGGAGGTCTTTTATCACATGATGGCTTCTTCTGAGAAAGTTTTTGCTGAACAGCACTTTTAGCCATGCACTGCCTTCATGGGCTCCCCCTGGGAGATACAGTCATCTTCCAGCTGGATTACTGTACAACTCCACAAAGGATTACGTTTCCTGGAGGCAACAAGGCTGTGCCTTGCCGTGTATGTTTTCTGCAGGGCTCTGGTTGGGATGGAGACCAAGCGGCTGCAGTGTGAAAAGAGAATTACAGAGGATGGCTAGTTTCCTTCACAGATGTCCTGTCTCATCTCCTGACTCTGCTTACACAGCGGTACTTTCTTAACGTAGGTCTCGCAGCTACAGTTGTGTGGCTTGGCATATTTGTGGAGGCCAGAGCTGGGTCAGGAAACCATGTGAGACTTCAGTAAATGCTTTGGAGTTAGACAACTCGGAGGAGCAAATTAAGCTTTAACTTTGCTGCCTGGGGATCTTGCCCGCAGTAAACTCATACAGTCACTTGAACAAACCCAACCACAACCCTTCATGTCTCTGGCTCCTGGGGGAAGCACTGACCCTTGTGTGGGCTTGGCAGCCAAGTTCACATGGGGTGAGAGTGGTCGTGTTGTGTTACGAAGTGTCTGGGAGCATCCGGGCTTGCTCTTTCTCCCCTACTGAATGGCCATGTGGGGCCATAGATCAGGCTATGTAGAAGAGTGCTTGCTCATGTGCTCTCTCTCTTCCAGGCTTACCTGGAATCTTTCTACAAGTTCTGCAAGGTGCTGGGAGGTACCACAGCAGATGCCATGTGCCCGATCCTGGAGGTAAGTGTGGAAACCCCCATAGCTGGATGGTACTTCTGTGGTATTAATTGCTCTGTGCTCGGGCCCTGCTTGCCTGCCAGCACAAGGATACTGTTCCTCAGTGTCCCCATGCACGCTCTGCCTGCTCACTGGAAGGCCTAGGAAAACATTGCCTGTGTGTGACTTTAAGTAGGTTTGGTTTGCCTTTGCGGCAGCATCTCCATCCTCTCACATAGATACTGAGCAGGAGAACAACCATAGCTGTTCGGGGCATGGCTTGTCTCCGTGCCAAGATGGGATGTACAGGGCTCAGGAGCAGGAGGTGAGAGCGCCTCCTTGACCTGGGCAGGGTTTTACTTAGTGATTTGGCTTGTGTCTAGGGTGGGGATTTCCTCATCTGACACCTCCCCAGGCATCAGCTCCTGGGCACGCTGGGAGCTGTGCATGTAGCCTGCCCTCGGCTGAGCACTGGCTGCAGGTGTCCCAGGCAGCTCTCTGCCCTCTGATGTGGCTCTGTTCAGAGCAGTGTTGATGTCTGCTGGCCTCTGGCAAAAATGCCGCATCCCAAAGCAAACCGCTCTTCTCCCACAGTTTGAAGCTGACCGGAGGGCCTTCATTATCACCATTAACTCATTTGGTACTGAGCTGTCCAAAGAGGACCGAGCAAAGCTGTTTCCACACTGTGGCAAGCTCTACCCCGAGGGCCTGGCTCAGCTGGCCAGAGCGGATGACTACGAACAAGTCAAAAATGTTGCTGACTACTACCCGGTGAGTGCTTTAGGTGAGGGCTGTGGGGGCTGGTGCGAGGACCTGCACTGGATCAGAGCCTCTCAGGGATTAGGGGAACTTGTGGATTGACAGCCTGGGGTGGGGAGCCTGAATTTCTGCTCTAGCCCTTGGCCCTGTGCTCTGTATGACCGGAGTGGAGAAGGCTTACTGGAGCTCTTGCACCAGGGATGCTGTTGGCTTATTCGTTGTGGCTGTCATTGTGATAAGGATATTACATTCAACAATGTGTGCAGTGCAGACTTGGTGTTTTCCCCTTGCTGGTGTTCATGTGCACACAGGGCAGACTCTTGGCTTCTCTGTGTCCTCTGCTGACCATGATGGGTGAGGTGTCTGCTCTACAGGGCCCAGGAGTGCTGCTGAGCTTGGAGGGCCTTGGGTATATCCTCTTGTGATGTCTTCCTGCAGGAGTACAAGTTGCTGTTTGAAGGAGCTGGCAGCAACCCTGGAGACAAGACCCTTGAAGACAGGTTCTTTGAGCATGAGGTGAGTGAGCCCCCAGGCACTTCTCTGCATGTGCCTGCCTGTGCCATTTGCGAAGCTCAGGGCAGCAGTGCTGTGTATGAACAGAGTTTGGGAAAAGGGAAAGGAGATGCTCTAACCCTCTGCTCCAGCGAAGGAGTGGGAACCCAGTGTGGCGCTCCAGCCCGTGTTCTCACCCAGACAGATGAGAGCAGTGTGGGAGACAAGTCTGAGGCTGCAGGTGGATATTTGGTCCATCGACAGCAAAACCGGACTGTAATTATGTGGGAAAGAAGGATTTGCACCACTACCTGAGGGCACAAATACTCCTCTCTTCAAATGCTGGAGCCTGTTCTGAGCTGTACCTGAGGACCAAGATATGCAGAGCAGGATCCGTGAATTAAGCCTCTCAGCTGTTGGAGAGTCATGGGATCTCACAAGCTGCTCCAGCTTGCCTGGACCAGCTTCTCCAATCCAAGATTGACAAGTGACATGTCCTCCTCTGGGCTTTCCCTAGGTGAAGCTAAACAAGCTGGCCTTCCTCAACCAGTTCCACTTTGGAGTCTTCTATGCCTTTGTGAAGCTGAAGGAGCAGGAGTGCCGCAACATTGTATGGATTGCAGAGTGCATCGCCCAGCGGCACAGGACCAAGATTGACAACTACATTCCCATCTTCTAACCCTGCTCCGCACCACTCCGACCCTCCTGCTCCTGGAGTGCAGAGGGATCCCTGTCTAACTCCAAGTTATCCTTTGCCCAGGCTCCATGGGCGTCCCATCTGTGGAACCGGCTCACATGAGGAAACTGTACAGTTGCTAGTTAAATTATTCACAAGCTGAAGCTTGAGTTGTGTGTGCTGTGAGGGGTCTGGAGGGACCAGTGGCACAGGCTTGGCCCTGTGTCGCAGGAGGAGCACCTCCTGTGGTGTATCCAATAGTCTCCGTGTTACTGTGCTCATCTGCTGTATGCGCTTAACAATTGCAGAGCAAGCACCAGCTTGGGGGTTGCTACCTCCAGGGGGTTCCCACGGCTGCAGAGGAACATCAGGTCTGCTGTGGCTGGGCATCCTCTGTAAGTGCTCTGCATGCCTCCTAGTCAGCATTGTTCCTGTGAGGTTTAGTTCGCGTGTGATTTTGTTAGGTAACCTGTGCTGCTGTGCAATCCCTGCATCCCCCTGTAGCTAGCCTGGACCTAGGAGACACGGAGCAGCCGTGACCAGGACTGAGATGGAGCCTGTGGGAACACGAGGGCAGAGGCAGAGCACTTGCAGAGTGTGCTGTTCCCATCTCCAGCAGCTTTTGCACTTGTGCAGCCTTGCCCTGTCCTCAGAAACTGCTCTTATCAGTCTCCCCCCTGCCCTGCAGCTTGAAAAGGCTCCAGAAGCTGGTTGAGGGAAGCCCTATGGCTTTGAGTTTGCTGTCAAAACCACACCAGTCGGGGTTCCTTTTGGCTCTGTGGATGATGCTGGAGCCCTGCTGCACCCCAGCACAGGCTGGCACTGCCGTGGAGCTGTATGGGCACAGCTGGCTCTGGTTCTGCTTGGTTGCCCCGATGAGTGCAGAGAGCGGGTGCCCCCAGGCCCTGTCCACGCCCTCCCTCTGTGGTTAGGGGGTGGCAGCCCTGCTCTTTCCAGCTCCATGTCCTGCTTGAGGTCAGGGAGGTGCCCTGTGGTGGGACAGCGGAGGAGAATCCTTACTGATGGGAAATGTGCTTGGTACTGCTGCTGAGAGGGATCGATGGAGAGCAGCTCTGTCCCAGCTTGTGCTCTGGTCACCTCTGCAGTGTTTGTTATCCTGTAATCCCCTCTCTACACCAATAAATATCTACCTACTGCACTATGCTCTCCCTGCTTCCTGGGGCGCCTGCTCTGCTCCTGCATCCCCAAGAGGAGCCTTCATCAGCCATGGGGCTTCTTACCCTGGGAATCTGATAAACAGTGTGGCTCCTGTGTGACTTGGGGCACCTCCTTCTACCAAAGGCAGGGGGATATCATGCCACCCGGGGGCCCCGGGCATTGGCACTTGAGCCCAGAGCTGTGTGCGGTGCCTGGGCTGTGGGTGCTGAACTGCTGCAGGCCCAGGAGCTGCAGCCATGTGGGAGCAAGGATGAGGCTGGTACCTGCATGATGGATTCTCTGGCTTTACTGAGTCTCTCCTCCTATGCCCGGGCTTCTTGCATGGCGCTGTACGCGTGTGGCACTCTGCCCCCTTCCATCCTTGCCCCAGCAGGGCATCCCTGACCAAGCACTGCTGTGCTGAACCACAGATGGAGACTGCTAGAGCCCAGAGGTGTATCAAGAACAGATTTATTTAAAAAGTGACAATCAGGTAGTTCATCTCGTGAAGAGCTCTGGCACTGGCAGCCTGGCCTCGGCCCCTGCACTTGCCGGGAGCGTGTGGAGTGTGTAGTAAGAATGGCAAGGAGCGGCATGGCAGCGGCCAGAGGATCCTGGGCCTAACGCAGCCAAGAGGTGACGGACACAAATGCTCGCAGCTCTGACAGCAGTGAGGAACGTGCCGGGGAGCTGAGAAACACCTGAGGTACATCCCAGCCCATGGTGCAGAGCCGCAGAGTCAGGCAGTAGCAGCTCCCTTGGAGAGTGCACAGTTAGAAAAAAATACAAAAAACAAGGTCTCTAGAAAAAACGTTGATTCTCACACGATAGAAAATAGATCAGCATCTGCCTGATTTTTTAGAAAGCAATTTGGTTTTTAACATCTAGTGCTGATTGTTCCCCCATGGTGCCGGAGGGTGATGCTGGTGGCCGCACACACGCTCGGGGGCTGGTGTGCCTGGAAATCCCAGGAAATGGCTCGTTCCTGCCCTGTGACCGCACGTGGGCTGAGGTCAGGCCTTCTTTGTGGCTTTGTGCTCTTGCTGCAGCGCTCGGGGCAGCTTGGGGTTGATGAAGAATCCTTTCAAGAACAAGTCTCGGACAAAGTAGGGCAGGTAGCGGTGGATGAAATACATGAGCCCAAGGCCCTGCCCTGGGTAGTAGCGCACGGCTGGGTCGGCAGCCAGGAGCCCGTCTGTGATGCTGTTCACCACCGCGCTCAGGTCCTCCACGGCCACCTTCATGAACTGGATAAACTGGCGGTTGATCTCCTCCACGTAGTCCTCGCCATAGGCCTGGAGCAGCTCCTGGGGCAGGCTGGCCACCAGCCGCTGCTTCTGCTGGTTCCAGAAGGCAGGGTCGCACGTCGTCCCTGCAAGGATGTGTTCTCCACGTGAGCCGCACAGCTCCCTCCTCCAGACCCCGGGCATGGGTCCCAGTGGCCCCAGTCCCCTCCCACGAAGGCTCTGCATGAACCAGTGGTTTCATTCCCCCTGCGCATCCCCAGGGGATGCGCAGGGGGAATGAAACCACTGGTTCATGCAGAGCCTTCGTGGGTCTCAGACCCTGCCTGCAACAGGGGACTGAGCTGACTGGACCAACACTGCTGATCCTAACCCTGCCTCTCCCCAACTGCAGCCCAAAGGCCCCACGATGGCCACAACCCTACCCAAGAAGCCAGGGATGCTCAGAAGCTGCATCTTGACCAGTGGCTGCACCTGCCATTGCTCCCTCACCACCTCTTCACAGAATCAGAAGGTTGGAAAAGACCCACTGGATCATGGAGTCCAACCATCTTCACCTCCCCAAGTACCCGCACTTCGCCTCTCTTACCTGTTTTGTAGTAGCCAGGCAGGATGATGCTCACTTTGACACCCCAGGGCTGGAGTTCGCTGCGGAAGGTGTCCATGAGCAGGCTGAGGGCTGCCTTTGAGGCCCCGTAAGCTGCCAGGCACGGGAAAGGCAGGTCACCTTGCAGGAGAGAAAGGATGAGGCTCTTGGGCAGCTGCCTGCATGGCGGGGGCAGGTGGGGACCTGGAGGACTTAGCCAGCGCTTTACTCCCAGCCCCTACGCAAGCAAAAGACTGAGGGTGCCAGCCTGATTTAGGGGAGTTGCCTGGGGCAGCAGGAGCTGTGTGGCACCATGGGGATGCTTAACCCACATCCAAGCTGGGGTTGCCAGGGCTCTGAGAGGCCCTGCTGAAGACAGATGGAGTGCTCACCCGCAGGGCTGCTGACGGTGACGATGCGGCCGCCGGCAGAGCGCAGCAGGGGCAGCAACCCTTTGGTGAGCTCCAGCGAACCGAAGAAGTTCACCTCCATGCAGGTACGAAACTTGCCCAGCGGCGAGAGCTCAGCGTCGGCGATGGTGTCGTTGAAGCCAGCGTTGTTCACCAGGCCCCAGAGCCCTGTGGGGATGGGAGGCTCAGAGAGGTGACCCAAATGGCAGACCCCCCCACCCTGGGTGTCCCAGCTGCTCTCTGGCTCCTGGTGAAGGGGCTGGAGAACAGAACCTATGAGGAGCGGCTGAGAGAGCTGGGGTTGTTTAGCCTGCAGAAGAGGAGGCTGAGAGGAGACCTCATTACTCTCTACAACTACCTGAAGGGAGGTTGTGGAGAGGAGGGAGCTGGGCTCTTCTCCCAAGTGACAGGGGACAGGACGAGAGGGAATGGCCTCAAGCTCCGCCAGGGGAGATTTAGGCTGGAGATTAGGAGGAAATTTTTCACACAGAGGGTCATTGGGCATTGGAATAGGCTGCCCAGGGAGGTGGTTGATTCACCTTCCCTGGAGGGGTTTAAGACACGGGTGGATGAGGTCTTGAGAGACTTGGTTTAGTGTTTGATAGGAATGGTTGGACTAGAAGATCCGATGGGTCCCTTCTAACCTGGTTGTTCTATGATTCTATGAAATTGTGGAGTGCCCCAGGACAGGTGCCATGAGCAGAGGCTGTTGGCATAGGTGCCTGCAGGGACTCAGCTCAGAGGTGGGGAGGGGAGCACATGGGACCTTAGCTGCAAGCTGAGAACCCAGGAGTGTGCCAGGGGCTCCTACCTGTGCTGTTGGTGTGTGTCTGGATGTGCTGTAGGACGTGCTGGATGTCCTCTGGCTTAGTCAGGTCCATCTGCAGCAGTGTCAGTCTTGGTGAGCAGCTCCTGCGCAGCTCCTGAGCACCAGGACTCTGCAGGTCCAGCACACTGGCGAACACCTGAAAGCCCATGGCATCCAAATGCCTGGCTGTCGCCTGCCCGAAGCCCGAGTCACAGCCTGCAGAAGCCAAGAGGAGCCTTGAAGGAGACAGTGACAGCAGCCAGCCAGCTGTCCTAGCCCCCAGGGACCCCCAAGCCCCCTGGCACAGATACCCTGCCTGGAGCTGACTTCGGCTCCGAACCCACTGGGGACATGACCTTGCCCTGGGGCATTCGCAGGTCCTGGAACAGCTGGTTTCTCTCATGCTGTGAGGAAGAAAACACTCCCTTATCTGCAACCCCGTCACCCTGGGCGCCTCTCTGCTGTGAGGTACGGGTGAAAGCACAGTGAGACAGTGCAGAGCCGAGCAGCGATACGGGGTGGGAGCCAGCACCACCAAAACACCTCCAAAGGCTCCATCAGGCATCCCTGGGAACTGCCACAGGGTCCTGGGGGTGACACTGCTTTTCCCCAAGTGCTTCTGGCCTCCCAGAAACGATGGCCAAGAGGCACAGCACCCCCTCACCCGACCAGGGTACCCAGGGGGCTAAAAAGGGGAGAAAACAAGAGGGATCCCGCTCTGCTCCTGCCACCCTTACCTGACAAGGGAGTACCTGACTGGGATGTTTTAAGGTGGAGAGTACCAAGTGCTGCCATGCCCCGTCCCAGCCCCATTTCCACTGTCTCGGCTCACACAGGGGCACGAGATGAGACCCTATCACCCGCAGAGTCGCTGTCGGGTGGCAGGGGACTGCTCAGGGAGGAGCTGGGTGTCACAGGGCAGCAGCAGGACCTGTGGCCAGGGTGGAGCGGCTGGGATGCAAACAAACAGCGAGGCACAGCCTGTTCCCAGGCCGATGGCAGCGCTGATAGCTGTGGGGACAGCCACTATGCCCAGCCACATTAACCATTAACAGGGCACTGCAGGAACAGCCCCACGGGCCCTGCAGCCTCCTGCCTGGCACTCTCAGGTGCTCCTAAGGACACGGCTGAGAAAGGGCTCTAACTGAGACAGACGCGGCGGTGGCCCTGGGCACTGCCTCTGGGTCCCTACAAGCCCCTAGAGCCCTTTCATGGCAGCCCCAGTGGTGGCAAAGGCCCATCTGCTCCTGCTTGGCTCCTGCCCCCAGGCTGCTATCAAGGTGCTGCCGCTTCAGCTCTCAGCGTGCCAGCCCCTGCTCAGCTTTACTTTATTGCTGCATCAGGAGCCCGGAATAAAGCCCTTGGCCTGCAGCCAGAGCGATAACACCCCTGGAGGTGCTCAGCTGGCAGGAAGGGGCTGCAGGAGCCTTCCTTTCCCAGGGGTGTGTGCCATGCTGGAGCAGCATCACCCCTGTGCCAATCCTGGTGCCGCAGGGGCTGCCCCCGTGGCACAGCCACCTCTCCCCTCCCCCCAAAGGGATCGTGCTGCCAGCAGCAGTCCAGATAAGGTGCGTTTCACCTTTCCCAACAGGACAGGAGAAAACTGCAATAAAGATAAGATTTAAAAATAAAAGTGCTTGCGGCCACAGCCTTGCAGTGCCGCTCCTGCCCTCGGCTGCAAGAAAAGCATCCAGTCCAAACACTAAGCTTCCTATCACCTCCTAAAAGCACTGGGAAACGTCCCAAACACCCAAGAGAGTCAGGCTTGCTTGTTTTGGGCAAGCAGGGAGCTAACACAGCTGCACGGTCTGAGCCAGAAAGGGTTAGCTTCGCCTTAGAGGATCTGGGCAGTCGGAGTTTGTTTCGGAAGTTTTAATTTATTCATACACAAAAAAAACCCCCACCCACCTCCTGAGAGGCTGGCTGGCGGCCCGTGGCCAGGGGGACGAGGATGCTCTGGTGTTATTTAAGGTCTCCATTGCCGTTTGGCTTCCCAGCTGCCCCACTCAGGCACAGCCAAGAGCACAGGCAGCAAGAATGAATCCCCCCCCAGGACCATAACACGTGGCCCCAAAGCTCACCCAGCGCCACGCTCACTCCCTGTGGCTACCAGCACGAGCCAGCGGCTGTGCCAGGGCTGGCACGGAGCTGCCGCTGCTGGCCGGGCTGGAGGAGCGCTGGAGCCAGGCTGTGTGCGTGGTCCCGGCGAGGTTGGTGCTGGGCACGCTGCCGCAGAGGATGCTGCATCACGAGGAGATGCTGGCGCCAGCTCCCTCCTGCCCTGGCTCCCAGCTCACCAACCAGTTTTGCATCCATGCCGGCAGGAGGGACCGTGATCAGAGCAAGCAGAGAAGCACCAGGAGTGCAGAAGAGGAGGGAAGGTGGTTGGAAGTCCCCCCCATCACATCCCCCATGCCCACTGTGCAACCCGGGCCAGCAGCCAGAGGCTTTTGCTGCAACAGGAGCAGAGCCCGAGTCTGGGTTGCAAAATCCGGCGCTCGACAAGCTGGGGCAAACGCCTGCTCCAGGGGCTGGCTGGCCCTCTACCACAGCAGCAGGTCAGCAACAAGTCCCCAGGACTTTGCAGAAGCTCCAGCCCCTACCGTGGCTCCCTGAGGAGTGAACCGTGCCAGCCTCCACTGGGATTTTGGCACGACGAGCCCTGGCTTTACCCACCTTGAGCAAGAAAAAAAGGTTAGGTCTGCAGCATTGCTGTTGGGCTGCCTTCCTACTCACTCAGAGAAGGCAAGGAGGAGCTGCAACTCGCGCATCCTCATGCCTGACAACACAGGATGGGAGAGGACCAGCACAGACCTGCAAAACTTCAGAATTCACAAGCACAGCTTGGCTGAAGGAGCCCTTTGTGGTTGTGAAGCTGAACCTGCTCCCTCCATGGCCACCCTCACCTGGGACCCAGCCTGGAGCTGGAGAGGGGTTCCCCCCCAGGACTGAGCATCCCTCTGACGCACCAGCCTCCCTGGGGTTAGCCCCAGTAGCATATGGGGCAAGGACAGGCAGCAGGGCATTCTTTTGGGATAGAATCATAGAACAACCAGGTTGGAAGGGACCCTGCTCCCCTGCTCCATCTCTCACCAAACCTGGAGGCAGCCAGGTGCCTGTCAGTGGGGTCAGACACCCAGAGCAGCATCATCCCCTCCCCAGCAATTCAGGCATGGCCTGGATGCCCCACGTGCCACCACTCCCCACATCCCAGAAGATCAGTCCCACCTCCCGCTCAGCACTCTGGCCACCACCTGCCCAAGACACTTTACCAAGAAGGAGCAGTCCCCACTGCCACCAGCTTCCCAACACGGGACAGCGTGGGGCTCAAGGACACCCTCAGCCAGAGGGGAGCCGGGGCTGAGCAGATTAACGCACTGAGCAGCTTGTTTCCATAGGCTCAAGCACAAATCCTGCCCGGGATGCCAAGCTAAACACGGCTGACATTTTGCTCAGAGGTGTTGCCTTCTGGCCCCAGCAGGACTCAGCGCTGCCACCTCAGAGCCAGCTCCTTCAGGCAGTGGATGTGGGGTCAGAGCTGCCAGGAGCTCTGCCACGTGCCAGAGTGGGCACAGCAGGGACTGACTCCGGCTCAGCTGTTTGGGGATGGTCACCCCAGCTCCACCCCAGGAGCACCATAAAGACTCCACGGAGGAGGAATCCCAGAGCAAAGTGGCATCACAGGGGATGGGACACCCTAAAAGTGACTTGTGGCAGGGGGACCCTCACCCGAGGCAGGTCCAGGCAGGAGGAATCACCCAGCAATAGCCCACAAGGGCAGGGCCGGGCCCGACAGCCAACAGCTCACGGATGCCATGCACATTTGGCATGAGGAGCAATAAAGCATTGATGTCAGCTCCAGGCAAGAGGGAACAAATTCTTGGCAGGGCACTGGGGAGGGAGGGGACAGCAGGAGCACCTGTGCTGAGCTGCCACTGCCACCCACCAGCTCTGCCCCTCCAGCCAGGCATTGTCTGCTGCCTGCCCACACCTGAGGGGCTGCCAGGGGAGCAGGGGCAGGCAGGACCCTAACTCCACAAATCAAACTACATCACTATCAACAGGGAAGCGCATCCCAGCTGACAGCTCACACAGCAGCACAGGGTGTCCCTGCTCACCACTGAGCCCCCCCCAGGAGCAGCCCCAGGCTCTGCAGGAGATGTCAACATCTCAGGCGATGCTGTGGCCGCTGGTCCTCAGCGCCCAGATTTGGGAAGCCACAAGGCAAATTAAAGCAAAGTAAACCCAGGGAGACACCTTCTGAGATGACCCCAATCCCATCCTCAAAATCCCCAGCAAGAGGACAACACACAAGCCCCCCACCCAAGCAACTCAGAGGGGTCTTCCTGCAAAGCCTCAGCCTCCTTACCCCCCAATCCCCAAGGAACTCCCACACGGCACAGTCGGCACCAGCAGCCAGAGGGAGGATTACCAGCCAGGGTGATAACCCCCAGGAGACCCCCAAATCACAGTAGAAGGCAGAGTCGGGGGTGCCCATCATCACCAGGGGAAAGCAGGGGACCCAGCTCCCTCCCTGTGCCTGGGACAGGGGCCAGATGGTATGAATTACAACAGATTAGCTGAGTGCTTCTGAAGCCTTGCACGACATCACCTCCACCCAGGGAGATATCTCTCACTTAAACCAAAGAGGAGACAGAAAATCTGATTTTCTGCCTAGACAACCCAAAACATGTGGGCAGAGATGACGAGGAGCCCCGAGGCCAGCACAGAGACACCCATGGCTCCTGAATTAATGCCCATTTCTCAGGAGCAGGCACCAGCTCTGGTGCGTTGGCACTGGGGACTCAACAGCAAAAGGGCAGAAAAATAAATTACTCTTGGGAGCCCTAGCCCCCCCCATCACTGTCACTAAAAGCCACCCAGATGCTTTATCCCCCAATAAAGCTGTGAGCAGCAGATGCTTCTTGCACCCAGCAGGGCTAATGAAGCCAGGAGCTCATTACATGCCCTGCTGCTGCCAGGACAGAAATGAGCCCAGACATCTTCCCTCGCGCAAAGCCGGTGCCTGGAGAGGGGCTTGAGGAGGTGAAGCTCCATCCACAAGCTTGCAGCCAGCCTCAGCACAAGCTTTGAGCACTGGGGAGGGTATCTTGGCACCCAGACCCACTAGAGCTGGTCTAAGGGTTTGCAGCAGCTGCAAAAGCATCAGTGTCTTCCTTGGGTGCAGAAGGAATGGGAAGAGGACAGCCCAGCCCTGGCACAGCAGCAACACTGCTGCCCGTGGGGCTGACCTCAGGCTGGCAAATGGGGAGGGTGGATGACATAGAATCACCAGGTTGGAAGAGACCCACCAGATCATCCAGTCCAACCATTCCCACCCATCACTAACCCATGTCCCTCAGGACCTCGTCCACCTGTCCCTTAAACACCTCCAGAAAAGGTGACTCCACCAGCACCATCCTGGACAGCCTGTTCCAGTGCCCAGTGACCCTTCCCGGGAAAATTTTTGTTCCTAATGTTCAGCCTGAACCTCCCCTGGCGGAGCTTGAGGCCATTCCCTCTCATCCTGTCCCCTGTCACTTGGGAGAAGAGCCCAGCTCCCTCCTCTCCATAACTTCCTTTCAGGTAGCTGTAGAGAGCAATGAGGTCTCCCCTCAGCCTCCTCTTCTCCAGGCTAAACACCCCTAGCTCTCTCAGACATTCCTCACAAGGCCTGTTCTCCCAGCAAACAACTCGAAGCCTCACAGACAAAGGGCACAGGGAATTTCCTACACACAGCCCTTTGCTGCATCCCAGGGCTCGACAGATCTTCCAGCAGCCACCACCAAGGTGAGATCAGCTCTCCAGAAGGAGCAGCTGGACTCTCTTTGTCAAGGATTCAAGCTTCCCACAGGCAGGGATGAGTGGGAAAAGACAGCAGCACAGACGCCTCCTGGGAAAGGGCAAAGCCTGTACATCAGAGCTAATCTGGAATGGATGGATGTCTCCCAAGAAGAGGAAGTTGTGAAGAGCTGAGGCGATAACCAGGTTAATAATCACCTTCAAAGAGAACACGGTGAACCGGGAACACAGTGCCAGCGAGACAAAAGCAATCCATCAGCAGGAGCTGGGAAGGACACCCGTGGCTCAGGGACAGCTCAACTGGATCAGTGCCGATGCCAGTAACGCATCCACTTGGGGTCCTGGACAGGGAGAGGCTGGGAGACTGGAAAGCTCCAGCAGCCACAGCCAAGATGTGGTGCTGAAGATGCTCCTGGGGAATAAGATGGTGGCAGCAAATCCATGGCTGGGGCACCTGCTGGGAGCATCCCTGGGCTGCAAAAAGGCTCCACAGGGACTCTCAGCAGGCTGGAAAAACAATAACCATTCCCCAAATCCATCTCTCATAACACACTGGGCCCCAGGAGCCAGCAAGGAGAGGCTGGAGGTCATGCCTAAGGTCTGCTATACACATGGCTAAGCCATCCACGAGCAGCAGAAGGGAAGACAAGCTCTTCAGTGTGGACACTAGGAGCCATCACCACCTCGAGACATCTCAGTGAAGGTATTTCTAGTCAGGACAGCAAAACACGACAGAATCAGAAAAACTTCTTGGCACTCGATGGGTCAGATCAACCATGGAAGAGGCCTGAACTGCCACCCAGGCTGTGGTGCCACTGTACTCACCACACCACAGAGATGGTGAAGCTACAGGGGGCTGGGACAGGAGGTGCCAGCAGGGAAAAAGCCAGGTTAGGGCAGCATCAACCAAAGCAGCTGCTTCAGAGGAAGCTCAGGGGATCGTGGTGTTAAGCAGTTCAGAGTCTGCAGCACCACAATAAAGCTACAGTAGTTCCAATGGAGATACAACAGTTCAGGGCTATTTTGGTGATGAAATCCTAGTTTGTTTGTAAGATGCTATCTTATCACCCCTCTTATCACAAGAATAATCTCCCATCACATGCCACAAGCCCAGGCAAGCTGAAAAATAGGTGCAAGCCCTGCCCAGCCCCACATCACTATGGGTTCTGTGGTTGCACAAACTTTTCTCTCTTGCAGCTTCCAGATCCATGCAGAGCTCAGTTTGGTTTTTTTTTTTTTTTTTTAGAAAGTGAGTAGAACACTTGAGTCAGCACCAATCAATGTGCTTGGACATGATTTTGCTGAATGGCCATGCACAGGACAGTGCCTACATGTGCGCTTGAGACAGCACAGGCAGAGCCCAGCACACCAGCCAAAGGGGGACCAAAGTCACCATAGGATGGAGTGAAGAAGCCAGAATACAGAGATTTTCTCCATCTGATAACTGTGACCCTGGAGAGGACCAAGCATTGGTCACTATCTTTAGATGGAGTCACAAGAAAGATATGCACAGTGTGATGTTTATGCTAAATTGGAGTCTGGAGGCCACCAGATGTGGAGAAACAGGGTAGAGAAGGATCTGCTGAGGAGTAAACTTGGTGGAAGCCAAGAGAATCATAGAATCATAGAACAACCAGGTTGGAAGGGACCCATCGGATCTTCTAGTCCAACCATTCCTATCAAACACTAAACCATGTCCCTCAGGACCTCATCTACCCATCCCTTAAACCCCTCCAGGGAAGGTGAATCAACCACCTCCCTGGGCAGCCTGTTCCAATGCCCAATGACCCTCTGTGTGAAAAACTTCCTCCTAATCTCCAGCCTAAATCTCCCCTGGCAGAGCTTGAGGCCATTCCCTCTTGTCCTGTCCCCTGTCACTTGGGAGAAGAGCCCTCCTCTCTACAACCTCCCTTCAGGTAGTTGTAGAGAGTAATGAGGTCTCCTCTCAGCCTCCTCTTCTCCAGGCTAAACAACCTCAGCTCTCTCAGCTGCTCCTCATAGGGCCTGTTCTCCAGCCCCTTCACCAGCTTCGTGGCTCTTCTCTGGAGAGACTTGCCATAGGAAGATCACCACTAGAAGAAACAGAGAAAGGCTGGAAAGATGAGGCCAGACATTCAAAGTGTCCACAGAAGATGCTGGAGCAGGTGTCTCCTCCAGGACCTCAGGTCACAAGCCCATCCCTTCCCTCCATCCTCAGCCTACCTGGGGAGCACCCACCATCTGGCCAACCACCCAGCAAGAGGCTGCACTGCCACAAAGCCTGTAAAGCTTTAAACTGCTTTTCAAGATTACAGCCTTAGAGCCCGCAAATCCCAGGACAGCAGCATGTGTGATGGGGAAGCCATCTCGCCACAGGAA
The DNA here is from genome assembly GCA_033558105.1 of Coccyzus lansbergi. Lineage (NCBI taxonomy): Eukaryota > Metazoa > Chordata > Aves > Cuculiformes > Coccyzidae > Coccyzus > Coccyzus lansbergi. Next base: position 120,349 of record JAUMJK010000950.1, read on the forward strand.
AGGTGATAAAGCTCAGGGGCTGGCAGCTCTCCAGGGGATAAGGAAGCAGTAGTGATATGTTGCATGTGGAAGTACACACAGGCTGGGACAGAAGAATGGGGATTGGAGGCAGAGGACAGGCCCCTAGCAGCCAGGGGGATGTGGAGAAGGAGTTAACAGGCCTATTGTGGGCAAGGTTAAAGAAAAAAAACAAACCTCCAAACTATACCTACAGCACCATTGACAGCACAACAGCAGTGGTGTTGGGCATTGTCCACCTGGCAGGCTCCATAGCCTTATAGCCTTATCTCATTACTCTCTACAACTACCTGAAGGGAGGTTGTGGAGAGGAGGGAGCTGGCCTCTTCTCCCAAGTGACAGGGGACAGGACAAGAGGGAATGGCCTCAAGCTGCACCAGGGGAGATTTAGGCTGGACATTAGGAGGAAGTTTTTCACACAGAGGGTCATTGGGCATTGGAACAGGCTGCCCAGGGAGGTGGTTGAGTCACCTTCACTGGAGGCGTTTAAGGCACGGGTGGATGAGGTCCTGAGGGACTTGGTTTAGTGTTTGATAGGAATGGTTGGACTAGAAGATCCGATGGGTCTCTTCCAACCTGGTTGTTCTATGATTCTATCTCAGATCCAAGATCACAGGAGGGACATCAGGAGGTGAAGAGGCAGCAAAGTCCTGCAGCCTTTCTTCTGCATAGTCAGCTGGGTAAGCAGAGGTCCCCCAGCTGAAGTTTTGGGCCAGCACTGAAAGATGACTATGGGGGGAAGGCAAATGTTTGACCAGGCTTGGTGGAGACACTTTGAAGACCTGCTCCATCCCACCCCTGCCCAAGAAAAACTCCGGCTGGGCAAGCCCACCACCCCTGTGCTAGCAGTAATAAAGCAGCACAATTCTTCCCTAAGCAGGTCCTGGCTTGAGGGGAGCTAGACTCAGTGGGTAACACAATCCCAGACCTCATTAATGATGTGCTGCTCATTGGACTAGAGGGCAGCAGCAGCCTACACTTCTGCTTCCGAAGCATCCGTTCCCATCTGACAATCTCATTTCTGCAGGGAAGTCTCGGCTTTGTTGCTCTCATGTCCCTGCATAACCCTGAGCGCTAATCAAGCCAGCTTCGGTTTCTCTACCAACTCTGTTCTCCCACAGCATGCGACTTCTATGTGCTTTTCCTCCTAATCAGCCGCACTCATCATTTTTGGTTAACGGTGCTAAAAAAACCACCCCGGGCAGGTCTGTGTCATTAGCAGTGCTTATTTCATAGAGAAGTGAGAAAAAGCTGAGTGTACGTATCTAAACGTCTGCGGTGAGCAGGGGTAGGTATCTATTTCTGAAGCAATCTAGTGAAGGAAAGAATCCTAAAACCGTGGAGAGCTGCTGACAAAGTGGGGAGAGACCTTCAGCCTTGCAGAGAGAGGCAGAGAAAGCAGGTTTCTTCTCTTTCCCCAGTTAAAAAAAGGAGCAAACCCCACAGCTAGAGAATTGAATGTTGCACTTTTTAATTATGCACAGGATTGCTTATACACCAGGGTTGGAGCCTGGGTGTTTCATTTTGGTCCTGTCCCCCCTTAGTGTGGAGGAGCTGCTGTCTCCACTGTTAATTTTTAATTGATCCTGGGAAAAACCAGAACAGTTCCAGGGAATGGGTTGATTTTCAGCCTGCCCTTTGCCTGGGGAACACCTCTGGTATCTCTGAGCTGTCTCACTGGCTCCAGAAGTGGAGTGGAAAGTAGGAGTTGCCTACAGAGAGTCCTAGTGTCTTTGCACGAAGGTTTACTCATCACGAGACTGCCGCCAGCCTCAAGTGTGTCCTGCCAGTGCTCCAGTGCTCCCAGGGCAGAGGTGCCCAACTCCGAGCCAGCAGCATTACTCAATAGCACCAACTCCAGACCCCTGACATCTCCCAGTTTCGATGGAAAATGGGTCTAAGACAGCATCAAAATCCAGATGGGAGAGATGCTGCACCAAAGAAAGCCATTTACCTTCGCAGATGAGCAGCGAGAGTCCTGACATCTGGATTGAATCACTTGGTCCTGCTGCAGTCACCAGATGCTTCAACATCTGTTGAGTCCATGGGAAACGTTGAAGCTCCACTTGACAACGATCAAGTTGCAAAACCTCTGTTAACCTTGAGCATAGCTTGAAGCTATGAGTTCAGATTGTTAACGGGACATACAATTGTGACAAGAGAGCCTCACCAGGAAAACCAATTTTCCCCTGCAGCAAGGGAGGAGAAGAGGAGAACGTGGCAGGCTTAGGTCTGGAGCAGCCTCACCTGCCACCTGGTTTTGTTCACAGGGATGATTTGCTGCAGGACACATCAGTCTGCAGATATCTCCTGGCTTTGTAGACTTTGTACATGCAGGAGGAGCAAGGAATCCAAGTCACTTCCCACAGGCAGCAGTCCTATGGCTTTGGGTTATTTCAGAGATGTGTAATTTGGGTACAGCCTTTATAGACAGAGCAATGATTCACTGTTTTTAACTTCTCGTCCAGCTGAAGTGTAAGAATCAATATCTTGCCACACAACACATGTCTTCCCTCTGCTGTGGCAAAACCCTGCAGGTATGCAAAGTCTAGAGGCTGGTTTGCGCTCAGTCCTTTCTGAGGATTTGCATAAGTCAGACAATTAGCTCCTGCCTGAAAAACCACCCCAAGCAATCCAGTACAGCAGAGCTATGCCACAAAGGACTCTCAACCGCTCCAGCTGCGCAGCAGAGCCTCAGCTGTCCCTTCACCACCTCCAAACCTCAAATCCCATCTGTACTGGGCAGTTTCTGTAGACTCGCTGAACTTCACATCCATCTACTAAGAGCACAGGGACCAAGGGATGATCTAGGCTCCTGTCTAAACTGACCCAGGTCAAACCCAAACCTTGCTCAAAACCAAACCTTGCATGAGGTGCTCTGAGACAGGACCTGGAGAGCCTAAGCAACGGCAGCTCATCACCTCCCAGACAGCTGCTCCTGCAGACCACCCCTCCCATACAAGCTAGAGCCCGGAGTGATTTTTATATCAAATCCCCATAGAGAGTGAATAGGAGATACAGGAGATACAAGCAACATCCCTCTCTTCATTTGCAGGGCTCCTACGCACTCGAAGACATCCAGCAGTGCCGTTTTCAGATTCTGGAAGGAACACTCGCAAAGAAACCAGCTCTTTGATGCTCAGAGCAAGCCGATGCCCGGTAACGCACTAGCACATGCCTGCACCACGGGTCCAAGGTGCCAACCACCAGCACCAGTACCCGCAGGGTGCTCTGGCCACTCAGCTCCGACAACGAGGGATGCCAAGGACCAGCCGCCACACAGCTTGCCAGGGCTGGACCAGCCTCAGGGCAGGCAGCTGCCCGTGCCCAGCCTGCCCACATCACAGGGGCTGGCATCCCTGTAGATTCTCACTTGGCTAAAGCCTGTGCCAGACCCTGCCTTAACGATGAGCCACATTCGGACTCAGGAGAACGCACCAAAGGCAGCATGGGGATGGCTGCCGTCCCCCTCACAGCCCCAGGCTGGAGCAGCTGATTCCTGCTCCCCTTCTCATCCCACCGGTCCTCCTGGGGCTGAGCTCTCCCAGCCCACGATGCACAGGAGGGCATTCTCCCCCTCACTGCTAACAGCTGTGACCTCCCCAGGAAGGCAAGATTAACATTTTGCTGGCCCCGCAGCCCCAGCCAGGCTGCATGCTCTGGGGCTGCGCTCCCAGAGAAGGCAGGATGCAGAGCAAGAACCCCGAGGTCACAGCCACAGATAAACACAGCACCACAGGGACTAGCCGCCACCTACATTGCTAGCCCAGGGGATGTATCACAGGAGGCTGCAGCATTCCTGGCTCCCGTCTGGCAGCAGGCAGCTCCCTGTCTCTGCTCTGACCAAGCAACAGCCGAAACAAACCTGCACCAGATGGGAAATGCCATAAATTTCTAGGCCTGTTTGGAGCAGATGCTGCTACCACAGGGTCAGCAGCTTCGCTCTGCAGCAGCTCCACATCTGCTCTGCTACTTTCCCACTGAGCTGCATCGTTTCCCTCGAACCTCTCCCACAAGCTGAGTTTTTGTTAGCCAGCAACGTCCCGACCAGCGCATGGGGCCGGAGCATCATCACAGAGCTCAGCTTGGGGTTGTTCCCAGTGGGTCTGGGAGACTGGGCAGCTGGACAAACAGGTTGCTGGGAGAGCTGGGACACCTCAACAAGGAGATGCAGCAGTTGGACCTGCACAACACGCTACTGCAGGATTAAGCCGGTGACCGAGAAGGATGCCCAAAGCTTTTATAGCTGAGACCTCTACCGTTTGACAACAGGCATCAGCAGGTGACTTCACTACATTTCTTGGTTGATCTGTAGAGTCCGACAGGACACCCAGTGTTGCAGAACCCTGTCCCCAACCTTGCACACCTTCACTGATGCCCAGCATCACCGGGCGCCCAGTTCCATGCTGCTCATTCTATCGTGTTTTGCTTCCTACGGGCAAGAGGAGGAAGGCCAAGCTGCATTTTAACAAGAACTCACTCCTGCTCCGATCCTCCCTGCCTGCCCCCACGGGAGACACCAGCAGGGACTCAACACCAAGTTGCCAGGAGGTGTCCAGCACTAATCCACAAAAGAATCAGGTTAATTACTACACAAACACTCAAGTGATGGAGGCCACCCCAGGCGGAGCAGCCCTCGCATCTGCCCCTTGGCAGACACCTGCCGGAGCAGCAGTAAGGAAACACCAATCCCTGCACCTCGAACCTGTAAAACCACCAAGTATTTACAGCCGAGAGCAAACACACCAGAGCGGCAGAGGTGTCACTTCAACGCACCGGGGCAAGAACACCCTGTTCCAGCCACTGACTCACTAATTATACAGGCAATGCCATCGAGCCAGGGCTGGCTCGACCTAGCGTGCCACAGGGTACCTGCAGGCAGGCGGCTGTCAGACATCCTCCTCCCCAGGCAGCCCTGCCCCGTGGTGGCTTTGACCTTCACTCAGCTGAATCATTCGTTGATCTGCTACCTTGCTCCTCCAAGTTTCCTCCTCCCGAGAGGCCTCCCCTCAGCACCGCAGAACCCTTCGAACTGGATGGGTGTCACCTCTCCTTCTCTCAAAGACCCGGAGGACACATCACCAGGTGTGTCACGACAAGACCCGAGGAAACGGAATCATAGAATCACGTTCGATAGGAATGGTTGGACTAGACGATCCGATGGGTCCCTTCCAACCTGGTTGTTCTGTGATTCTGTGATCCTAGTCCAACCGTTCCCATCAAACACTAAAGCAAGTCCCTCAAGACCTCACCCACCCGTCCCTTAAACACCTCCAGGGAAGGCGACTCAACCACCTCCCTGGGCAGCCTATTCCAATGCCCAATGACCCTTTCTGCGTGAAGGACTTCCTCCTAGCCTCCAGCCACCTATGACAACAACCACCCTGGGGTTACCGGCACAGTAGCATCCTCGGGATGCGCCGCGATCCCCCGCGGGGCCCTGGGCCCCGCGGGGGATCGCGGCGCATCCCGAGGATGCTCAGAACGGTGATCCCGGTGCAGCGGAGGCGACTCCCCCAGTGCCCGAGGAGCTCTCTAAGAAGCTCGGAGGATGCTCGGCAGCCGCACCACGTGTCCCCCTCCCTCCCTCCCTCACTCACCTGTGACCAGGACGGCTCTCCCGGCCACGGGCAGCAGCCTGCGGGGCGAGGCTCGGCGGAGCAGGAGGCAGGCGGCGGCGGCGGCCAGGGCGAGCCCCAGGGGCAGCGGCAGGCAGGCTCGGCACAGGCTCTGCAGGGCGGCCAGCGCGGCCAGCGGCAGCAGCAGCCCCCGGCCCGGCCCCAGCGCCCGGCGAGCCGCCCGCAGAGCCAGGCTGCCTGCCACAGCCAGCCACAGCGCCCCGTAGGCGCAGCGCTCAGGATCCATCCTTCCTTTCCCCCCCCACCCCCCTACCCACCCCTCAACCCCGACGACGCCGCCGCCACCGCGGGGCCGCCCCCCCCCCACCCCACCCCGCTTTATAGCGCCCCCGACGAGGGGCGGGGCCGCGCACACCCGCCAATCGCCGCGCCCCTAACCCGCACCGGCGACGAGCACTGAGTACTGGGCACCGGCACTGGGCAGCACTGGCACCGGGCACTGAGTACCGGGCACCGAGTACTGGACACCGGGCACCGGCACTGGGCAGCACTGGCACCGGGCACTGAGTACCGGGCACCAGGCAGCGCTGACACTGGGCACTGAGTACTGGGCACCGGGCACCGGCACCGGGCACTGAGTACTGGGCATTGGTCACCGGCACTGGGAACCACTCGTACCGGGCACCGGCACTGGCACCGGGCAGCGCTGACACCGGGCGCTGAGTACTGGGCACCGGGCACTGTCACTGGGAACCACTCGTACCGGGCACCAGGCACTGGCTCCGGGCAGCGCTGAGAGCGGGCACTGAGTGCTGGGCACCAGGCACCGGGTACTGGACGCCAGGCACTGGGCAGCACTGACACCGGGCACTGCGTACTGGGCACTGGGCACCGGCATCAGGCAGCGCTGAGACCAGGCACCGAGCACCAGCACTGGGCACAACTGAGACCAAGCACCGCTCGGACCGGGCGCCGGGCAGCACTGAGACCAGGCACCGGGCACCAAGCACTGGCACTGGGCAGTACTGACACTGGGCACTGAGTACTGGGCATCAGGCACTGGGAACCACTCGTACCAGGCACCAGGCACCGGCACTGGGCAGCGCTGACACCGGGCACTGAGTACTGGGCACCAGGCACTGGCACTGGGCAGCGCTGACACCGAGCACTGAGTACTCAGGGCATCGGGCACTGGGAACCACTCATACTGGGCACCGGGCACTGGCACCGGGCAGCGCTGACACCAGGCGCTGAGTACTGGGCACCGGACAGTGCTGAGACCAGGCACTGAGCACTGGCACTGGGCAGTACTCGTGCCGGGCATCAGGCACTGGCACTCGGCAGCACTGACACTGAGTACTGGGCACCAGGCACTGGCATTGGGCAGCAGGGACACCAGGCACTGAGTACTGGGCACCAGGCACTGGCACCGGGCAGCACTGACACTGGGCACTGAGTACTGGGCACCGGGCACCGGCGCTGGGCAACACTAAGACCGGGCATCGGGCACCAGCACCAGGAACCACTCGTACGGGGCACCAGGCACTGACTCCAGACAGCGCTGAGACCGGGCACAGAACACCTGCACTGGGCACCACTGAGGCCAAGCACCGCTCAGACCGGGCGCCAGGCAGCGCTGAGACCAGGCACCGGGCACCAAGCACCGGCACTGGGCAGCGCTAAAGACCAGGCAGCGGCACCAAGTATCGAGCACAAGCACCAGGCACCAAGTACCAGCACTGGGCAGTGCTAAAGACCAGGCAGCAGCACCAGGTATTGAGCACAAGCACCGGACACTGCTGAGACCAAGCACTGTGCACTGGCAATAGGCAGAGCTGAGACCAGGTAGCGCTGAGTCCAAGCATCACTGAGACCAGGCACCAGCACCGGGCACCACCAAGATGGGGCATCACTGAAACCAGGCACTGAGCACTGCCACCAGGCACCACTGAGACTGGGCATCACTGAGACCAGGCACCAAGACGAAGCACTGCTGAGATCAGGCACCAAGGACTGGCACCAGGCACCACCAGCAAAAAGAACCAACACCAGGCATCACAGAGACCAAGCACTGAACACTGGGACTGGGTATCACTGGCATGAAGCACCAGGCACTGCCAGGACAGGACTCCACTGGCACCAGACACTGAGACCAGGTACTACTGAGACCAGGCACTGAGCACTGGCACAGGACACCAGGACCGATGGCCTTGGGCTGTGGGGATGGAAGTGGAGGTGCAGAGCCTGGCAGGACCCAGTTCGGCTCAGTTTAGCTCAGTCAGGCTTGGGACACGCTACACCCACAGTTTGGCTCAGCTTGGCTGAGCCAGGCTCCCAACATCCTGCATCTACAGTTCAGCTCGGCACATGCTGCGCCTACAGCTCTGCTCAGCTCGGCTCAGCCAGGCTCCTGACACACCAAAGTTATGGCTCAGCTCGAAATTACATGCCACCTACGGCTCGGCTCAGGCTGGTTTAGCTCGTCCAGGTTTGGGACATGCTGCACCTATGGCTCAGCTCAGCCAGGCTTAGAACACCGTGCCACCTACGCTTGGCTCAGGATGGCTCAGCTCAGCCAGGCTCAAGGCATCCTGCCACCTAGGTAGGCACAGTTCGACTCAGCTCAGCTCAGCCAGACTCAGGACACCCTGCCACCTACAGCTCAGCTCAGGTGGCTCTGCCCAGTCAGGCTCAGGACTTCATGAACCTACAGCTCAGCTTGGCTCAGGATGGCTCAGCTCAGCCAGGCTCAAGGCATCCTGCCACCTAAGTAGGCATAGCTCATCTCATCTCATTTCATCTCAGCTCAGCTCAGCTCTGTTCAGGACAGCTTGGGACATCATGCTGCCTAGGTAGGCACAGCTCAGTTTGATTCAGCTCAGTTTGATTCAGCTCAGTTCTTCATGGTTTGATTTGGTTGAACATGGCTTGAGACGTCATGGCACCTACAGCACAGCTCAGCTTGGCTCAGTTCAGCACGGCTCAGGACATGGTGCCACTTAGGTAGGCACAACTCAGCTCAGCTTGGGTCAACTCTGCTCAGCACAACTTGACATGGCATGACTCAGCCCAGCACAGCTTAGCTTGGTTCAGCCTGGCATGGCTTGGTGCCCGTGCTGAGCTCCCGGGTGGGTGCATTTACCCTGCTCAACAGGAGGGTGGGTTCCCCACCCACTGCCAGAGCCAGAACCAGTCCCACCAGTGCCCACGTCCTGCTGGGACAGGTGGAGCCTGGGACATGGTCTCCCCCGAGAGCCACCCCTGCCTCAGCATCTCCCCTCGCAGGATTGTGCCCCCAGGACCCGGGCAGCACTGAACAGGCACTGGCTTTTGTGCCACTTGGGTCCCAGCACCTGGTCCAACCATCCTTGTGTTTCTCCCGGTATGTCTGCTGGACCAGGCAGATATGAATGAATTCCCAGCTCCTCTCTAGAAACTTTGTGACACAGGGACTGTAACCCCAGGTGATCCCAAACCATTTCTCAGTGCCTGGGCTTGGTTTGCCACCCAGAGGAGGCAGCACCCTGCTGCCTGGCTGCCAAGGGTTATTCCGGGGCCGCGGCACTGTGAGCTGTGCTAGAAGCTCAACTCCCAGCTGCCGCAGGGCTCAAAGGAAGCCCTCGCACACAGTGCCGCATGCCGGAGCTTTGCCATCTCCGGTGGGTGCTGGCAGGAGCTCCCTGTGCTGCCCCGGCCAGGGGGACAAAGTCCTCTCCTTTCTAGGTTTATTACGCGGGGCAACCGCTGCTGCTGGGCTCGCTTTATTAAGTGCCTACTTTAATATTTCACCAAGTCTCCATACTCGGTGTTCCCTGCTGTGTGGTACCACCGGTTGTAGCTACAAGCCTGACCTTCGGTGCCCTCTGCATGGAGGTGAGATGCTTTTGCGTGCCAGGGTCGACACTGGTGTCCGATCCGGGAGGAGCTGAGCATTGCTAGGTGGGCTGCATCGGTATCAGCTGCCCCTGCCAGCCTTTGCGAGCCCTGGCACGGTGGTGGCGGTGGCAGCGGATGCCCGCACCATCCTTCTTGGAACAAGGCCTGTGGTATGGATGGAAAACAACATTTCAACAGCAGGGACGGTGGCAGCTCTGCAGAAGTCCAGCGTCAAACAGGCTGGAGTGGTTTTGCTGGGGTGTGGTGGTGGGACTCAGTTTGGTTCATAGCTCTGCTCTTTCAGGCAGGGGAATGTCGGGAATGCCAGGGAGCTAGAGGAGGAGGAATGGCCGTAGGCTCTCCTGCAGGAATCCGCTTACTTGCAGCACTGAGCCCGGTGAACGGCTGAACTTGGTGAAAATGATGGAGGTGGCCACAAGGCAAAGCCTTGAGGGACACGGGCTCTGAAGAGAACCCTGTTAAACCTCCTCATCCCATCACTTCACCAGGGCTTGAAAAATCCCTTCTGAGAAAGGCTGTTTTCCAAATTTGTGGTCTCCAGAGAGAGCATTCCTCACCACGCTAGGTGAGGCAGAGCTGCCAGGGCATGGAAAAGAGCAGGATGAGGGATATGGGGTTTTACAGAGACAGCCAGAAGGTAGCGTCTGTGCCAATGACAGTGTTTCAACAAGGGCTGGATGTGACCATTCCCAATTTTCAACCTGGATTCACGCATCTCCTTGTTGAAAGCTGGATAGGGTGTCTGTTTATCCCTCCCTTCCAGAACTCCTCACACATGGTCTCGGGATGCCCTTCTTGCGGGACACCTCAAGATGGGTTGTAGATAGTCATCGTGTGGTCTGCTGGCCACAGTCAGGACTCCGTGGATGCTTTCACCAAGAGCTCTGCTGGGGTGGGACTGATCCACACTTTTGCAGCCTTGGCTGTTCCCCAGCTCTCCCCAGACAGGTCGACATGTGGTTAGCACGACCTTGGTGGCTATTGCCTTGCAGACAGAGCCTGGCCTTGCTCCTCTTCCCATTGCTCAACACCAGAGGTGCCTCCCAGCCGTGCTGTGCTCTTAGGAAGTGCTGGTGACAACCCCATTACCTTTTGACCTGCTCAAGCTCTTCCGCACCTATTCTGTGAATTACAGCTCACCTTCTTCAGGCTGGTTTGACCACAACCACCTCCCACACCCTCCCCTGGCTGCTAGTGAAGGTCCCTGGGGACACAGACACACACCCCCCCACATCTTCCTAGTGCTCCCCTTGCCTTAGGCTGTTCCTCCAGTTCGGTGGAGCCTCCCATGACTAACAGGTTTTTGAGATAATTGTTCCACTCCCTAATCTCATCTGGAGAAGATTCATGACATTGTTTTCAATGTGCCATGAGCCATTTCCAGGGGCACTAAGCCCATGAGGGATGTGATTCATCCACACTGTTTCCACAGGTACTTAATCTTCTCCAAAACATCAAGTCCTTCTTCCACGGCTATTATCTCCTTAGGAAACACCACCCAGACAAACACCTAACAGGGCACTTTTGTCTGTTCAGTGCTGATGGAGATTTGTTTTCTTGCACAGGCCATGGGGTATAGTCCTTCCCTGGGAGCAGTTGCCCCAGGAGAGGGAACCGTGGGGCTCGGACTCCCTTGGTTGTCACTTGTGGGTTGGGTACCTGCCATAGACCATCATCCCTATCACTGGAGGTGTTTAAAAGACAGGAAGGTGAAGTCCTCAGGGATATGATTTAGTAGTGGACAGATAACGCTTGGGCTTGATGATCTCAAAGGTCTTTTCCAAGCTAGGGATTCTATGAGTCTAAGCACATGGGAAAGGGGATGCTGAAAGTGTCCCTTGCTAACTAAAGCTCCCTTCACACACCATGTTCTCAAAGAACCCCTGGGATGATTGTGGGTATGTCCATCTTCTTGGTGAAGGTGTGGGTCCTGGAGCCCATCAGCGTCTGGGGTTGGAGACAGTTCAGGGGTGACAAAGGCCATAGAACTGCCTGGAATTAATTTTCATTTTGAACCAAAGTGTCTTGCAGAGGACAGTGATTGATTACTCACAGCATAAAATATTTGTGTCCTACCACTGAACTCGTAATGTTGTACTGGTTCTGGTTGGACTGTGCTGCTGGAGCAGAAACTCCCTCTTATGGCAGCTTTCCTCTCCGGGGAGGGCAGATCAACCTCTCCTGCATCTAGTGCTTTAATATCCCTGTGATCCTTCCCTGAGCCCAAGGGATGGAAACCAAGTGCTAAATCCCAACTCTGGAGCCACTGCCCACTTCATGGCCAACGTGAGCCACAGCTGCCCAAGGAGCCACCTTGATCCTTTGTCCTAGGATCTTCTTTCCTTTCTCCACCCCAGGATATTCCATCCCTTGTTTCCAACTTACTTCAGGCCATGAGCAAACACTTTTCAGGGGGCATCCTTTATGTCTTGCTGACATAAAATGCCAGCGAGTGTTTGCACCTGTTATCCTGTGCACCCACCATCCACCATCCTGCATATCCCAGCTCTGATGCTGTATTGGTGGCATCAGCCTGAGTCCCAGACCTTGACCTTCCTCCTGTGCAGGGGTTCCCACAGCCCTGGGCTGGATGGTGAGCACAGTCCCAGCTCCTGGCATTCTACCTCTGAAGCAGCTTCTTTCATAGAATCATAGAACAACCAGGTTGGAAGAGACCCATCGGATCATCGAGTCCAACCATTCCTGTCAAACACTAAAAAGTGCCCCTCAGCACCTTGTCCACCCATTCCTTAAACACCTCCAGGGAAGGTGAATCAACCACCTCCCTGGGAAGCCTCTGCCAGTGCCAAATGACCCTTTTTGTGAAAATTTTTTTCCTAATGTCAAGCCTAAATCTCCCCTGGTGGAGCACCAGGCCTGCTCCCCAGGGAAGAATCTCTGGCAGCAGCAGAGCATCCAGCTGAGCACTGTCCCCGGATCTAGCTCTCTGCAAATACCCTCATCTTTGGAAAATTCCTGCCTCTGACTTGTTTTTTTCAGGTTGTGCCGGATCTCCAGGTATTTACAAAACACGTCTCCACTTCCAAACATGTTCACGGCTCCAGGAGAGGTTTCACTTTCTGGGAAGCCACTCCTCAGCCTGACCTCGAGCTTTTCCGCCCTGATGAGAACCCCATGTCATCATGCCCTCTCACCCACGCAGCCCTGCCACCCCTTTGATGACTGTACATTCTGCAGTGCATTTCTCTGAACAGGAGTTGCTTTGGGGCTGCAGGGACCCCATTCCTTCAGTGTGGTTGAGAAGCAACACTCTAAAGTGCCCCCAGTTCTGATGATGGCTGGTACCTCCTCCATCTTCTAGTACCCATGCTAGGCTTGCTTTGCCAGCCCAGCATCACTTGCTGTCTCTTCCATGCTCATCATGGGGTCTCTACCTTGATATTAGGGTGATAAGGAAGGGGGAAATGTGGCTTTCTGCAGACCTCACTGGTTCCTGTCCCATGCCTCTGTACTGCTGGAAAGGCAGTTGCAGAGCAGAGCGTGTCACCAACCTGGGATTTTCTCAGGAGGGTTGGGACTGGGAAATAGGAGAAGGATTCCTCTAGCTGAGACAGCAGGAGGAGTTTGGTGGGGGACAGGTGATCATGATGCTCCTGGAAGGTGGCCAGGGCACACCGGTGCTTACAAGAAGTGCTCCGGATGGCTCTAACCTGTGAGCAAGTGAGGCTGTGCTGTTCCTCCTGGGAATTATGCTCCTCATGCAAGGTGATGAGGCTTCATGGCAACCACAAGCCCAGGACTGCAGGTCCCCCCCTGAGCTCAGGGACAGCAGTGAGGACATGCCCACATGGCACGAGCAGTTTCAGAGCGTGGCAGCAAAGAGGACCCTGCACCGGAACAGTCCCGTGGAAAGGGCTAGATGGATGGGATGGAGGCAGGGGACATCTTCCAGCACATTTTCCAGGGGTGGGAGCGGGTCTCTGCTACAAAACAGTTCCAGAAATGGGTACAGGTGACAGCAAGTGGAGCCAGGCTTGTCTCTGCTGTCCCCTGCTCTTCCCCTTGCTTGGAAGGAGGCCAGGGACGAGCGCTGGCGAGACACCGTGTGCAGGAGATGGGAGCCTGTCCCCACCAGCCAGATGGATGGCTGGGGCCAAGAACGTGGCTGTCATCCCTCTGGGGACAGGGAAGCAGCAGGATGTCTCCCTATGGGGGCTGGTGGGGGAGCAGGGAACAGTGCCAGGGGTGCCAGGGATGGGGAGTGGCACAGGGGCCAGCAAGAGCACCCACAGGGCGGTGGGACATGAGGTGTCATTTCGGGTGACCTCATCCCACGCGTGGCCCTCATGCCCCCTCGTGGCAGCCACCTCCATCCCATCCTACCTACCTGGTAGCCCTGAGCAGCGTGGGCAGGGATGAAGGCACCGACTGGAGATGCCCTGTGTGCCTCATCCCACCCAGAGCATCCTCTTAGGATGCAGCACCCCAACCCCAGCTCCGCTGATGCTGCCCAAGGCTGCACGTGCCCCAGGTCCCCATTCAGCCCAGGAACCTGCCTCTGCTCACAAAGGAGCCGCTGGCATCCTGCCACCTGGTGTTTTTTTGGCATGAGCCGCTTGGGCCGAGGCCAAGCCAAGCACTTCAGGCACCACTCAAGGGCAACATGTGCCCAGGGTCAGGCATCCTGGAAATAGCGCCAAGGCTGCAAAAAGAAAACCCAGCTGAAAAATAAATAAACAGGGGCTGGGGGAGGCCTTCACTGAGGACACGGCCACCCTGAGTAGTGCCGAGGCAGGCAACATTCCCCAGCACTCTGCCTCAGTTTACCCCATCGAGCCCTTCAGGAGTAACAGTCACATGTATAATGTCACTTCAGGTACCTGGGGCAGGTGCAGTGGATCAGGAAGATGCTTTCTTATTCCTTTCTCCTTTCTGTTGGGCACATGAGTGGCTCAATGTCATCCACTGCGACCTCTTCATCCTCTCTTTGCAGGCCCAAGTCAAGCACCCAGAGGGTAGGAGAGTGAGACCACATCTTGGGGCACCTCTGGGATACCTGCAGCTGTCGGCATGGCATCCTACGGACCACAACCCAACCAGAACCATCACAGGCACCTCACAAACTGGGGCAGGCTGGTGTTGCCTGGCTCCTCTGGAGCCACTGATGTGTCCATCCTCACCGTCTGCGTGATACTCAGGGCTGGAGCCAGCTCTGGGGCAGCTCTGAGGTCAAGCTGCTGTGATGGACGATGAGACATTGTTCCCAAATGCCACATAGTGCCCAAAGCACCGCAGCTGGCTGAGGGGGATGCTTGGAAGTGGTACCTACCTCTCACAAAGCTCTTGTGCTTGCAGGAAGCATCGCAGCCAGCACCCGGTACAGGTTTTAGTCTGTGTCTGGGACAGCATGAGCCACACTGGACCAGGAGGTGGCATGTTCCTGCCTGGACATCTCTCGGTTCCCACAGGGACAGGTAGATGCTGCCCTGGCTGTGTTCATGTGGTGGGACAGCCCATTTCTGCCAAGGCGATGTTTCTGAGGCTTGCGGCTTGGCCATCACCAGGTTTGCAAGAGGCAATGTGGCTGCTGTGCCCTGGAGCCACTCTGGGAAGCGGAACAACCCCGCCTGACAGTCAGGTACTGTTCTGGCTAAAATTCCCTAGGAGAGGACTGCAATGGAGAAGTGAGGTTTGAGGAGGGACATACACGCTTTGATTTCACTGCACCATGGCCTTCTGCCCGGTCTGCCACTCCTGGCCTTGAATGTGCAGCCTTGAGCCTGGCAGCAGTCCTTGCTCCTTCTGGCAGGGTCCCCTGGCTGTCCCAGTACAGAGGGGATGGGGCCGTCCTCAGGAGGGATGGTGGTTCCTACCAGCCCCAGTGCTGGCTCCTACAGGCTGAGTGTCTACCCTGGGCAGCAGGGCTGGGGATGGAGCAGGAGCAATGCTGGCTTTGCCCAAGGAGGGAAGAAGCACATAGCTTCAGTCTCTCACGGCTCCACGGGGATATGGGGACATTGGGGTCGCCAGAGAGGGCTAATCTGGGGGCAACTCTGGCAGCAGCGAGGTGCTGCTCAGGACCATGGCAATATCTGGAGGGAGCATTAGCCCTTCCTTCCTGCCACCACGCCTGGCACTGCCTGTTCCAGCCTGTTGCACTGAGATCCTCCACCATCCCAGCCCAGCAGCGGGACCAGGGATGCCAGCAGTACATCAGATAACTTTATTGCCACAGCTGCCATGGGCCAGACCCACTTCCCAGAGTGGGGTTGGGTCCAGCCCCTCAATCCCTCTAATACTGTTAAGATGAACCCCAAGTCTCCACACCAGCGCACGAGTGGTGAGCATCCTCCATCCTGGCCCCCACAGAGCAGCGCCCAGGCATCGCTCCCATCCTGCTGCGTGCACTTCGGGGAGGTGGAGGTCAGTGGGGAAAAGTGAGGTGAGTCCACGAGTGCACCTGGAGCAGCAAGGGTTGCCTCCACATTCTGCCCTGGGGACCGCTGGTGGTGGGGAGCAGCACAAGCCCCCTCAGCTCCTTCAAACCTCCATGCCTGGTGCCCGCCCCAGGCCCAGCGCCTGCACCAGGTCATCGCTGAGCCCACTCTTTAGTGTCCGTCTCACTGTGGGAAGAGGAGAGCACGGCACTGGCAGCACAAGCAGCGAGGGCTGCAGGGGATCCCCTACAGCACATGCCTGCCCTGGGGTGCCGGAGAGGGAGGGAAGGCAGGAGAGTGCAGAGACACGGTCTGGGCTCAGGGTAGCTCCTGCTGTGGCCTGGTGTGGGCTCAGCGTATGAGAGAGGAGGTGGCCAGTGGGCAAGGAGCCAGGCAGGGCATGAGGACAAGGACACAGAGATGGGACAAGGTCTAGGGACAGAGCGTGGGCACAGAGATGGAAAAGGACACGGGGGAGAGAGACAGATGGGAGAGGACAACAGAGATGGAAAAGTCTTACAAGGAGTGGCTGAGAGAGCTGGGGTTGTTTAGCCTGGAGAAGAGGAGGCTGAGGGGAGACCTCATTGCTCTCTACAACTACCTGAAAGGAGATTGTGGAGAGGAGGGAGCTGGGCTCTTCTCCCAAGTGACAGGGGACAGGACAAGAGGGAATGGCCTCAAGCTCTGCCAGGGGAGGTTCAGGCTTGACATCAGGAAAAAAATTTTTCACAGAGAGGGTCATTGGGCACTGTCAGAGGCTGCCCAGGGAGGTGGTTGATTCACCTTCCCTGGAGGGGTTTAAGGATGATGTTTAAGGTGAACAAGGGCTGAGGGACGAGGTTTAGTGTTTGATAGGAATGGTTGGGCTCGATGATCCAATGGGTTATTTCCAACCTAGTGATTCTATCATTCTATGATCGGGCAGGGCACATGACAGAGAGCAGGACAGGGTTACAGATGTGAGACAGGGTATGGGGACAGGGACACCAAGACAGGACAGAGTACTGGGACTGGGATGAGAGACAGAGATGGGACTGGACATGGAGAGAGGGACCTAGTGATGGGACAGTACAAGGTCAGAGCCACAGAGGTGTGACACGACACAGATAAGGTAGAGTACAGGGACAGGGGCAGAGCACAGGAACAGACTGAGCAGGTCACGAGGACAGGGATGGGACTTACAGGACTTCCTATTGCCACGGGACCTCCTGCGCTCCTTGTTGGCACAGGGCCGGGGGTTGGCATTGTGAGTCACTGATTTCACCAGCCGGTCCATGATTTCATCCGAAGCGTCGTCTGGGGAGCTGGGAATGTCCTCCTGGGCTGGAGATCCCTGGGCTGGGGTGACATGCCCTGTCCCTGCACGGGAACAACAGGGATGTGGGTGTCAGCCATGCCCAGCCAGTTAGGCGCATCTCGAGTGCCTCTGCCACCCCACTCCTACCCCGGCTGGCCCGGCTGCGGCGGGCAGGGGCATCCGTGGGGGAGGTCAGCAAGCTCTTCATGCTCTCATGACCAGCTTCCATCTGCTCCTCAGGGCTGGTAGACACCACGGCGGGTGATGAAGCAGCCTCGTTGACGCTGGAAAACTTCTCCATCTGCAGTGGGAAAAGTCAACCTTAGGGATCTGGGAGGGCATCACCTAGTGGTGGCAGCTGGCTGAGCAGTGCCCTACCTCTGTGATGAGCCTTCCCCGTGTCTTGTTGCGCTCGCGGTGCGCAGCCCGTTTCTTCTGCTGCTGCAGGACACGCTCTCGGCAGGTGCGATACTCCAGGGCGAACTCCCGCAGCAGCTTGCAGATGGGGGTCACCTTCACGTCCCGCGCCATGCTTGCCGGGTACCCCAGGTAGAGCAGGAAGGAGTGAAATCTGTGGGGACATCGGTCACGGCTGGACATCAACAGGATCACAGAGTTCCCACCGCAGCCCCAGGCTCTCGAGCCACTGACCTGTTGAGGATGCGCCTGTGCACCACCTTCAAAACAACGATGCGCTGGGTGCTGTCCTTGAGGAAGTCCGTCAGCTTGCTCTTCAGCACCGGCTTGGTCTCGTGCTTGGCAATCACCTTCAGGTTGTCCCAGGAAGCCCTGCATCTTCGCTCTAGCTGCACGAGGCTGTTGGCCAGCTCATCAAAGTCAACCTGGAAGAGTGAGATGTCAGCCCTCGGCTGCGCTGGTGGAGCTGGGCAGCCACGGGAGATCCTTGCCCTGCTGGGTGTCATCTGCTTTGCCTCACCTTGGCAGAACGAGTGATGGAGGCGATCTCCGAGTAGAGGTCAGTAGTTTCTGGGAACTTCTCCGTCACCATCTGGCAGAGGTGGTGGAGCAGGGACTGCCGGTGCACTGTGTCCTTCACTTCTGAGACCTTCTCCAGGTAGCCCAGCTCAAAGCCTCTGCTCTGAAACCCCAATGGATTAAGCAGGGCTTCTCCATCCCTCCTCCAACAGATTACACAGACCCACTGGGTCCCCACCAGCACCTGCACCACCCAGCCTCCTCAGGCACCATCCCTAGCTTCACATGGTCCTTCTTGTGTACCCACATCCCATGGCTGATGCTGTCTTTGCAGCATTCACAGAATCACAGAATCACCAGGTTGGAAAAGACCCATCAGATCATCAAGTCCAACCATTCCTATCAAACACTAAACCATGTCCCTCGGCGCCTTGTCCACCCATCCCTTAAACACCTCCAGGGAAGGGGACTCAACCCCCTCCCTGGGCAGCCTGTTCCAGTGCCCAGTGATGCTTTCTATGAAAATTTTTTTACTAATGTTCAGCCTGACTCTCCCCTGGTGCAGCTTGAGGCCATTCCCTCTTGTCCTGTTCCCTGTCACTTGGCAGAAGAGGCCATCTTCCTCCTCTCCACAACCTCCTTTGAGGTCGTTGTAGAGAGCAATGAGGTGTCCCCTCGGCCTCTTCTTCTCCAGGCTAAACAACTCCAGCTCTGTCAGCTGTTCCTCCACAGCCTGCTCCTCACCTGGGAGCCATTCAAGAAGTTGCCCATGGCCAGCAGCGTGGCTAGTATGCACTTGAAGGTGTGATTTCTAGCCAGCTGTTCCATGCCCACCTTCAGATCAAACAGTGGCTCTGCAATCTCCTGTGTGAAGAGAAAGGCAAGTGAGGCTTCCCCCTTGGCCACCCTCTCCCTGGAAGCTTCAGCATTCGCGCTTGTGCATGAGGGCAACAACTCCATGGTCAACCCAAGCCCATCCTGCCACCTGTCCCCAGCCAGGATGGCACTTCCCACACTTGGACATGGCTGGTCCTCACCAGGAACACTCTTGGCTCAAAGCTCAGCATTGCTGGGGTGGTAGCCGTGGGAGGCTGGAGGGACAATGTGGTATATACATGACTTTGTACCTGCTCCAGGCTCTCATAGTCCAGCTTGAAGGCCCAGAGCTGGAGCCTGGCCGTGAGGTCGCTGATGGAAGACAGGGCAAGAAGGAACTGCTCTGCAGAGCCCAATGGCACATCGGGGTTGGCCAGTTGGGCCTCCTGGATCTTCTGCTTCTCCTCCTCGGTCGGGACCATGGTGAGGATTTTCTAGAGCAGGCAAACAGGGACTGGTCAGACTTCAGACGTGTCGCTGTGGGACGTGTCACCCCAGTGCAGGCGACACAGCAGGGAGGCTTCCTGGCCCGGGGAAATGACCCCCATAAGGATCTTGGAGGGGCTAAGCTTCTCCAGTGCTCACCTCAATCCCTTCCTTATTGACTGCAAACTCGTCGAAGTTGAGCACGGCCGTCTTGATGATGTGCACAGGTGGCAGCACCGTGAGGCCGATATTGATGGCATTGCTCCTCTTGGGGTCCAGCACTACTACCACCTTCTTCCCATCAATGGCCTTCTGCAAAGAAGATGGGATGGATGGGCACAGTCAGGCAAAGGGCTTGCCTTCATGCGAACACCACGGGCACAAGGAGACAATTGGGGTCCCAGTCATGAGCCAAACCTGCGCACTGCCCACCACCACCCCCGCCGAGCTTCTCAGCTGCAAGTACCCTTCCTCAGGATAGGTTATAGGTGGCAGCCTTCACCCCACCCCTCAGACCCCCTTGGCTGATGGCTGTCAGCCTGCTGGTACCTTTGAAGTTGGTGCTTCCTTTGACCGTGACTCGAAGAGATGCTCTAGTTTGGCAACATCGACCTCAACGCTCTGCAAGGAAGCCCATAGTGTTGCCTGGCCAAACCTGCCTGGTGCCACAGCACCATCCAGCTGCTTCAGCTCTTTCCAGAAGAGCTTCACTGTCCTTTTCTTTTTGGCCTGGGAAGGGCCGTCTGTTGCAACGGGACCTGATAGTCCTGGGAAGGGTGGGCAGCCAGGGACTGGTGGAGGAGGAGGTGGTGGGCAGCCAGGGATGGCAGGAGGTGGAGGAGGAGGTGGTGGGCAGCCAGGGACGGCAGGAGGTGGAGGAGGACGTGGTGGGCAGCCAGGGACGGCAGGAGGTGGAGGAGGAGGTGGTGGGCAGCCAGGGACGGCAGGAGGTGGAGGAGGAGGTGGTGGGCAGCCAGGGACGGCAGGAGGTGGAGGAGGAGGTGGTGGGCAACCAGGTATGGCAGGAGGTGGAGGGGGAGCCATGAAGGCTCCAGTGGTCGTTGCTTTGATGCCAGGAGAGAGGAAGGAACCGTTGGCAATGGGCCCCATGTCCAGGATGTCAAAGTCTTCTTCTTCCCCCAGATCAGTGAAGTCCAGGTCCTTGATCTTCAGCTGCACAGGGCTAGCCTCCAGGCGCTCCCATGTCAGCTCTGCGTCCTTCTTGATGGGCATCATCCCGGTGTTCTCCAGCTTCTGTGTATGGGTCTCGGCATCTACGCTGGAGGCGGCCCGCACCAGCTTGGCATGGGCACTGGCCACTGGCCCATCTGGAGCCCTGCCATGCAGCCGGGCACCCTCCTGCTCTCGCCTGCCACCTCCCTCGAGATCCATCTCCACATCACCCTGGGCTTGGGGGTACAATGGCTCCTTGGAAAAGATCTTCTCCTTCCCTGGCTCCGAGGAACCCTTGGCGTAAAGCATGTCCAGCATAAACTTGGTGTCGGAGGAGATGGTGCTGCAGGAGTCGGTGGTGTCTGTCCGAGGCAGGCAGGACCCTAGGGGGAGAGTGGAAGATGCTGGGATAGCCCGCTTGGAGGGGCAGGTCCTGCCGGGCTGCACGTAGAGTTGGGATCATGCTCCATGGTAGAGATATGCTTGGATGCCAGTATTTGGAGCGAGATAGGGAGGCACCTCCAGTTCCTCCATGGCTCTGGGTAACACAGATATGGGACTGGGTGCAGAGGGGACACTAACACCCACCCCAGGGGCCCCGACGAGCCTGGAGCTGGAAACACACCCCAGTGGCACCTACTTATGCTAGGTGGCTCCGTCCCAGGCTCTGAGGTGACGCTGTCCCGGTCCCATGCAAGAGTGTTGGGATGCTCCAGTGCAGCACTGCCGAGAACATCGAGTCGTCCCTTTGCCATGGAAGAGATCTTCTCCTTCTGAGCTGCAGCCAAGTTCTCCAAGAAGCGAGCTCTGCGAGACAGGGGTGGATGTTGGCTGGGAGCAAGGCAGGGATAGGGACGATGGGGACAACGGGCAAACCATGCCATGCCGTGCCACACAGTTAGCCCCACAGCACAGAACCCCCTGCACTAAGCACACGGAGGATTCAACCTCCTCTGAGACCTGCAGAGAGATGGGTGACACCACTACAGCCGGGGATAAGGATGCCACAGCCCTGCAGGAGCTGAAGGCTCATGCCATTGAGGTGCCACCATCGCCCCTTGGTTCCAACAGATTCAATGCTCACCGCAACCCTCATCCAAAAGCAGCAAAACCCAGGAGGGCGCCCGGGCAGAGACTCATGAGGACCCTCCTGCTCCTCACACTCTGCGTGGCCAGAGCCCAGATGCCTCTGGTTGGGCACCAGACTGAGGAAGCGAATGCCTGGAGACACACGCATGCCTCTACTTACTCAAACTTCCTCAAAATAGGCTTGTCCCCATGCAAGGAGGGGGCATCCTCCCGCCTGAGGGAAAACAGGGGTTAGCCCCACTGCCAGCAGCCCCCAGGGCTCCTGCACACACCCACTGGGCAGCCTTCCAGCATGGGAACCCTCACCCAGCTGTCACCACACGGCCCTGGAGTTCACTGAGAGCCAGGAGAGCCCCAGCAAGTCCCCTGCTGCCTGGGCACTGTCATCCCATTTGAACCAGGATGGTGATGCCAGCCCCCGCCAGCCTCGAGACCTGCCCTTCCAGAAGGGGGGGATCAGAGGATGCCTTCGCCCCGTGGAGGATGATGGCGATAGAGGGAATCTGGGAGTCCTGCAGGCAGGACTCAGAGGGGAGAGGCGAGGGGTGGATGCAAGGGGCAGCGAGCGGGGCAGGGCAGCGCCAGCTCCCACTGGAGCATCGCGCAGGGAGGCAGAGCCGCATGCAGAGCCTAGGCACTTACCAGACAGGGGCAGTTTGGCGCAGCCTGCAAAAGGAAAGATAGAAAGAGTGGGCAGAGGAGAGGGCAAGCGTAGACGGAGAGGAGCAGTGAGGAGGAGCTGGAGCAGAGCTGTATGTGCTCAAAGGATGCCCTGGAGTCCCCCGTTGGACCCTCCCAGATGCCCACTCACCCATCACGTTTGTCTCCAGCCCCATGGCCTGCCCAGACCCTTCTCCCCCTTGGAAGATCTCCCCAGCTCAAGGGGAACCACCCTGTGCACCCTGCCCTTCCCAACTGCCTACTTGTAGACACTGCGCTCGCCTGGGCCTGGGGGTTGCTCTTTCTCGGCCAGGGGTGAGGCCAGCGCCAGCCGCACACCGGATGCACTGTTGTAGACGCTGCCAGGACAGGGTCTGGAAGAAGAGGTGGCAAGGACTGAGAGCAGGTCCCGCAGGCCTTTACTCCACTCTGGCACCGGGAATGAACCCAAGTGCTGTTCACAGTGCAACCTGGCATCTTCGCCATCCCAGGAGCATCACCCACCAGGGATCACCTCCAGCCACACTTACTCTGCTGGGCTGCTAGGCGTGGGGACAGGAGGTCTGTCCTCAGTGGGGGGCTCCTTGGGGGTGCCGGGGGTCCCCAATGGTGGCTGAGCATCGGGGCTGGGCTCCGGGAAGCTGCCCTGGGATCGCCACCCGCGTCGGCCCTCGTCCGTCCTCCTCCGCTCCTTGCGTCCCCCTGGGGGCGGCTCTTCCACACCATCCTCCAGCTTGAGAGCACTCTGTGGAGGTGCCAGGGGAGGTTGGCACCAGGCATAGCCCCCTGCTGCCCCATATATCCATCTCCCCACAGCTTCATGGGATGGAGCCAGATCCCATGGGAGCCCCACTCACTTCATAAAGTGCGAACTGCTGCTTCAAGTCGAGGTCGGTGCCCTTGCTGCCCAGGTACTGCTGCACCACCCGCTCCATGCCCTGCTGCTCCAGGCAGTCTGTCACGTCGTAGAAGGTGTCCTGGTCCGGGAGGGCTGCTAACGTCTGAGCAGAACCAGAGGGATGCTGCTGGGACTTGTGTGACCCATGTCAAGCCCCAGCCGCACGGTATCACGGGCACACGCTGCCACCCCTCCTCCAGACCTTGTTGATCAGTGTCATGGCAAACACCAGGAGCTCTGTGTCCGCCCCGTTGCGCTGCTCTAGGATGGCCATCAGGTTGGACCATGGGCAGGCGCCTGAGAAAAGCAATGCGGGGAGGTGACACGCAGAACATAGCGGGGACACCCTCCCCAAGCCGGGACCTCGCAGGCAGCTGGGTCTGCACCAACCTCTCGCCTGGTCCACAGTGTTGACAGCGTGGATGAGGAGCAGGGCATTGGGCTCCGTGTACTCCACAAAGACCAGCAGCAGCTTCAGTGCCATCTTCACCACCAGGCGAAACTGGGACAAGGGACAGCAGCTGGGACAGCGGCAGGGGGCTACCAGTGCAAAGCCAGGGCATGGTGGGTTGGCTGAACCCACACTCCAGGGCTGGGGGCTTTGCTGGTAGCCCCGAGGGGGAGGTCATGGTGCTGTGGGGCCAGGGACCAGCCTACAGCTGTGATGTTGATGGCCAAGGTGCACCAGAATCCCAGAAAGGTGGGTTTGGAAGGGACCTCTGGAGCTCATCCAGTCCAACTTTGCTGCTAAAGCAGGTTCACCAAGAATATGGTGCACAGGAACATGTCCAGGCTGTTTTGAATAAGGCTTTTTGGTAAGGTCTGCTCTCAGTCTTCTCTTCTCCAGGTTGAACAAACCCAGGTCTCTCAACCTCTCCTTATAAAAGAGATGCTCCAGTCTCATCTCCAAGGCCTCTGCTGGACTCTCTCCAGTAGTTCCTTGTCTTTCTTGAGCGGGGGAGCCCAGATCTCGACACAGGACTCCAGATGGGACCCCACCAGCTCAGAGTGGCAGGAGAGGAGAGCCTCTCTCACCCTGCTGGCCACACTATTCTTGATGAACCCCAGGATCCTCTTGGCCATGAGGTCACATTGCTGGCTTATGTCTCGCTGGTTGTCCCTGTGGACTCTCAGCTCCACAGAGCTGCTTTCCAGCTAATCAACCCCTAAGCTGTACTGGTGCAGGGGATTATTCCTGCCTAGGTGCAGGACCCTACACTGGCCACCAGAGAGGGAGCCAGAGTACATTCTTATTTGACAGGACAAGGGGGAATGGCCTCAAACTCCACCAGGGGAGGTTCAGGCTTGACATCAGGAAAAAAATTTTCACGGAAAGGATTATTGGGCACCGGCAGAGGCTGCTCGGGGAGGGGGTTGAGTCACCTTCCCTGGAGGGGTTTAAAAGATGGGTGGATGAGGTGCTGAGGGACATGGTTTAGTGAGTGATAGGAATGGTTGGACTCGATGATCCCATGGGTCCTTTCCAACCTAGTGATTCTGTGATGCTATGATTCAAGCTCTGCAATCAGGAGCACAGTCACATCAAGATGGGGAGCTCTGGGGACTCTGGGTGACTTTGACATGGGTGGGAGCAGGACCCAACATACCCAAAGGTACCAGAGCACCGAGCCCGAAGGCAGCATGGGGCAAATCCCCTGCTGGGCAGTGCAAGGGGATAGACACAGGCAGGGAAGTGGGGTGCAGCAGGGTGCTCAGGCAGCTCCCCAGGGGCAGCGGGGACTTACCGTGCTTCCTGACAGCGTGTACAGCCACTGGACAGTCTCGTTGTGGTTGATGACACCCTGCATCCCATCCACAAAGAGCATGATCTGGCTTAAGGCTGCAAGGCAGAGAGCAGATAGCAGCACATCCACACCAAGGGCAAGGTCTGGCAGCCTTCCCCTATGGGGATTATGAGGTGCCCGGGACCCAAATACCAACCCCGGAGGATATAATTCTGGTAGTTCTGGTCAGCCTCTGCCCCGACTTTGATCAGGCATGTCAACCCATCCAAGTTCACAAACTCTGGCACCAGGTCCTTGTCCTCCTGTGGAGAGAAGGTGTTTCCAGCAGTGTGGGGAGTCTGCGCTGAGCAGCCAGCCCCCGCGGAACCCCCATTGCCCTCCCACCGTGCCAGCATCACCCCACCTGAAAGAGCTGCTTGAGGGAGAAGAGGGATCGCCGCAGCTCCGGCCCCTGTGAATTGTACAGCTTCTCTGGAAGGAGAGGAGAGACACGGTATGACAGCCTGACCTGCAGGGGTTTGCTGCTGAAAAAAAGGCTCCAAAATGCTCCCACCTGCCTGGGAAAGCCCCACTTCCTGGCTCAAGCCCCACGTCACCCCAGGATGCCGACACTGCCTGGTTGTCAGACACGCAGGGTGGAAGCAGCTGCAGCTCCACAACTACTTATTTCAGCCCTGCCACCTCCCCATTTCCTTTTTTCTTTTTTTTTTTTTTTTTTTTTTTTTTGTATTGCCCAGCAATGACATAAATATCCCCTCTGGCTTCCTGCGCACAACCAAAACAGGAACACGGGCAAGAGGCAGAGCTACTTTTAGCTATCCCTCCCCAGGCACATCTCTGGTACAGTCCCAGAGCCCCCAGCAGCTTGGGAAAAGCCATAAGCTGGGGATGGAAAGGATGGTAGTGACACCAGCTGCTGGAGAACAAGAGGACGGTCAGCAAGCTGCAGGTTGGATGGAGACTACATACTCACAGGGATTGAACCTGTAGGCAGGAGCCAGCACAGAGTAGCCTAGGCAATAGGAAGCTGAAAAGGCCAACTCCAACATGTGGACACCAAAGCGATTGGGAGCCAGCACTTCTTGCAACCAAAAATCAAGCTATGCGAGCATCCTGAGTTACTTGGGTCAGGCTTAGAGCTATAACTAGTCAAAAACAAGCTGTCCAGGGAGCCCTCCAGACATGTCGATGAGGGCTCTGAGGTCCCAGCAGCCTCCTCCACTTGCTTATCAGCTTGTCAGGACAGCCGAGAGGGAAAGCAGAGCAGCTGAGAGGGAAAGCAGAGCAGCCTGGGGCTCAGCCAGAGCCTGGGAATTGCTGGCAAAGAGCACGACTCTGACCCCAGCCTTCCTGCCCCTTCCCGCACTGCTAGGGCTGCAGCCTTGCACAGTCAGCTGATGCCCGGCCTCATCGGCATTAGAGCTCAGTGCTGGTTTGCCCTGTGATTATAGGAAAAAAAAAAAGGCCTGAAACTCCCGAATATTTGCAGGACCCCTGAGCAGGCTGTCACAAGCCAGAGTAGCCCTTTGTGCTGCACAAAAGTTAGGTTTTTTGTATCATGCAAACCTATATTTAGAGCTTGTCTGAATGACCCAGAATATCTGTAGCAGGCGGTGGGTTCCTAGTTGAAGAGGCAAAAGTCCCGACTGCTGAGGATGGAGGGGATTAACCCAGTGGGTCCCCACCAGCCTCAGGGTGACCATTGTCCCCTGCCTCTCTGCGGGCAGGTTACAGGGAACTCACCGATGATGGCATGGACTCGGACGGAGAGCTGTGTGCGCAGAATCAGGGTCGGCCGTCTCCCCTTCCTAGGGTGGGTGGAAAGAACACATGAGCACCTGCAGCGGGACCAGCACAGCCCACGGCCCCTCGCCTGCAGTTCCTGGTGTTCACATGCACGTAAGGTCCCCATTTCCCCCTTCCCAGAGGGCTCAAGTCTCCCCCGTGCCTCACCTGATCTCCTCGTAGAAAGCCTCCAGATCATCCTTCTGCTCCAGCAGAGACAAGTCGAGGTCCAGGTAGTGTCCAGAGGGGGAGACCTGGAGCGTGCAGTCCTCCAGCTGGGGATGCAGACAGCCTGGCTGAGCCTCTGTGCCCAGCACAGCTCTCCTGGCTCCCAGAGGATGCATCATCCTCCCACCCACACCAGACCTGCCAGGAAACTGGATCCTGGAAAGGGCGGCAGGTCCCCACCTTGTCCCCAGGCTCTGACTCCAGCACCCTCCACCCCAGCCTGGGATAAGATCCGCAGAGAAATGTGGAGCCCCAGGCTGGCAAAAGGCAAAGCAAGGGTGGCCCCAGCACCGCAGGGCTCCTTGGCAGTCCCTGAGCTGGAGCTGCTACAAGAGGCTGATCCACTCCCTGGGGCTCCTGTTAGTCAGCCAGGGTGTGACCTGGGCAGGACCTGTCTCCTCCCAGATGCCTTCACCCCGGGACATGAATCTCCTCCACCTGCAGGGACTGGGTCTGCAGGACAAGGCACCTGGCCTGCCCAGGGACACTTCAAACCAGGACAAACCCCACAGGGATGTCCCTCAGCTGACACAGCCTGTGGATCAGCCTGAAGCCACGTAGCATCTTCCAGCAGGACAAGGAAGAGCACAGGTCAAGGCTGGAACAAGGGCATCTCCTGAGAAAGCCCACATCCAGCATCCATGGTGCACACCAGCTGGTGGGTGCAGCACCCTCAGGTGTTCCAGGAACGGCACCCACAAAGCCCTAGATGCCCTTGGCCTTCTTGGCCATCTGGGCCACTGCTGGATCATGTTCAGCCGCTGCTGATTAGCACCCCCAGCTCCTTCTGCACCAGGCGGTTTTCCAGCCACTCCTCCCAGAGCCGGTAGCTGCATGGGGTTGTTGTGACCCAAGTGTAGGACCCAGCATTTGGCCTTATTGAACCCCATCCCGCTGGCCTCAGCCCATCGATAGAGCCTGTCCAGACCCGTCTGCCGAGCCTTCCTGCTCTCAAGCACTCTCACACAGTTTGGTGTCATCTGCAAAACTTACTGAAGGAGCACTCAATCCCTTCAGCCAGATTGCCTGTAGAGAGATTAAATTTTGGGAGCTGAGGACCACGGATAAACCCCTCCCAGTGGATTTTATAAAAGAAGCTGCCCTGGCCATCCTGGTTGCGGTTGGTGACCCACAGCAACGCTAGGGATGGCTCCTGCATCTCACTTGGTGTTGCTTTCCATGAAAGTCCCATCTCTTGCTGTCAAAAGATTGTGCTAAGAGCTTGAATGTACGACTTGTGAGTGCGAGATTAAAAACAGAGAGCAAAGTAAAAAATGCCACGTGCACTAAAATGACTAATGACCCCCTGACTAAGCCTCGGGATAACGAGCAATTTGGAGAGGCACTGCCAGTGGGTTGGACACAGTTATGTTGTTAGTTCCCTGCTCCACCTCCCGTGGTTGCTGGCCACGCCGGCCAACCATGGCAACACGCACCAAACACAGGCTGCTGGCACTAGGCAAGTGCTCGTGGCACCAGGCAAGCGCTCGTGGCTGTCAGTTCTGCCTGCACAGTGAGTGCCACTAATGCTGACCCCAGACAAGGTTTGCCTGCTAGGGAAAGCTTAAATTCCTGCACTGGGAGAGGGCTCTTCTAGATGTTCCTGCAACCCTTCAGGCATCCCCATGGACCCCTGCATCCTCCTGGGC
The DNA here is from genome assembly GCA_033558105.1 of Coccyzus lansbergi. Classification (NCBI taxonomy): domain Eukaryota; kingdom Metazoa; phylum Chordata; class Aves; order Cuculiformes; family Coccyzidae; genus Coccyzus; species Coccyzus lansbergi. The sequence goes on from JAUMJK010000950.1 coordinate 149,003, forward strand.
ACTCAAGCATAGTGAAGAGCATCTTACAGCTTCAGCGCAACAGTCTTGCCTTCTCTGGGCTGCCAGAGCCCTGGCAAGCCAGGGTTAACGTCCCCACATCCTACTGGGGCTGGTGACACGTCCCAGCTGGCGGGGGAGGCCAAGCCCCTGGGATGTGACCCTGCATGTTTCCCATGCGAGCTTGGCAGTGCTCTCCACGAGGGATGCTCTGAGTGCTGGACCCGGGTTTGGCTGCGACCCCCTTGGCGAGCACCAACCCCCAGGGATGGAGATGGGCTGTCCCAGGCTCATGCTGCCCTGCCAAAAATCCTGGGGCGGCACTTCCGCACCAGGGAGCACCGACTGCCAGGGTTACTCCCACGACCTCGGATGAGGTTTAGAACCAAGTATGATCTGAGCCAGGACCTTGGCGCTGCGCTACTGGGGACAGCACGTCGGGTCCACGGGGTACTGACAGCTCCCAGGGCGGCTGTGATCCATCCATCTCCTGCCTGTAAAACCATTTCTAAAGTGATATGGGCTTTGAGGGTCACAGGGATACAAAAGCAAAACGGAACTGGGGGAGGAAGAGAATGTCCCATGCTCACACCTCTCCAGCCCGTGGCTCTTGGAAAGCCCAATCACCCTGCAGCAGCACTGATGTCCTCCATCCACCTTGCTGCCTCAAACCTGAGACACGGGGAAGGTGGAAACACATGGATCAAACTGATCCTATTGACAACCAGCAGGTGCGGCCAGCTTCAAAGCTGGGACACAAGCACTGACACAAGTGTCAGTCGAGTGAGTGCCCAGGGAAAGCTGGCTCCCCCTGAAGAGAGCTGCTCCCCCAAACCACAGGAATATGACGGAGACATCATCACCTCTGAGATGGAGACCTCTTCCACCCACAGCTGTGTTCACACCACCCACCACAGCATCACATCTTCCTGCTCACCCCTATCTCAGCATCCCCACGCGGGAGGATCCTCCAAGGTCAGGCAGTGAGTATCCCATTTATCTGACAGCGGAGGAAACACTTTCCCCCCTCTCTTACACTTTCTTTTTGCAGTGACCACAATTTCTGTACATCGCTGCAGCTCTTCTAGGAAGGCTATGGGGGAAATTACAGATGTAGGGAATATCTGAATCATAGAACAACCAGGTTGGAAGGGACCCATTGGACCTTCTAGTCCAACCATTCCTATCAAACACTAAACCAAGTCCCTCAAGACCTCATCCACCCGTGCCTTAAACACCTTCAGGGAAGGTGACTCAATCACCTCCCTGGGCAGCCTATTCCAATGCCCAATGACCCTTCCTGTGAAAAACTTCCTCCTAATGTCTAGCCTCTAGCTGCAGCAGAGGCAGGGCATGAGCTCAAGGCAGCAGCTAAAACACAAGGCACTGGTGAGTCTGAAATGTTTGGCATCACGACCCTCTGCCCACCTCCCAAAATACATGGAGATTAACGGTTTGCAGAGCTTTGCTGCACGAGCAACCCCAGCCGACAACCAACAGCAGTCACTGCAATTTGGTTTCAGGGCTGAGAGGGCTGTTTATTGCCAGGACACCAAGTCACTGCCTCCTGCCTGACGTGTGGCAGCACGCTGGAGTGCTGCTGTTCCCTTACCACGGCAGGGAAAAAATACCCAGGCCAGGAGGGATCTCCGGAGGTCACCCAGACTTGGCCAAGAACCACACACTCGCTCACGCATGTCCCTCTCGAAGGTTCTCCAGCCATCCTTGTTGCTCATTAACAGATCCCTTGTTCTTCATCAACAGTGGGAGAACCCTCGTCCTGGCTAGCAGCCGGTGTCCCAGTAAAGCCACGGCATGAATGCCTGGCCACAGCTCCTGTCCCAGGACCCACGCAAAGACGGTGCCAGGATCCAGGGAGCACTGGAGGCTGCTGAGCACCGGCTCTTGGCAAGAAGCATGTGGCAGAGTTTCAAAGCGGTTGAAGAGGGGGGACAGCAGCGCTGATGACGAGCCCGTCTCACCGCTTTCGTGCTTGCCAGAGGTTAAGTGGAACAAAGACCCTTGAAAAAGCCTGCCTAAAGCCAGTTGGAAATCAAAGAGTGCAACAAAGCTGGTGGACGGAGCTTGTGCGCTTCACATGTGCACTAACAGTGCCCCAGTGGTTCTTCTCTATCAAGCCTAAGAGCTTACTGTGAGTGGAAGGGCGAGTTTATAGCTCCAAGGCCAGCGAGTTGTTTGCTCTTCCCCAGGTTGCCAGAGGAGGAAGGGGAAAGTAAAACTTCAGCCTGCTGGATTTTGCAATTGTTTGGAAAAATCCCTAGATTCAGAGCGCTGGGGGCAAGGAAGCGCAGTGGCCTCTGGGGACAAAGGGACAGCCAAAATAATCTGCCCCACCAAAACCTGCCTGTGAAGGCTCAGAAAAAACCCACACCCAGCACAAGTATCACCCAAGGGTTACTAGAAAAATGCTGGAAAGCAGGAGAAGATAGTATCGGCCTGGAGCCGAACAATGCGGCAGCGGCAAACAAAGCGGGAAGGTATTTTCAAGCACAAACACACTTTCCGGAGAGCATGAAAAAGCCATCAGCAGCAGGTAGTGCGCAGGGAGAGGAAGCACCGAGAGTGTCATGGGGCAGGACAGCCCCTTCAAGGCAGCAATGTTGCGCAAACCTCATTTTGAATCATAGAATCATAGAACAACCAGGCTGGAAGGGACCCATCGGATCATCTAGTCCAACCATTCCTATCAAATACTAAACCAAGTCCCTCAGGACCTCATCCACTCATGCCTTAAAAACCTCCAGGGAAGGTGACTCAACCACCTCCCTGGGCAGCCTGTTCCAATGCCCAATGACCCTCTGTGGGAAAAACTTCCTCCTAATCTCCAGCCTAAATCTCCCCTGGCGGAGCTAGAGGCCATTCCCCCTTGTCCTGTCCCCTGTCACTTGGGAGAAGAGGCCAGCTCCCTCCTCTCCACAACCTCCCTTCAGGTAGTTGTAGAGAGTAATGAGGTCTCCTCTCAGCCTCCTCTTCTCCAGGCTGTGCCCAGCTCAGGGAGCAGTTTTACCATGCCCAGGGAAGGCAGGACGCGGCTGGTCCCCCAGGACAGCTCATCCCCTGGGTGCCTGCAGTTCAGTCCTCCAGGAGGAACCCCAGCCCAGCTCCCTCCTGGCTGCTGCGTCCTCCTCCTGGTGCTTTGCAGCTTTGGGCACACGGCCCAGCGCACGTCAGCTCTGGACAAGCCTGGCACCGGGCATATGCAGCTGAAATTTTTTTACTGCTAGTTCCTTGGGAAAAATCCGACTGGTCATTTACTAATTTTAGGGTGGCGAGTAATGGAGCTGAGCACCACCTGGCACAAAGGGCACCCGGTGAAGTTCTGAGTGGTTGTGCCAGGGTAACAACGTCTGTGCGGCTCCGGGGTGCCGGTTCTGAATTTGGACTGAACCAAGCAGTTCAGGAGACTGACCTCGCTTTGCAGGGTGTAAATGCCATGCAGGAGGCTTCTGATCACGGCATCAGCTCATGCAAACTTCAGCCGGCATCCCAGCTTGTCAGGTCGGGATCTACCGCAGCCCTTGCTGGCTCAGAAAGCTCTGTGCAATGAAGGCAGCATGGTTTATAACCTATATAAACCATGAATCTGGCATGCAATCCCAGAACAGCGTCCTAGCTTCTTGCTTGCGGTTTCACCGAGGGTCACGGGGTGTTACAGGGAAACTACAGGAAAAAACATCTAGTGCTTGGCTTAGAGAACAGAGCCTGAAATCCCAGGACCAAAGCATCTCTGCTGGGCTCAGGACTCCTTTGCGATGGCTCCTGCTCTCAGGAACACCGTGTCCAGCCTTCTCGAGCCACCCCAGCAGCACCCTGGGCCGCTGATCCTGTTACAGCCAACTTCTGCCCAGGGAGGAGAGCACATGCCTGAAATTTGAGTTTGCTCCATTCGTCATGTCTCGGGGCTGTTTGTTCCCAAACAAACTCCATTTAGTCACCGCTTAAAAATCCCATGGTGGTGACAACATGAGGCACGGCCGCTTTGCTCCAAGAAAAACGGAAAGAGGAATAGAAGGGAGAGTTTTTCATAGAATCATAGAACAACCAGGCTGGAAGGGACCCATCGGATCATCGAGTCCAACCATTCCTATCAAACACTAAACCGTGTCCCTCCCGTGCCTTAAACACCTCCAGGGAAGGTGAATCAACCACCTCCCTGGAGAAATGCACCTTTGGAGCAGAAAAATAACAGTACTTCTTTCTTTCTTTCAGAAATAGATTGATAATGCTCTATAAAGACCTACCCTGATAACCAAGCCTGGAGAAGGGAAGCTTCAAAAGAACTGCCACTATATCCATAAATTTCCACTTCTGCCTAAGCACCGTTAACCTTCCACCAAGCGTTTACAGACGCTCTTAAACTTCAGCAATCCAGAACTAGCAAGTAAAATGCCCTACTCAAAGCAGGACTGACTAGAACAGGCTGCTCAGAAGTCTGCCGGGTCAAGCTGTATCTGTTCCTATTTCATAGAATCATAGAATCATAGAATCACCAGGTTGGAAGAGACCCACCGGATCATCGAGTCCAACCATTCCTATCAAATCCTATCCTAGATTCTGTGTCACACCTGCCAGCCTTATAGGGAGCTCTCAGATATGCTAGGACATCCCCAAAATAGTAGATATCTACTCACTAATGGCTGCATTGAGCCATTTGAGATGACCTAGGGTAGTTGCCTGGCCTCCAGTTGCAACTACAGAAAAGTAGAGGCCTCCCAGAACCACTCGGTTATTTCACAGAATCATGGAAATACAGACCAGTCCCTGCATTCCAGCTTGTGCTCACTGCTTCTCTCATCCTTTCACTGTGTGACTCAGAGGGATCCCACTCTCTATACTCTCCCATTAAGCAGATAGACTACAATCACCCTCGTTTTAGAATCATAGAATCACCAGGTTGGACGAGACCCACCGGATCATCGAGTCCAACCATTCCCACCAATCTCTAAATCATGTCCCTCAGGACCTCGTCTACCTGTCCTTTAAACACCTCCAGGGAAGGGGAATCAACCCCCTCCCTGGGCAGCCTATTCAAAAGCCCAATGACTCTTTCTGTGAAAAACTTCCTCCTAATCTCTAACCTAAATCTCCCCTGGTGGAGCTTGAGGCCATTCCCTCTTGTCCTATCCCCTGTCCCCTGCCTGTTTTGGTTGAGGCAAAGGTCTCACAGCGATCCCCTCTCCCCTGGTGAGCCAGCAAGCTCAGTGCCAGACACAGTGAGCTCACCTCCCCCTTCTGCTGTGCCCAGCTCTCCCGTCTGCCTCCACGCAGGGCAATTCCCCTGCAAGACAGAGATGCTCAGCCACTGCCAAAGCCCTGCTGGGTCCCCCATCCAGGGAGGTGGTTGAGTCCCCTTCCCTGGAGGTGTTTAAGAGACGGGTAGGCGAGGTGCTGAGGGACATGGTTTAGCGTTTGATAGGAATGGTTGGACTCGATGATCCAGTGGGTCTCTTCCAACCTGGTGATTCTATGATTCTACGAAGCCGGTGCCCATTCTGGAAGGGATGCTCCGGAAGCATCCTGCCAACAGAAGAGATCCAGAAGGAACGGTCCTCAGCCTCCTCCGCTCCCCAGCCCCTCTTCTCCAGCCTGGCTCAGGGCTGAGAGCACACAAACAAGACGACAGCATCTCTCTTCAGCTTCAGCCTCCTGGAGGAAACAGCTCAGCACCAATTTCCACGGAAGCGGAGGGGCGAGGGGCTGGTAGCGCTCACTCCAGGGCCCGGGGGTGGCAGGGAGCAGGGTTGGTCCCGCCGGGGCGGGGAAGGAGGGATGCTGCGGTGGGAGCAGGCTGGCCAGGCTCAGCCCCGACGCCACGGGGATGGGCTCCCCGCTCCCCTCCAGCCCGGGCTGAGCAAGCACATCCTCTTCCTCCCAGCCGACTCATCCGGGGCCGGCCAGGAACTGGCATCTCCCCCGGCACAGCTCCCGCATTCCGCCTGACTCATCCCGGGGAGGGGCGGCCCGGGACCCCGCTGCTCCCGACAGACAGACAGACAGGCACAGACACACACACGGGCAGACGGGTACGCAGAGACAGACACACAGACGGGTACGCAGAGGCAGACAGACACACAGACTCCCTCCCCACCCCGGCCCCTCCTTACCGGCAGCGGAGCCCCGAGCACGCGGTGCAAAGCGGGCAGCTGCGCTCCCAGGGCCAGCGCCTCCTCCACGGCGTAAACGGGCGCTCGGCGCGGCTCCGGGAAGCTACCGCAGCCGAAGGGGTCCGCATCCTCCAGGTACTGCAGCCGGCACGACACCGTCCCCTCCGCCATCCCCGAGCACCGGCGCCGCCGCCGCCGCCCCGCGCCCACACCAGCCGGGAGACGGACCGCGCAGGCCACGCCCCCTCCAACAAGCCACGCCCCCTTCCAACAAGCCATGCCCCAACATCAAGCCAAGCCCCCCGACATCAAGCCACGCCCCCAGAAAACAAGCCACGCCCCCAACAAACGGGGCGCACCTCCAATAGGCCACGCCCACTCAGCACTCAGCATCATATAGCAGACCACGCCTCAGAAAAACGGGACACGCCCACTCAACAAAAATCACCCAATCACAGTCCGCGCCCGCAGGACAAACCACGCCTCCATAACGCACAGCCCTTCCCCAAGGGGAAGGCCACGCCCCCTTCCCCAAAAGACCACGCTCCCCTCTGTTCCGGCCCCGCAAGCCTCCGGCTGTAGCTCGGCGCGCCCCCGCGCGGCCGTTCCGGGAGAGGCAGCCGCCCGGCCCGGAGGAGGCGTCGGGGCTGCTCCAGAGCGGGGCTGGGAGCGGGAAGCGGTGCAGGGAGAAGGAATCATAGGATCATAGAACAAGCAGGTTGGAAGGGACCCATCGGATCATCGAATCCAACCATTCCCATCAAACACTAAACCATGTCCCTCAGGACCTCATCCACCCGTGCCTTAAACACCTCCAGGGAAGGGGAATCAACCCCCTCCCTGGGCAGCCTATCCCAATGCCCAATGACCCTCTGTGTGAAAAACTTCCTCCTAATCTCCAGCCTAAATCTCCCCTGGCGGAGCTTGAGGTCATGCCCTCTCATCCTGTCTCCTGTCACTTGGGAGAAGAGCCCAGCTCTCTCCTCTCCACAACCTCCCCTCAGGTAGTTGTAGAGAGCAATGAGGTCTCCCCTCAGCCTCCTCTTCCCCAGGATAAACAACCCCAGCTCTCTCAGCTGTTCCTCATAAGGCCTGTTCTCCAGCCCCTTCACCAGCTTTGCTGCTCTTCTCTGAACTTACTCCAGAGCCTCAACATCCTTCTTGTGCTGAGGGGCCCACAACTGACCCCAGGATTCGAGGAGCAGTCTCACCAGTGCCCAGCGAGGAGCAAGGTGTGAGGGAGCCCAGGGAGCTCGGCGGGTGGATGGGGTCTTAAGGGACTTGGTTTAGTGTTTGATAGGAATGGTTGGACTAGAAGATCCGATGGGTCCCTTCCAACCTGGTTGTTCTATGATTCTATGAGCTGAGGTCCCCAAAGCTGGGGTGGTGGAACATGACCAGCCTGGGAGATGCAAAGCAACAGGGAGATTTAATTATGCCTTTGACGCTTAAAGGGGAGTGGGAATAACAGAATCATTAAGGTAGGAAAAGACCTCTAAGATCACCCGGTTCGACCATCAGCCTAACACCACTATGCATATTAAACCATGTCCTGAAGCACGCTTTTTTAATATCTCCAGGGAAGGAGACTCCATCACTTCCCTGGGCAGCCTGATCCCATGATTCACCATTCTTTTGGTGAAGATTTTTTTCCTAATATCCAATGTAACCCCTCTCAGCACATCTTGAGGCCATTCCCTCTTGTCCTATCACTTGTTACTTGGAAGAAGAGTCCAGCACCCACCTCGCTTCAGCCTCCTTTCAGGTAGTGGTAGGGAGCAAAGAGGTCTCCTCTCAGCACCCTGATGAGGCCATTCCTGCGCTGCCTTTCCTGGCAGGAGCCGCCTGGCAGTGGGTGGCAGCAGCAGGCTGCTTTCCCCAGCCCCGAGCTTGAGCTGCCAGCCCTTGCTGCACATGCAAGAGGTGACCGGAGGCCACATGTCCCACAGCTCAGTCCCCTCTGGCCAGCAGGCTCCAGCTGGCACTCGGCATCCAAGGGCATCCGTGCCGTAGGCAATTCCAGCCAGAGGGCTTGACCTGGCCAAGATGTCCTTCTGTCCTGGCTGTGGGGACACATGGACACAGCTCAGAGCTGGCTGTCCATGAAGCACTCTGCCAGCATTCCCTCCTGCCCATGCCGGGTGGTATCCCTGCTCCCTGGGCATCCCTTGCTGCCCACCAGGACACAGGGCCCTGGATCTGGGAAGCACAGGGATGGGATGTAGGAAACAAGGCACCTCCTGGAGTGGGGGGGATTGGCCAGGGGGTTGTGGACAAGTGGGATTTCTTTTTTTGAGGGGAGAGGGGTGGTGTCCCGAGAGAGGAGGGGGGAGAGCAGGAACCAAGGGAGAACCCATAGGGTGATCCCTGGTGGGTCTGGGACAGGAGCTGGTGGTCTTGGCTGGGAAGGGGTTCAGGTGGGGTGGGGAGATGGGTAGTCTGGTGGGTGCAGGAGGACTGATCTGACGTGAGCTGAGCAAGGGCACCAGGGAGGGCACGAGGACTGGGGCAGGAGCCAGGGGGCTGGGAGTAGAGGACGCTGGAGCAGGTGTAGGGGGCACCAGGATAGGGGCAGGGGGACTGGCGTGGGTCAAGGGGCACCAGCGTGATGCAGGTGGCACTGAGGGACACACAGGCACGACCAGAACAAGTCTGACACAGGGCAGAGGGCACAGGGTAGAGGCAGGGGGGCCGCTGGGTGGCTGGAGCACCGGGACAAGTGCAGGGGCACCAGGGTGACACAGGGGTTCTGGGGAAGGTGCGGTGGGGGCCGAGGTGTGACAGGGGCAGGAGGACGGAGGTGGGACAGGGGGAATCGCGACAGTGTGCTGAGGGGGAGGGGGACACACTGGGGGAGAGCCGGGGCAGCACCGGGGGTCCCAGGGCAGCACTGGGGCAGCACTGGAGGGGGCTGGGCAGTACCGGGGGTCTCGGAGCAGTATCCAGGGCAGCAGGGCAGCTCCGGGGCAGTACCGGGTGTCCCGGGACAGCAGCAGGGACTAGGGTGGTAGCGGGTGTCCCGGGGCAGTCATAGAATCATAGAATCATAGAACAACCAGGTTGGAAGGGACCCATCGAATCATGGAGTCCAACCATTCCCATCAAACACTAAACCATGTCCCTCAGGACCTCATCCACCTGTGCCTTAAACACCTCCAGGGAAGGTGAATCAACCCCCTCCCTGGGCAGCCTATTCCAATGCCCAATGACCCTCTGTGGGAAAAACTTCCTCCTAATCTCCAGCCTAAATCTCCCCTGGCGGAGCTTGAGGCCATTCCCTCTTGTCCTGTCCCCTGTCACTTGGGAGAAGAGCCCAGCTCCCTCCTCTCTCCAACCTCCTTTCAGGTAGTTGTAGAGAGTACATGTGTCCCGGGCTGTACTGAGGCAGTACCGGCGGAGCGGGGCAGTACCGGGGCTGTGCCGGTGGCTCCGGTCGGGGCGGGGGCACCGAGCCCCACGTGCGCGTGACGCGGGGCGGGTGTCGGTGCTGCGGGGCGGTGCTGCGGGGCCATGCAGCCCCCGGCGGGCTCCCCCGGGCCCGTGGCGGCGGCGGGGGCCGAGCTGCTGCGGTGGCAGTGGCGGGAGGTGCAGGCGCCCTGCCTGGTGGCCGCCTGGATCCTGGTGGCCAGCCTGGCCAAGATCGGTGAGTGCGGGTGTCCCCCCCCCGTCCCCCCTTCCCCGGGGCTCCGGGAGCCGCTCTGCCCTTCCCGGGGATGCGGCATCGCCCCTGGTCGCCGTCCTCAGCTGGGCTGGGTGGTCACACACCGCCCCTTGCCATGTCCTCCATCCCCTGTACCACCTGGTACCGTGTCCTCCGTCCCCTGTCCTGGGCAGCCAGGCACCACCTGGTACCCTGTACCCCATCCCCTGCCCCGGGTGACCAGGTTCCATGTCCTCCGTCCCCTGTCCTGGGTAGTCAGGCACCACCTGGTACCCTGTACCCCATCCCCTGCCCCAGGTGACCAGGCATGACCCGGTTCCATGTCCTCCATCCCCTGCCCTGGGTGGCCGGGTACCACCTGGTACCACCTGGTACCGTGTCCTCTGTCCCATGTCCTGGGTAGCCAGGCACTACCTGGTACCCTGCACCCCATCCCCTGCCCCGGGTGACCCGGTTCCATGTCCTCCGCCCCCTGTCTGGGTGGCCAGCAGTGGGGAGGTGAAGGTAAGGTACAGCCCAGGAGGTGCCGTGAGGTCCGCTCCCCATCTTCTCGCCAGGGAGGGAGGGTTGGGCACAGAGGAGAGACAGCTGGGGAGGAGAAGAGGTGAGCAGAGTTGTCCAAGCAAGGATGCTCCATCCCCCAGAGGCTGGCAGAGCCCCCGCTGTGGGCAGGGCTGGAAGGGCTCAGTGGTTCTGGTATTGGGCAAGATGTGTGCTGGGCAGCCTGGGCAAGGGTCTGTGCCTGCCATCCCCTCCGGAGCATCACTCCGGATCCACACAGCCGTGGGCTCTTGTGCTCCCTGGCTGAGCAGCTCCCGGGAGGCTCTGCTGCAAGAGGCAGTGTGGGAAGGTGCAAGGAGGAGGCGTGTGAGCTGCCGCAGGGCTGAGCCCCCTGAGCATCCTGGGTGCTGGGGAGAGGGTGCTGAGCAGGGTGCCCTGGGAGCTGGTCCCCTGTAGCGCCTTTGCCTGCTGTGCTGGGCCTGAGGGACAAGATTGTGACCTTGGGGCAGGTTTCCTCCTTGGGGACCCCGCTGTGGGCGCAGGTCCCCTTGGGGAGGGGTGTGGGCACCATCTTAGTTTGGGACCGGCTCAGGGGTTCAGGGTGAAGCAGGAGAGCATCCAAGCATCCAGGGCCGAGCAGCAGCTCCTGGTACCCAGGGGACAGTGACAGCTGTGACCACCAGCTGGCCTCTGCCAGCTCCCAGTTATCAATCAAACCACTGCCGTGGGCCTCGTGCTCCTCTCCTTCCTTGGCCTTCTCACAAGTGAGACCTAAAGCATTGCAGGGAATAAATTAAAGGGTGTTGTGAGCTTAAAATTACACCCTCCCCCTCCATCTGCAGCTGTGCCACCTCTAGCTGCTGAGCACATCCCTCCTACCTGCAGCAGACAATTCCTTTCCCTGCCTTTTATTTCCTTCTCTCAAACACCTCCCCGGAGCTGCTCCCTGTTTTCCTCGGTGCGCTCCCCTGTGCCCTAGCAAACGAGCCCTGAGCCAGGGACGTTCCCAAACCCACAGCACCATCATGCTTCTCCAGGCCTGATGCGAGCCAATGGCCACCCTTGTTTGGAAGACACAACCCTGATGGCAGGTAGCTCTGTCTAGGGGTCTGATGGATGCTCACAGCCTGGACCTGGAGGCAGGGCTATGGGCAGCACCTTGGCAGGGAGTCCCTGGAGATGGTGTATGGTCCCCAGCACCTACAGAAGCCCCTGGAGGAGGATGTCAGGGGGTGGAGGGGGCGGCTGCGGTGGCCGTGGATGCTGGGCGTAGGCTGGTGCAGAAGAGCCGTTGTGGTTGCGGCACTGGGCTGCCAGCTCACAGCCCTGTGACTGCAGGGGAGGAAGCGGCCCTGCGCCTGGGAGATGGGGAAATGACACTGTGGGCTCTGTTCTCGGAGGAGGTCACGATGCCAGGGTGCCCCGAGCCAGCAAAGACCTGGGGCGGGGAAAAACTGGCTTGGGTGTTGCCTTCCTGCACAGCAAAGCATCATCCGGGCTTTGCTGCCTTTTCCGCTCTTGGTCAGAGCAGAGATCTGCTTGAAGGAGGTGTGGGGAAGAGAGAAGTCATGAGCATTACCCCAGATATGCTCTTCACCCATGGGCAGGGGTTTGCCAGCAGATGGATTTTTTCCACCTAGCAGCATCCCAATGGGTCCCAACCCTCTCTCCTTACACCATCACCTCTGTCCCCAGATGTTGGTGTCTTAGTTTAGGTGTTTGGCCATTTCCTAAGCACTAGAGAAGTGGAGCAGGTTTTGGCCCCAAGTCCTTCCAACGTCAAATCTTGTGTGGATTATGACTCTGAAGTTAATTCACATGTGGCTAAGTTACTGTTGCTGTGGGAACCTTTTAATGCTGAAATCTTTGACTAGCATGTGTAAAATTAGAGCTCATTCCACCGTTCCCACTGGCTGCTCCCTGTGGTGCAGAGGAGCTCGTGTGCTATGATTTGATGAAGAGGGTGGCAGCCTCTCCTCTCAGCCAGGGAATTTTTGGACAAGCGGAGTCTTCCCTACTGATACTACTCCCTTCTTTGCCTGTGTTTTTGGCTCAGGGGAAAGGATGATGGATATCAGCCAGTAGCTGTGTCCCCATAGCATCTCTTCAGGCTCTCGTGAGTCTCTCCAGCCCACCAGGGTGCATCTCCACAGCGCAGAGGGTGCAGATGAGTTACAGGAGCGAGGATTTTGGCAATGCTTCTGAGCATGCAGAAGGAAGCTGGACGCCTTGTTCCTTTCTTGAGAAGTTCAGAGCTTTGTTTCTGTGGGCGGGAAGTGGTTTCACAGTCTGGTGCAGGCGCACTGCCCTTTGCTGGGTAGCGAAAATACAGCACCCTGCGCTAGGGAGGAGAAATCCACAGGGCTGGGGGCTTACCCACCTGGAAGCTGGAATGATTTGGGATTACACAGGACACGATGGCCTTGGGGACAAGGCTGCCAGGAAGAGTGAGTCCCTTGTGCCTGCTGGCTTGTGCCTGAGCTGCGGGCTCACTGCCACATCGCTAATGGATGAATCTCAGGACATACTCTAAAATATATATCCTGTTCCATGGCAGTTTAAGATTTGGTCCAAACCTCACATGGAATAAACTGATTATTCAAAACATCACTCAATCTGCAGCTCCCGTGCGCCTGTTTTTTGCATGCAGGTAGTTTAGCTGGTGCTGAGGATGATTGTGCTCAGGCACAGGGACCGGCTGACTGGCTTGTGCTGCAGTCGTTTGCATGCTGCTCTGTCTGCTTGCTCAGACAGCTGCAAACAAGGTCACCTCATCACCAGGGCTGAGCTTCCTCATCTCTGAGTGGGGCAATGTGTCCTAGTGAACCAGGATGCCTTTGCCTGAACAGCAGCTGGCACTGCTTGTGACGCTGTGAACGTGTTTACTGGCTGCCTTTTTGTTTTAAGCAGAGGCACCAGAGGCCATAAAAAGCAAAATGCACTGCTGTTTGGTTTATTAGACAGTGGCTGAGGAGGAGACGGAGATCCCAAAGAGGTAGGGACCTGAAATCCTGACCTGGGAGCTAACTGGAAGGTCTTCTGCACACGCGTGTCCATGAAGCAGCCTTAGGTTCTCCTTTGTCCACCCCAGGGTTCATCATCCATCAGCCAACCTTTGCGTGGAGCCTCTGGATCTGGAATGCTGTCCACGTACCTGTTTGGCTGATGCTTGCATTCTTCCTTTCCTTCTAGTTTTCCACCTGTCAAGGAAGGTGACGTCCATTGTCCCAGAGAGCTGCCTCCTCATCCTGCTGGGGCTGGGCCTGGGGGGCATCGTGTTGGCCGTGGCGAAGAAAGCCGAGTACCAGCTGGAGCCCAACATGTTCTTCCTCTTCCTTTTGCCTCCGATCGTCCTAGACTCAGGCTACTTCATGCCCAGCCGGCTGTTCTTCAACAACATCGGTGCCATCCTCACCTATGCAGTAGTGGGCACGCTCTGGAACTCCTTTGCCACCGGTGCTGCGCTCTGGGGGCTGCATCAAGCCGGGCTTATGGGTGGGTGCATAGGGCTGCCCAGCTTGGGCCACATCCTCAAAGGATGGGCTGGAGGTTCAAAGCACCCACAAGTTCAGAGGCCACTGCCTGGCCCTGTCGTGGATTCCCAGGAATTATAGTGGGAGCGGGGTCCTGGCATCCTGTGAATGGTGCTCTGGCAGGACTGTCAAGTGTACAGGACAAAGAAGCCCTGCTTGGCACTGGGCTGACTCATGTCTTTGCTATTTTTGTCACCGACCTTGGCTAGCTTTGCTGGCTCACTGCCGTGTTCCCTCTCCTTGGCTGGAACCACTGGCCCTGGCTAGTGTGAGCTCTCCTGATCTCCGAGGAACTGCTTGATGCCTGGACCTGAGGTGGAGCTGCTGAGTCTCTTTTGGTGCATACCTGCCCAAGGGGCAGCAATGCACCTAAGTGCCAAGGGGCACATCCCACCCCTGCTCCCCTCACGTTGCAGCAAGGATGTGCGGAGCATCGCTTCACTTGGGGGACCCCAGAGGTCTGGGAGCACTTCTGGGCTCAGCCCACTGCACCCTGAGTTGGGATGCTGCAACCAAGTCGCTAGGAGCAGATGAGGCTCAGGCTTGTTTCAGCCTGATGAGAGGGGCTCTGGGGCAGATGGTCTTCTTGACCTTAGTCCTTCTGTCCTAGCAGATCCAGGCGTTGAAGCTGGGCTGATGGATTTCCTGCTCTTCGGCAGCCTCATCTCAGCTGTGGATCCCGTGGCAGTACTGGCCGTCTTTGAAGAGGTCCATGTAAATGAGACCCTCTTCATCATCGTGTTTGGCGAGTCTCTTCTGAACGATGCTGTCACTGTGGTGAGTTGGAGCTTGCGGGACCCTAATGTGGAGCCTGAGGTGGGCCAGGGTGCTGATGTCCCCAGGATGGGCAGAGGATGCAGGTGACTTGCCCAAGCTGGGGACAGACCCATGCTGTGCTATCTGGGTCTCTCTCCTCTCCTAGCCCTGCGGGTCTTTGCTTGCCAAGATGAGCTGGCAGATTCAGGTCCATCCTGCCTGCAGATGCTGCCCCTTTCAAGGGAGGGCAATACCCTGCCTTTCCCAAGATACTTGTCTTGCCTGCAGGTGCTGTACAAAGTCTTCAACTCTTTTGTGGAGCTGGGCCCAGCACACATCCATGCCATGGACTATCTGAAGGGAGTAGGTGAGTATGTGCCCCACCAGCCCTTCCAACTTTTCCTCCAGGGTGGGAGTTGGGGGATGAGCATGGATGCTGTCGTATTGTGGGGTGGGCACTGAGCTCCACAGCTCTGTCATCTCAATCCCAGTGGACGGTCACACGCTGGCTGTCATCATGGGATGCTTCGGTGGGGACTCATGTGGGAGCACGGAACTTGGCTAGTTCACAGCGGCATGGCTGTGGGGCACAGGAGCTGGGCTTGCTTGCTTATGGTGCAAATGAGTCTTTGCCCCCCAACCAGCCTCCTTCTTTCTGGTGAGCTTGGGTGGCACGGCCGTGGGGCTGCTTTTCGCCTTCCTCCTGGCCCTAATCACGAGGTTCACCAAACGCGTGCGCATCATCGAGCCACTCTTCGTCTTCCTCCTGGCCTATGTCGCGTACCTTGCTGCTGAGATGGTCTCGCTCTCCTCCATCCTGGCGTGAGTACTAGGATGTCCCCAGGAGGGGATCCAAGAAATTGGGGGTGCAGTGCTGAGCAGCAAGAGGTGGCAGGCAGACCCACCCTTCATCCTGCTGTAGGGTCATACCAGCTCCTTCTGCCCCTCTGCAGAGTCACCTTCTGTGGGATCTGCTGCAAGAAGTACGTGGAAGCCAACATCTCCCAGAAATCCCGCACCACGGTCAAGTACACCATGAAGACACTGGCCAGCAGCTCAGAGACCATCATCTTCATGTTTCTGGGCATCTCAGCTGTGGACACCTCTAAGTGGGCATGGGACACAGCACTGGTGCTGGGCACCTTGTTCTTTATCCTGCTCTTCAGAGCTGTGGGTCAGTCTGGCTAGTAGCACTCAGCCCTTTTCACACCAAAAAGTTGTATCCCTCAAGGAAGCCTGAGGCATAATGCCAGCTGTCATTCCTGGTTTGGGTTTTGCCCTGTCTCCAAGAGCCGGCAGGGCTCTGCTGGCATCCCAGGCTCTCCTTCTCCTTCCCTAGGCGTTGTCCTTCAGACCTACGTGCTCAACCGCTTCCGCCTCATCCCCTTGGACAGGATTGACCAGGTGGTCATGTCATATGGTGGCCTCCGTGGGGCTGTGGCCTTTGCTCTGGTCATCCTGCTGGATAGGGAAAAAGTGAAAGCTAAGGACTACTTTGTGGCAACGACCATCGTGGTAGTGTTCTTCACTGTCATCGTGCAGGTGAGGATGGGCACCTTGTCACCCTCCAGTGCTGCCTTCTTGCCCTAGAGCTGTCCTGGGCACTTGGGACCCGTGAGTGGGAGCAAGTGACCTTTGGTCCTCAGTGCCTCCTTGGCACCACATTTATCAGCAGGATGGCCGTGGTGACTGTTGTGATGGTGAGGCCATGGCTCACATTGGTTCTCCATCAACCTCTTTTTTTGGGACTGGCTCAAGGGGCAGCCGTAGCCTGAGCCTGGCCAGGCTCTTCTCTTTACAAAGCCGCTGATGGCCCCTAGCTCTGGGATCCCTGCACCCTGGGAAGGGGAGCTGTGTGGCAGATAGATGCCAGCCTGGGGGAAGGGTAGCTAGGGTGGTACAGCATGGTCACTGCCTGCTGGGACACAGGAACATTGCGCAGGTCTTAGGCACCACGTGTTGGGTTGGTAGGGGCGTGTGCAGCTGGCACAGCTGCTCGTCCTGCTCACTTTGTGCTGCCTCTGCTCTCCCTGTGACCCAGCCACGCACCCTCTCACTATCCCAGTCTTTCCCTTGCCTTCTCCTGCCATTCTAGGGCCTCACCATCAAACCCCTGGTGACGTGGCTGAAAGTGAAACGCAGTGACCACCACAAGCCAACGCTGAACGAGGAGCTGCATGAGCACGTAGGTGCAGGTGCTGTGGGCTGCCCAGCTCCCCGCACCGCCAGGGCTCAGCAAAGGCGGTGTGTGGTTTCAATACCTCTGGGGCACCTGCAGCCTTGGCACTGCCCTCTCCCTTCTCCTTGCTCTAGGCCTTCGACCACATCCTGGCAGCTGTGGAGGACATTGTGGGGCATCATGGCTACCATTACTGGCGGGACAAGTGAGTGTCTTGGCCTTCTCTGCTATTGCACAGAGGACTGAGGTCCCCAAAGCATCCTAGAGAGAGCTTGGGTAGGCGTGGTTGAAGATGCTGCAAGATTTGGCATTATTTACCTGTGGGACGTCTGTGGTGGTGGTGATGGCCCTGTGCCCCCCTGTGGACGGGTATTAGGGCACAGCCCTGTTGAAGCCTGGGCAGTGTTTATCTGCAGCACTGCCACAGGAAAAGGATGCAAAAAGCCTGTTTCCTGGAGGGGAAGCTCTCCAGCAGAGCAGCCACACTGGCCCCAGTCCCACTCCCATTGCCTCCCAGAGACCTGTTATTGGTCTCTGGCTTCCCCTTGGGCAGGGACAAAGGGTTAGCATGTCCCCTCCCCTCCTGCTGTCCCTGGCAGCATGTCCCTGGGCACAGCCAGATCCTGAGTGCCCAGCCTTTGCCCACCATGCTTTGGACACCCTCAGCCTTGCATGGTCCAGAGGTCCTTGGCTGTGGTTCCCTGTGGGAGCTAAACCCCCCGTGTCTTCATCTTGTGGCAGGTGGGAACAGTTTGACAAGAAGTACCTGAGCCAGCTTCTGATGCGGAAATCTGCCTACAGGCTGCGGGATGAGATCTGGGATGTTTACTACAAGCTGAACATTCGTGATGCTATTAGCTTTGTTGATCAGGTTGGGGCACGTGATGAGGGCTGGGCAGTGGGATGGCCTGGGTTGGTGGCACATCCATGCGTGGCCCCGCGTGTGCCCTCTGGCCAGGCTGTGGGTTGTCCCCCAGGCAGCTGGGTCCTTGCTGTCTGTCCCAATGCCAGCCTTGCTCTCCCACATCTTAGGGTGGCCACGTGCTCTCGGCTGCCAAGCTGGCACTGCCCTCCATGCCCAGCCGCACGTCCATGTCAGAGTCGTCGGTCACAAACCTCCTGTGAGTACAAGCATCCCTCTGAGCCCCTGGGCAGACCTTGCTGGCCCCTCGCTGCTGCCGTCTCCCCTGGGCATCGCTTGTGCCGGGGCTGACGGGATGCGGATGTGAAGCCCAGACCCACCATCTCCCTCTCCTCCTTCTCTCTCCATCACCCTCAAGGAGGGAAAGTGGAAGTGGTGCGTGCCTGGACCTGCAGGTGATCGACACGGTGCGGAGTCGCCGGGACAAGGAGGATGCTGCCATGCACCATGTGCTCCGAGGAAGCCTCTACAAGCCCCGCCGGCGGGTGAGCACTCCCTGGCCGTGGCACGCGGCTCACCCCGAGGGTAGCAGCGCCCGCAAGAGGAGCGGGGATGGAGGATGCTCCGTGGGGTCAGCTGCTCACCCTGTGTCTCTTTGCCTCTCCCTCGGCCAGTACAAGGCCAGCTACAGCCGTCACTTCATCTCTCCAGATAAACAAGAGCGCCAAGATAAAGAAATCTTCCGTCAGAACATGAAGAGGCGTCTAGAGACCTTCAAATCCACAAAGCACAATGTCTGCTCCTCCAAGAGCAAGGCCAGGCTGAAGGAAAAGGGCAGGAAAAAGGCAAGTGCTCCCCAATCCCCTGCTGCTTCCCTGAGGTTTGGGCTCCTCCAAGATGCAGACAATGAGATTTGTTGGTGTGTAGATGAGGTGTTGCAGGGCATCAGCAGCTCTAGAGCCAACATGCAGAGCAGCTCAGCTCAGTTCAGTTAAGCATATACTGTGTGTGAACTTGCAGGTGTCACATGTCCACGTGTCCTTATCATTTCTGCACTATTGTGGACTTGGCTTTTCCCTGGGCAAAGTAGACCCAAGCCCTAGAGAAGCCCCACATTTGTTTTCCAAGAGCACTCAGCATAAAGTGACCTGAACGTCCATACAGATCCAGGCTCAGAAGTGTGGCACTGAGCCTTAAATTGGGCCTTAGGTGTCATGTCCCATTTAAAGGCTCTTGAAGCCATTGCAGCCGAAATGCTTATTGTAATGCAATGCCTAAGGATTAGGAACCACTGAGTGCCAGCTGCCATCTAGCCATAATGGGAATCTGAGTCCCTGGGGTGACCCTAGCTTGAGGACCACTAGGGCTGAGGGAAGGAGTTTGCATGGAGCAGGTCCCAGCCAGTGCCTCTTCCTTCGCAGAAGAACATCTCTCTGACCAGTGATGCACACAATGGGAAGACACACAGAAATGTCCCCTGGCAGGAGGCAGGTAAGGCTGGTGGCAGGTGAGGTTTGCAGGTTCTGGCAAGGGAACTTAGTGGGGTGTGATGAGAGCAGCCTGCTGTGCCTGCTCACTGCCAGCTTGGTGGGATGACAGCATCCAGGGCTGTGCTAGCACCAAGTCCTTCTCCCATGGGTGCTGTCCTTCCCCTACCGGGTACTCCATCCTCCAAAACAACTCCCTTTATCTGCCTGCAGCTCCTGTCCTGGTGCTGGTCAGCTCAGAGGAGGAGGAAAGTGATAGCTCTGAGACAGAGAGAGAGGATGATGAAGGGATTGTATTCGTTGCTCATGCCACCGATGAAGTCCTGCAGGGAAAGACAACTGCTGGTAGGCACTGATACTCCCTTGCCTGAGCAGCTGTGATGGAGTAGCTTGTTCTTCCTCCACCTGAGGAGCAAAGTTGCCTTGGCCTGTGCAGAACCAAAGTCATCAGTGCATGGATGGGAGAATCACTCTTCTCTGTGGCTCTGGAGGCACAGCAGAGCCTCCCTGGTGGCTCCTGCATCCCTGCACCAGCTGGCCATTTGGTAGTGGTTAGTTCTGCAACATTTGCAGGACCCAGGGAGAGAGCAAGAGTTGTGCAAGATCTCTCACTGTCCCTCCTTCCGTATCCTCAGGCAGTCTGGATGTTTGCCCCAGCCCCTGCATCATCCCACCATCGCCCACCTTGGCAGAGAAGGAGCTGCCATGGAAAGGAGACCCGGCTGATCTGGCTGTTTACATCTCCTCGGAGACCACCAAAATCGTGCCAGTGGATATGAAGAAGGCGTGGAACCAAAGCATCTCCTCCCTGGAGAGCATCGCTTCCCCCCCAGGCATCGAGAGTGGACCTCAGCACAGGAGATTTGCCTGCCCTGTACTGGAGGAGCAATCCCAGTCTGCGAGCCAGGTGATGCCAGAGCAGAGCTCCTGCTTCCAGTTCCCCAGCCACACCTCTAAGAGCGGCCGGTCGCAGAGTGACAGCAGCCCCGATGGCCCTGAGCAGCAGGAGCTGCAGCCTTTGATGGCCACGGAGGATCAGGGCAGGATGCTGCCCACGCCGGAGCCCAAATGGATGATGTTCAACAGAGCGACCCACCTCTAAGGCAAACTGCAGATGGGGAAGGGGCTGGGGGCTGCGATGGGCTGTGACCCGCTGACCGCTCCGTTGTCTTGCATTGTAAAGCTTGTGTGCATCTCCATAAACTCCAGGAGTGGCAGGAGAGCCCAGTGCTGCTCCTGGAGCTGCCCGGCAGGATGGGCTTTGCCCATGCACCTGCTGATGCACAGCTGGTTGATAGTGGGCTTTTTGCTGTAACAGCAGGTACCAGCCCCTTCCACCCAGGGAGGCACAGACCCCAAACCTTTTTCTTCCTCTGTGGTCCCTAAACATCTTCACAGCACTGGGAGGCCATAGATGTTCCTCCTAGGGCTGAGAACCCAACTGGACTCGATCCCATTGTGGCTGTGCTGCCCTGAGGTGTAAGGGCTTGCAAGTGGGAGCACAAGCTGATCTCCAGCCTGGCTGTGAGCAGGATATCTCTGAGGAGAGGGCTGGGAGTGGCAGCTGGTGCACAGGAGCCCATCCATACTCAGCAGCATAGCCATTGACTTCAAGGTGGCTACTGTGCTGGTTCCTCATGGCACAGATGGAGCTCAGCCAGGAGGCCAGAGATGGGCTCCTTGCCATGGCAGCTCTGTGTTCCTCAGGTTGCGGGGTACCACAGAGGCAAGGCCATGACCTTCTCAGGACTGGGAGCAGAGCTCCTGGGGTTTGGCTCCACCAGGAGCTGGACTAGTGAACCTGTACGCACAGGGACTCCGCTAGCAGCCAACCTGCTGTACCGGCCTCACACCTGTTGTCTGGATGTGTTACCAAGAGCTGCGGTGTTCAGCTTTCTGGCTTTGCTAGGAGGCAGCTGCCCTGCACAGCATCCTTGGCATTCATCCTGCCCATGTCCCTGTCCCTCCAGTTGCCTGACGCTTCATCAGCTTGGAGGGCTGGTCGTGGTGCAAGAAGTGGAGCAAGCAGCAGGTATGAATGTACATAAGGAACAGGGGTGATCTGCAAGACCTGAGAGGATCTTCAAAAGTCTCTCTGTACCTGCTTCACAGCTACTCCTGATCCCTCCTGAGAGGGTGGTGGGACGTGGTGGCAATGGCCCATGTAGTGAATGATTCCTCGTTTGACCCCAGGGGCCAAGAATTTCTCCCCAAGAACTGCTCAGCATGCAAAAGCTCAGCATGGCAGCTGGCACTGGTGATGTGGTCAGGCTGGGGATGCTCCTCTTAGAGAAGAATGGGGACTTGAGCTATTAATGCCCCAAAGCAGGTAAATGATGGCCTGGTCCAGCTATGTGGGTGCTCTGAGACAGCAGGTGTCAAGGGGACACGTGGATGCACTGCAGAGTGAGCCCAGTGTGGGGCAAGCGAGCTGGTGGTACCCCCTGATACTGTCAGCAAGGCTCAGGAAATGTCATTGGCTCTGTACCTGTTCTGCCAGACGAGCATGAGGTTTTTAAAAGGTTTTTTATATAGTTTTGCATTTCTGGTATGCCTTATTCTGGTTTTGATTTCTGATCTTGGGCCATACTAAATCTCTAGCTGGGTCAGTGTTTTCTGTAGCCATGGGCACCACAAATGACTCAAGACTTAATATCTTATTTGCAAGAATATTGTTTTAATGTGAAAATATATGCAGAGTATTTTGTAATGTTAAATAAATTGGGGTTGGAGCCAGCGTTGCGGTCGGGTCTCTCTGCTGTCTGGGAACCTGATTTGCTTCTCCCTCGCAGCCATGGCATCCCTGTGCCTCTCTGCTCTTCTCCCCCGCAGCCACTGCCCCTCTCTCAGACTTGATGTGCTGAACTGGGTTTCCTAGTTTCAATAACGTGTGTGGAAAAAGTGAAATTCTTTCCAGAGAGAAGCTTGCCTGCAGCCATCATCAGGCCAGGCCTCAGGGAGCAGCCAGCAAGGGGCCAGGAGGCAGCCAAACCCGAGCCACCCAGTGCCACGGCTGCCTGCAGAGCAGCAGTGTGCTGGCAGGCCAGATCTTCCCATGTCCACGCTTCCTCTCTCTTTGCCAAAGCTATGTCTCAAATGGGTCTCTTTCAGGGTATTCTGGATCACAGGAACCTCCCTGTGCTGGTCTGTGCTGGCTTTTCTTTTCCCTGGATCTACTGGCTCCACTTCTAAAGGAGGGGATGCTTGGCTTGCTATCTACCGTCACCCCCCTAGATCCTTCTTGCCAGTGTCTGTATACAGGTCCTAGTCCTGAGAGCTTTGCATTGGTTCCTCTGGAAGTTCTTGTTCCTCCTGATGTTTCCCAGCTGCGTCGCACCCCAACGGCCAGCAATGCTGGCCAATCTATGCTCTGCGTGCTGGACCTCCGTGCCAGCATTTCCTACACACAGGATCACCTTGGCAGGGCACCAGGTTGTTTGCTAGAATCAGTGAGTTTGTGGCATTCAGGTCTTCAGAAGAGGGAAAAACAGACATGTCGGCTTTGGGAACTGCTGGGGCTGGTTGCTGCTGTGTCACACGTTTCTCTGAGCCCTGCAGCTTGTGTGTGTTGGGGTGGGGAGGACCTTCGTGCTACCAGCCAGCACCTGCTGAGCTCAGAGCCTCCTCTTCCCAGCCACAAGCCCAGCTGCATTGTGACCAGGGATAACGGCTCCTACTATTCCCTTCCTTACAGGGTTTTATCAGTATATATTCTCATGCTCTAACCTCTGTGTTTTGTTTCACAGGGAGCAATAGCAGGCAGTGTCCTGCTTGCACAGGACTGCTCTGATCCTTCCAGAGCCATTTCTTTCAGCCTAAAAATATTCAAGTGCTTCAGTGGAAAAACTGAAGAACCAGGCCAAGCCACAAACACATGTGTCCAAACCTCTATTTCTCCAGGACGGAGTAAGGCATAACCAAAGGAGCTGCCTGACAGACTGTAACTCAGAATATACAACCCTGACTGTTATTATAACCAATCCCGTCCAGGAGCTGCCTGACCCATCATTTTGCATGCAGACTTCTCCTTACAGCCTGCCATTAGGTCTGCACGATTTTTCCATAGTGATTTACTTTCTCCTGTGCTCAGCTGCTCCAGTTTCTCTGTGGTAGCAGAACTTGTGAAGTCAGCAGGAGATGTAAAGCAGCTCTGGTAATGGGGGCATCAGCCTGATGGGAGAGCCAAGCTGTGGGGGATGGGTTGGTGTTTGCCAGCTCCCAAGTCAGCTAAGCAGCAGCATTGAGTAGTCATCTTAAAATCACCACCTTACCATTGCGCAGTCCACACTGGAGCATCAGGTAAATTTTAGATTGAAAGGGGCTCAGGTGGTCTGTGGTCCATACTGGCTTCATTCAGGGCTGGATGCAAAGCTGAAGCAGGTAGCTCAGAGCCCTGTTTGGGAAGTCCCTGGGGACAGAAGTGAGGACCTCCCTGTCCTAGAACCACACCATGGCTGCAGCACTCTCATACAGAATGATTTTCACTCTAAGTCCAGCAAGAATTTCCCCCAGTGCAGATTTTCATCATTGCCTCTTGTCTTCCAGATGTCCCTGAGAAGATCTGGGCTCTGGTTTCTCTGGGCATCCCTGTAGATAGCTTCTCTCTGTGCTTTGCCTCCCTAAAGCTGGTTCTCTTGTCCTGGGGAGCCCCAGATTGGAGCTAGTACACCCAGCTCTGTCTCACAGGTATTAAGTCAAGAGGAATAATAATTTCCTTGAACCTGTCAGCTTCACGTTCTCCAGTGCACCAAGGGTGCTGTTGACTCACAGACAATCTTGTATGATTTTTCACTCTGCTGTATTTCTGGAGCACTTCTGACACCTGCATGTGATGGTTTCACAATGGCCTATTCAGGCACAAGTGGTGGGAAGCTAGTAAATCAGAGGCCACCTTCTTGCTTCCCACTTGGTCCTGGCAAACATAAAGCGTGGCAGAGGCTTTGACCACGATCACATTTTCACAGAGAACAGCAGGAAAGCAAGCACAGGAGAATTCAGGAGTTCAGTCTGACTGTATTTGGAAACACATTTGGAAGATATGTCAGTCCATTCTTTGCTCCTTCCTGCGCCTGTCTGTCAGTCCAGGCATCCATCTCACCTGGGTATGGCCAGACTGAACACCTCTCCTCAATTCTCCTGTGCCTTCCTGCTCTTTGCACGCGAAGCAGACAACCCTGTTCTTTGTTTTCATTGGAAGCCTCCCCTGACTGTCGGTGGAGGGAATGCTATTTTCACTCCAGAATTACCATTGGAGGGGTGGGATCCAGCTCTGCCCCACTGCTCTAGCTGCTGAAGTCCTGCAGAAGTTGATCGGCTGATAGGATGCGACTCAGCCAGGGCTGTGCGGCAAGTGGCTGGTGACAGAGCTGGGATCGGTCGACAGCCGGGGAGGATAATAAGGAACAGATTTGTGCTGGGCAGCGATTCCCATATTGCGTTCCAGGGCAGAGCGGCCAGGATGGGAGAGCCTTTGTGCTTTGTGCTGCACCCCTCCAGTCCATGTCGAGCCAGCCCCTTGACTGGCCTGTGCCTCCTTGCTTTCTGCCAGCGGTGAACGTCCCCCATCTCCCTGGGGACCCTCTGGGGACCCTCTCCAGCGGCTGTGCCACCCTCTGGGCTTCTGGGAGGCTTTCCCATACCCCAGCTCTGCAGGGGAACAAGCTGCAGCGTGGATAGGCTGAGGAGAGACAAGATCAGTGGGATCTTCAGATCAGCTGGAGCTGGGTGGAGTGATCCACATCCTCCTTCATGGTTCAGATCTCTCTGCTTTTGCCCTGGAGGACTGCGTGGTCAGGCTGCTGCTCGTGGGGACTCTTGCAGAACAGCCAGGATGGATGCTGACCTGGCAGGGACTTTGGTTTTACCCCACATCCTGGAGTTGTTATCTTCCCCGTAGCAAGGCAGAACTGTTTGGCACAGCAGCGGGAAAGGAAACACTCCCTGAAGAAGCCACCTGGGCTCCTTTCGCTTTGCCTTCTCCTGGCATCCAGTGCTGTGCAGTCAGGCTGCCCTGAAGGTAAGTGAAAGCTGTAGTGGGTTACTTGGAGAGTGAGGATGCTGAGGACACTGTCGGGGGGTGGCCACTAGCCCAGCCGGTCTGGTCTACATCAGTCCACAGGCTGTCCTAAGCTTGTAGGCAGCTCATGATGAAGGACTTGGAGAGGCTGCCTCCTTGCATGGGGTCCTGGTAGTGACTAGACTCTGCAGACAGGTCTGGTGTGTTTGTGCTTTCCCTCTTCTTCAGCAACGCAGGGCTATCTTTGCCTGTGCACAAAATTTCCCTCCTGGAACCCAGGAAAACCCTCGGTGCTTAAGTTGGAGAGCCAGTTAAAGCTTTGCTTCGGCTCCTCCACTGCCTGTGGGGTGGCTGGCTTTTTCACCTTGTGCAGGTCCCTAGTGGTTTGGGAGCACTGAGGCTTTCTGAATCATGGGCTCAGAGCTGCCTGCAAACCCTCCTCTTGGCATGGCTGGTGCTGGCACCATGTAAGCATCACTCCTGCAGGGGTCACCCGCTCCAGATTTCTCCTGGACACTTAGGGTCCTACCTGCTTATTCAGAAAGCTTCACCTCCCAGGGACAGGATATTCTCTTGTCTACCACATACATGTGTGTAGATACATATTTTTTCATTAGGCATCTCTACCCTTGCGTATTTATGGAGAAAGCTGGCAAAAGCTCAAAAGCTCTGTAAAGGTATCCTAGAAAGATGAAAAAAAAAGGGAGAAAATGACTATGAAGGCCAAGAACTATAATGTTTTCACATGCTGTGGTGCAGGGCTGCTGATGGGTCCTGGCTGGTGAAAGAGCAAGAGCTTGTGTTTGCTGGGAGGGAAAGAGCTGTGGAGTGAGCGCTAGCCAGGCTGCTGCCAGGTGGTTTATTGGTGACCCCTGCCAAGCTCATTCCCATCTTTGTTTTCTCCTTCTAGGGGACAGACAGCATTGTTATAAATGTTTGATGGAAGCAAACAGGAAATTACAGAGACTAGAGAGTTCAATAAAGAGTGAAGAAACTCTAGCAGCCACCTAGCTGTCCTTGGATTTCTGTATAAATCCAGCTCCACATGGGGTGTTGCTTGACCAAAAGTGACCAAACTGTCCCCAAATGGCTAGAAATTGGGGGACAAATGCCCCCCTGGCCCTGGGGAGGCAAAGTCCTGCTGCCTCAGGAGGTGTGTGTGTGAGGGTGACGAAGGAATCCAGATCCCAGTACAGGCAGTATGATAAAAATCAAGACAATAGAATGTGGGCATGGGGCGTAGGAAAAGAGAACTTGTAATACAATGCAGGTGCTTGAGGGTTTGTACGAAGCAGGGATAATTGGTAACTTTCTAATGAGGAAGATACTCGATCTCATGTTTGCTTGAAATGATAAAATAAGGTTAAGATGATAACTCACTGTTGGGTGTTTAAATACTGGAAAATCACGCCTACAGGAGGAGATCTTAGATGTGAGTAAGACCTCCTGCTGACTGAATATTTCAGTAGAAGGTAGGCATGTGCATAGTGATCAGTTACTGTGAGACCACAGTGAAGCAATAACAGAAATGACTGCATCTTTGGTTTTGGTTTGAGCATCTGTAAAGACCCTGCACTGGAACTGCCATGGGGTGCCAGGTGTGCCAGATGCCTAGTGCCCAATACTGTGGGATTGAAATAAATACAGATAACGGCTGAGAGAGTTGGGGTTGTTCAGCCTAGACATGAGCAGGCTCTGGGCACTGACCTTACAGTGATCTTTTGAGGGGCTACAGAAAAGCTGATGAGGAGCTCTTTATCAGGGAGGGCAGGGATAGGATGAGGGGGTGTAGATTACTCTCATTACTCTCTACAGCTACATGAAAGGAGGTTGTGGAGAGGAGGGAGCTGGTCTCTTCTCCCAAGTGACAGGGGACAGGATAAGAGGGAATGGCCTCAAGCTCCACAAGGGGAGATTTAGGCTAGACATTAGGAGGAAGTTTTTCCCACAGAGGGTCATTGGGCATTGGAATAGGCTGCCCAGGGAGGTGGTTGAGTCACCTTCCCTGGAGGTGTTTAAGGCACGGGTGGATGAGGTCTTGAGAGACTTGGTTTAGTGTTTGATAGTAGTAGTTGGACTCGATGATCCGATGGGTCTCTTCCAACCTGGTTATTCTATGATTCTGTGATTCCAGGGAGGATGTTGTCCCTCTGTACTCGGCACTGGTGACACTGCTCCTTGAATCCTTGTGTTCAGTTCTGGGCCCCTCACCACAAGAAGGATGTTGAGGCTCTGGAGCGAGTCCAGAGAAGAGCAACGAAGCTGGTGAAGGGGCTGGAGAACAGGTCTCATGAGGAATGGCTGAGAGAGCTAGGGGTGTTTAGCCTGGAGAAGAGGAGACTGAGGGGAGACCTCATTGCTCTCTACAACTACCTGAAAGGAGGTTGTGGAGAGGAGGGAGCTGGGCTCTTCCCCCAAGTGACAGGGGACAGGATGAGAGGGAATGGCCTCAAGCTCCACCAGGGGAGGGTCAGGCTGAACATTAGGAAAAAAATTTTCCCGGGAAGGGTCATTGGTCACTGGAACATGTTGCCCAGGGAGGTGGCGGTGCAGGCCGGCAGGTGTCGCCCTGTGCCACCCCCGGGCTGTCCCGGCTGTCCCCCGCTGCTCCTGTCCCTGTCACACCAGGAGCTCCTCACACCCTCCGCGCTCTGGGTGTGCAGGTAGCAGGGGTGGCTCCACACTCACTCCCCTGGGGAGAAGACCCTGACCCCAAACTGCTCTTTAACCCCTGCAGTGACTCAGCCTGGAGCCTCGTGGAGCTGCTCTGCTCAGACTGAGATGGAGGAACCAGGTTATTCCCCTTTCACAGAATCTGTAGGTTGGAAAAGACCCCCAGGATCATCAAGTCCAACCATTCCTATCAATCACTAAACCATTCTCCTCAGCACCTCGTGCACTGCCTCTTAAACGCCTCCAGGGAAGGGGACTCAACCCCCTCCCTGGGCAGCCTGTTCCAGTGACCAATGACCCTTTCCATGAAATTGTTTTTTCTCATGTCCAGCCTGAACCTCCCCTGGTGGAGCTTGAGGCCATTCCCTCTCAGCCTGTCCCCTGTTACTTGGCAGAAGAGCTCAGCTCTCCCCTCCCTACAACCTCCTTTCAGGTAGTTGTAGAGAGCAATGAGGTCGCCCTTCAGCCTTCTCTAGGCTAAACAACCCCAGCTCTCTCAGCTGCTCCTCATAAGACTTGTTCTCCACCCTCTTCACCAGCTTTATTGTTCTTCTCTGGACACGCTCCAGAGCCTCGACATCCTTCTTGTGGTGAGGGGCTTTGCGACCACCTGGGCAACACTGTGAAGGAGGTAAAGCAGGTCTCTCCTGCATCAGAGGAGACCACCGCTTAGCTCTGAGCAGGTTGCCATTCCCCTGCTGGAAATATCAGTGGGATTAAAAGTACTTTGAGAAGCACCTGCAGGGCCCACAGAGGGATTGCCTGAGTTTATTGGGCAACACAGCCCAGCTGCTTCAGGCAACCTGAGAGCTGGTCGCCGGGAACGCCCAGGTGGCTGTGCAGAGCCCTGCTTGCATGCCCACAGCTGGCGCTGCACCTTGGGGATAGTGCTGTGCCCCAGCGTGTGCTGAGCTAACCCAGCTGCTTCTCTGCTTGCCTGATCTGGAGGAGCAAAATGCAGACGGGAGAGGGCTTTCCTTCTCTCTGGAGAGGCTCTGCCATGGGAGGATGGTTTGCAGGCTCTGCTGGGATCTGCTGGGCGCAGGCTCTGCAAGTGCTGGCTGTAAGTGTGGGGTTCATGAGGGGCTGGGGTGGGGGTGGATGGGGGTCTTGGCAGAGTGTATCTCCAGTTATAATAGCAGTCCTGGGCATCAGCTCTCCTGGAGCAGAGTGAAGGAGGTGCTGTGGTCCCTTGTCTACCACCCCAGGTAGGGCTCAGGTGCTGGCCCTGGCTCTGCACAGAGTGGGGCAGAGGTTGCAGCCAGTGGTTGGAGTGAGGTATCTGCTCTCCTGGAGGGGGATGGCTCAAGCAGAGCAGAGCTGGATTGAGATTGTTTTGGGAAGAGAAGGGGTGGGTATCCAGCCCAGAATGTCTCCCAGCCCTTGTCTGGTTACAGTCTGTGCTTGGTACCTACTCAGATTGAGGGCTGGATCGGCTTCTCTTGGTGTTGGCAGGGCAAGGATCTCGTGGGTGCTTGTTGCTCAGATGAGAGCAGGGCACAGAGCAGTGACACAAGTAGGGGGCTCCTCTTGGTGCAGGGACTTGAAAGAGTGTGTGTCTCTCCATCCTCTCAACCCTTGCTTTGTCAAGCAGACCTGGAAAGATGAGCAGGCCCTGGTAGCTGTGATGGAGAATGGCATTTGCAGTGGAGACTGTGTGCTCCACGTCTCCCGTGTCCGTGGGAGAGGGCCTGGAGAGGTGGCTGCTGGGCTGGGCCAGGAAGGGCGTAGGTGCCCGCTGGCATGTCTAGCTCAGAGGTGAGTGTGCTGCCTTGGAGAGAACAGTAAATGTGCTGTGAGGACTAAATAGCATGTAACATCACTGCCAGAAGGGAAAGTAAACAGATGACTGTCTTCTGCCATTAAATATGTGGGATCTGAAGAAAGATGAGTTGGTTTCAGGTTGCTCCCCATAGAAAGTCAATCTATCCTTCTCTAACCAGAGGTAGTGGTGAGTTTTGAAGTGGTAGTCTTGAAACCACAGATGGATTTCTAAGCCAGGAGCACTGTGTCCTCAGGGAAGGCAGGCAGTGCCTAAGCTCCAAGGAGACAAACAAGCAGCCCCTCTTAAAGCTCTCCTAACCATGTCTGTGTTCACAGAGGGTGCATGTCTGTCTGTCCTCTCT
The DNA here is from genome assembly GCA_033558105.1 of Coccyzus lansbergi. Lineage (NCBI taxonomy): Eukaryota > Metazoa > Chordata > Aves > Cuculiformes > Coccyzidae > Coccyzus > Coccyzus lansbergi. Next base: position 178,919 of record JAUMJK010000950.1, read on the forward strand.
CCAGGGTGGTCATGTCCTGCCAATCGGTGCACCTGCCCAGCACTTAGAGCACTGGGATGCTGAGACCCAGCACCCAAGCAGGGGAGCCCACCCTAGCGGGGAAACATCTCATGGAGGGCTGTGTGCTGTAGAGAAAATGTGCCTACTGGGACAGTGACTGATCAGGTTTCCAACCAAGCCTTGCTCCTACCTGCACCAGGTGCACTCATGATTCTTATATGAGAAGTCTCTGGAAGATACTACTGTAGAGGTGTTAAGCCAAGACTGGGGTGCAGAATGACCTCTTTACAAGGCCTGGGGGCTATCCATGTCCTACCCACAAGAACTGCCCAAAGTCGCTCAGCCTGAGACAGATGTCTTGAGCATATGCAGAAGCAGTACTTTGTCCTGTGGGCTCTGGCAGTGCTCAGTGCTAGGACTGGGCATGCATGGGTATTTGAGAGCCCTAAGTGGGACCTTCCTGACTTCTGTACCTATAAAATGTCTTCTAGAAAGCCTCCTGATGGTTAACTGCACACTGGGTTTGCATGTGGCACTGAGCAATATCTTGAAGTGTTGCTGGAGACCTAATAATTGAGTGGCTCTTGTTCCTTCGAATGGTGAGCATGACCAGCTCTCCTCCAGTTGTTCTGGGAAATCACACTGCGATTGTATTTCTGGCTTAAGAAATATTTCCCTTAATCAGACTAGGCCTCTCAAAGAGGTTGCCACTTAGTGGTAATTACTTGCTTGAGAAGCTGAATGTCTCTTGAGAGTTGCAAATAGGGGATTATCAAATTAATTAGTTAAACCGAGATGTGCTTTTGTGAAGCCAAGCCCTGCTTTACTTGTGATCTGAAATAAAGGTTTAAATATTATTAAGCCACATACAACCCCCTTTTGTCTCCCTAATGGGGAGAGAATTAGTTCTTTCCTGGACTGTTATTGCTGGCATTGCAGCTCTACTTGCTGCAGCACTCGTTGCTTTTATTTGATGAAATCTGTTTCAAGCAGACATTACTATCACTGGTCTTAAGGCATGTATTTATGCTGTGCGAGGTCTAAGGCTACTTCTTGGTGGCTTCCCATGTCCTCTACAGGATGCTGAGTGCAAGGGGAATGGGATTCACAGCAAGTAGCTTGGTGGGATTGTAGCTTGGTGGGATTGGAATTCCTTTCTTGGACTCGTGTTTTTGGGGCAGTGCTTAATCCATGGTGCATCTGCATAGCCATGTGTGCGGAGATGGGAGCTGGCGGAAAGCCCCAGTCCAGTAATGAGGAGACGCCTGGAAGCAGATTCCAAGGCATCCACTGATGAGTAGGTTAGCAGGGGCTGGAGGTCCTGGAGCACAGCTCTGCCACAGACTGCTCCCAGGCTCTCCTCTCTTTGGGAAGGCCTTATAGACATAGGAAATTCTCCATGCTGTGCTGAGGACCACACTGGCAGCAGTGCTAAGCTAATGTGAAGTGTGTGGTGCTGTTTTCATAAGAGCTGCTGGCTGCTGTAGTGGAGTTGTCTAGCTAGTATGCATATTGCACAACTTCCCCTAGGTCAGAAGATATCCTTATCTGGCATCTAAAACATCTGTCCTGTGTTTCTTCCAGCACAGCCAAGACCTATTGCTAAAAGTATTGAGCTTTCCCTGATTTGCACAATTGAAATTAAGCAGGACTATGCTAGCAGTGACTCAGAGGCGGAGGTACCTTGCCTGACTTCTACCTCTGCCTCTGCTCTTTCCCAGCTCTAACCAGGCTTTAGGTTGTGGCACTGCTTCTGCAGGCACTCGAGAAATACAGCAGTTTCAGTGAAGAGTAAGGGGGGTAAGAGACATGGGTGTGAAGTTGTGAACCCTGAATTTTTCAGAACAGTTGGTGTACTGACCACTCTCCCACCTTCTCCCACCTCTTTCAACCCTGGGGAGACCCTACAGCCTTCAAGGTTTGGAACCCCATCCTCCCTGGTGTCAGTGTTTTCTGCCTTTTGCTATATTTCACATCTGGGACAGGTTGTGCTTAGCAGTACTCGGCTGCTGCCACAACCAGGTACCAAAGTGGTTCCCTCGGAGCAAAATTGCCTCTCCAATAATGCAAAGGACCTGGGTCTGCTAGGTGGGAGGCTGGAGCACTGATATCTCTGCTGACAGCAGCCTTTTGCAGTGGCTTCAGAAATCAAACCAACGCTGAGGAAAGTGCAGGCTCAGCATAAGGGCAAGGAGCTGCTCCTGTGAGGAGACAGTGTGAGCCTGTGTCAGGAACAAGCACAGCATTGTTGTCAGCCTCAGTCGAGAGGGGTTGTTCAACACCCACTGAAGTGCTGGCTACAGCTGGCTCCCATGTGCTTGTGTGGGAAATGAATCTACAGTGCAGGAAAGGAGGGAAATACAACTTCCCAATTTAAAAAATAATTTAAAAAGCGAGCTCTATTAGGATCCAGCCATGAGTAAACAGCAGTGCGATGTTCCCCTTGGTGCTGTGCCACTGCACAGGAAATCACGTCACTGCCTCCGACTTAATGAGGGGGAGCTGAACTCCCGCTCTTCAGCCTGGAAATCCTCAATGGGGAAGGTGCTCCTGGGCTTTGAGCACAATGTAGTAAAGGGAGGAAGCGTGAGGTTGAGCTCTAAGCTGCTCTTGTGTTAGACAAACCATTCCCCTTTTGCTTCTATAAACGAATATCTGCAGCCACCAGCTTTCCTGTATTGTCCTGTGTGGTGTTGGCTTGGGAATACGCAGAGAGTTTTCAGTTGTCATCTCGCAACCCAGCTGGCTGCTGCACTGCAAAAAGTGTGTGCTAATTGTTACATGGTTTGAGTAGGACCTGGATAGCAAGTGTTTGCTCTACGGTCTGGGGAGCACCTGGCTCTGTCCCTAGTCACAGAGGTGGAAAATGAGATAAGAATCAGATATGAGGTTTTTTGTGTTGACGTGGTGCCCTCCCCATCTATATACGGGGTTGCTGCAAGCTTCTCCATGAGCCTGAAAAGGAGCTGCTTTTCCCCTCTGGCCCTCAAAGAGCTGGAATTGAGTGACTTCACTATGTCTTAACTGCTAACTCGGAGCTGAAGGAGAGCTAGTACTCTCAGGGGTGAGGAAAGGGGTGAAGGGATGAGGAAAGCTGAATGCTGCTCCCATCTTGGAGCTGCTGCCAGAGGTCTGGGTGCAGAGACCTGGCTGGCTCAGCAACAGTGCAGGAGCAGGTCCTCTGCTGCATCCCCCCCACTCTCATGGTGCCCCAGCCCAACCTGGGTTTGCGTTGCCCTTAGTGCAAATAGTCTTGTACAAAGGGCTGGGTTAGCCCTGAGCAGCTGTGGCCTCCTGAAAGCAAACCTGCCTATATTACTGCAGTTGAAGGAACAGCAAGGAAATTTCCATAAAACATCCGGTTGGGAGAGGCACAGCAGATCTCTTCTGCCTCCTCCTACCCTGCACTGAGGGCCATATCTCCACAGAAATAGCTCAGCATCTCCGATAGCAAGATGTTTGTCACGGCCAGCTGTGTGCTGTGAGCACACGGGAGGGACACAGCTGCCTGTCCTTTCCTCAGAGTGGAGACTCACGGTGCCTGCAGGGAGATGTAGCAAAGGTGCAGCCGCATTTGTGGGCTGGATGATGACTTTGGGGAACAGATGAAGGGCAAAGCTACTTGGGCAGATAGAGAAATCTGGTCGGGAATCATGCCAGGCTCCTCATCCTCCTGCTAAGAGTATGAGGGGGAAAGAAAGGCTCTCCTGCATCTACAAAGACGGCAAATCCTTTTCATTGTTGTGGATGACAACTAGGTAGTCCTTCTGCCAGGCTCTGTGTCTCGTGTCCAGGGCTTTGCCCGTGTGTCACTTCCCACCTCGCCTTCCACGGCCAAAGCCTTTGTGTGTCAGCAGATCCTGGGCTGCCCTGGCACCTGCCCTCCCTCTCCGCCTCTGTGGCTCTGCTCTTTCCCGTTGTCACTCGGGTAGGCTGCTGCCTGTCCGCTGACCTTCCATGCTGCTCCCACTGCCTGGGCAGTATTTTGGCCCCTGGCCATCTTAAACAATTAATGGAGGGGTGGAGAAACTTGCCATGTTAAATTGTTTCCTCCTTTGGGAGGGGGTGAGGTCTCCACATCTCCCGCCTGATACCAATGCAGTTTGTTGCCGTTGCCTGAAGCGGCCACTGCCTCTCCGTTTTCCTTCTACAAGTTAGAAAAACAATATTTCGGAGCACTTCTTGTTTTTGTCGGTGTTTTGCTTAACCTGCAGCACTGCCTTGGGATCTCGCAGAGCAGAGAAACTTATCTGGACTTAGAGAAAACCAAGCCAAGAGGCTCTTCCCTCTTTGGGAAGCTGGAGACCTTCTCGGGATGCCTGCCCTGGGTTTGTTCTCCTCTAGCAGCTATTCACCTCTACTGTGGCGAAGGCAGCAACGTGCCATGGAGCATCTGCACTGAGCAGGTGTGTGTGGATGTCCAGACACGCTCTGAGGGACGCGGATAGCATCGCTGCCATAGCAAGCGGCCCGTTAGCTTTGCTGGCTCTGCTCCATAAGGTCCATAAAGTCCCCACAGGGCTGGGGAACGTGTCGCCGTGCTCTCGTTATGCCCCTCTGCTGCCTAGCGCTGGAGTTGGCTGTCAGAGAAACCTTGGAGGTCCCCTGCTCAGCCCCGGTAGTGTCATGAGTTAGATTAGTTGGAGTTGTGCTGGGGGCGGTGAGGAGTTGGATTACAGTCCAGAACTCAAAGTGCTTCGGTGGTTCATGTCGGAGGGGAGAGGAGACGCCCCATCGCACACATGGAGGAAAAAGAGAAAACCCGCTGCCTTTGGAACTGAGGGGGAATAAAGGAGGCCGGGAAAATGGTAAGGAAATCTCTGCATGGGGCTCTGGCCCCTGGCGCAAGCAGGGGTGGGTGGAATGGAGCTGCTATGGGGCAGCCTGCTGGAGCTCAGCCCTAATGCCGGGAGTGGGAAGCGTCTCTTCTGGTGCTTCGGCTACTCGGATGGCAGCTGTACCTTGTGGTGCCAGCCCTGGACATAGGGCTCTTGCTGGCACTGGTGCTCCATGGAGTGCCTGTCAGGGGTACAGCCTTGGAACAAGGGGCTGGGATGGGGCAGAGCCCTGTCTTCGGGCCAGCCTGGATGCTGGGCTCTCCTCATGCCCTCCCTCTTTGCCAGTCCTGCTCCAGGGCTGTGGGCATTGCTCCCTTGCAGAGCCTGGTGAAAAGGAGAGTGTCTAAGTCTTTTCTCCTGCCCAAAGTGGGCAGCCAGGGGCTCAGAGAAGCCCCACAGAGCCAGGCTGGGGTCCTTCCCTTTCAGCATGAAGTTCTGCACATGGGGATCTGTGTTTTGGGAGGATGTAGACAGGCAAACCCAGCTGGGCAGCGGAGCACCCGATCTCCCTGGGAGGGGCTGTGGGGCAGGCTACTGCCCAGCCGCACTGGTGCTGCCTCGCAAACAGAGGTGCCCAGCCCTGGGGCAGCAGAGCTTGGAGGGATCGCTAGCCCTGTGCTGAGACCCTACTGAGCACCAGTCTGCTTTCTGATGGTTTGTTCCTGGGCTCAGGCTGGAATTCGTGTGCCCAGCAGCCCTGAATCTCCTGAACGTCTCCTGCTCTGTCATGGGCTGCTTGTCCACTGCAGAGGGAACAAAGTCCGTGAGGGGTGCAAGCAGTTTGTATTGCTACTGTGCCCTGCAGGCACTTGGTTTTTCTTAAAAGTTCAGCTTCTGAGCTTGGAGAATCTCAGCCTTCATTCAAGGAAGAGTTGCCTAACTTTTGACTTCTACTACAACTTGAGCTAATCTCATGGACCCGTGTCTCTTCCCTTTGCTGCCCTCCAGCTCCCATGTACCTCCGTGTGGCTCTGTTAGAGTGGTGATGTCGTCTCCTCTTCTGTCCTACAGTGGAGGCCTCGAAGCATCTTGCTTCTTCCTCTTCCCATTTCAATCAGGAGAACTTTTTTCCTCACCCTGTGCCTAGTGTGTTCCTGGCTGGTTTTGGTCTATGCTGGTTATTGAATAAATTGGGAGTCAAAGGAGAGCTCCCTTTGGGGTTGTGCAGGCTGGGTGACATCCCTTGCAGTCCCATGGTCTGCATTTTGCCACAGGAGTTGGAGCAGCAGTTGTGAAGCTCTGTGCTGGGAAGTCTGAAGCAGAGACTGGCTGCTGCTACTCTACTGCTGCTGAGTTTCAGGTTCCTAAGTACTTCAACCCCACTTCAGGTCCTCTTTTGCCTAATGTGTGATACAAAAGCAGCCTGAAGCAGGGGGCTTTGCACAGAGCAGTGCCACAGCCAGTCCGGGTGCCATGGTGGGTTGTTGGTGTGCAGGGACCATGCCTCGCTGCTGAAGAGGGAATGTGTGCCTCTCAGGTGCTGAGTTCGGGCTTAGGAGCTGTAAGGAGCAGGAACCAGAGGCCAAGATACCACAGACCCAGCAAGGAGCGCTGGCCACACTGTGGACACCTGTAGCGCCTGGCAGGTGTCTGTTCTCAACGCTGTGGTAGGTTAGTCTGTGTTTTGGGAGGGGCATTTCTGTGAGAGGCTGAGTTGTGACTGTAGCTCCAAGCTATTTTGTTTGACTTAGGTTTTTGGTGTCCTGGTGAATCAACCAAACCCTGCAGGCATAAGATTTGCATCAAAGTGAATGTGGGTCAATCTGTTGGCTTGCATGAGACTTCCCAGTGGCCTCTGGCAGACTGCAGCGCTCTTGGATGCATATCTCCTGATGGAAAGTCTGGCACTCTGCAACTGCTGGCTGCTCTGTTCTGTGATTCCCCTTCACAGGGTGTCTGTTGTGTTTCAGTGTTAGGGACAATGTGGTGTGTGTATGGATGCATAAGGTTGATGCAGCTGGAGGATGCCTAAAGCACCAAAGATACCTTGGGTCAATGTAGCCCATGCACACTAGAACTGACTTTTGCAGCTGTGAAAACCCCATGGTGTGAACAAAGCAGAAGCATGGCTGGGCTCTGGCTGCCCTGATTATCCCATCATGGCTTTCGTGTCTTCCTGCAGAGAAGTCCTGTGCTAGCAGGAGAAAAGATGAGTTTCAGCAGAAAATATAGTCTTCCTTTTATCCAGTTATGTCTTTTCATGTGGTGGAAAGGAAATGAGTCTGGGAATCACAACAAACTTTAAGCATTGGGGAATCTTCTTTCTTTATTTCTGTGTCAAAGTCATGAGCAAGATGTTGGAACACAGACAAAGCCCAAGAATGTAATCCTGAGCACATGGAAGTGGTTTGAAAGCATCTTCTCTGGGATGACAAGGATGACAACTTGTGCATTTTGCTGGGCTTCTTGCCAGAAACTCCATGCAGGTGGACATGTTGTTCATTGTAGCAATGAAAACAATGGTTAAATGCAGGTAGCAGGGCGGCTGCATCCTTGTGTCTCTTCCCAGCAACCCCCAAATATGTTCTAGTATCAGGTGGGAGTGCAAGATAGTGTTTATGGTGAGATGCTACAGGTGTCCAAGGAGGACTGTACACTGAGTGTTGGTATTTATGTTATGAAAATCAGCATCCCACAGCAGAAGAGACCACAATGCAAGAGCCTTATGTCTGTCTTGCTGCTGGCTGCTTCAGAAAAGATCACCAACCAGAGTGTCAGCCTCTAAATATTAGTGCAGAGTCATGGCCTCTTTGCTCCCAGAGCCTAGTTTTCTAGCTTTGCTTGAAACAACCCTGTCTGCAACTGAGCTGTGAAAAACTGAACCATCCGAGAAACTGTGAGAGCTGCCTAAACTGAGCATCAGAGCTGAGTGTGGGTAGAAGTCACAGACATAGGGGTTACAAGCCCCTGAGTACCGAAGGGGTGTCTTCTGCAGAAGCTATACTCAACCCACCCATAGGTACTCAATATATCAGAACACCTTTTGTCTTTATTCCTGGCTCCCTACCTGTGATGGAGCCCCCTGTTTCCAGCCTGCAGAGCTCAATGTAACCAATTTCTGAAAATGCAAGTTGTAGCACCAGAATTGGATGTGTTGCTGTTTGAAGAGCCATATAAAGCAAAGACAGCCTTCTAGGGTAAGCTGCCCAGTTCTGGTGGTGGGGTGCTCTGTGCTTTCTGTACCACTCATGATACCTGCCTTGTAGCTCTGAGAAGTGAATGGATGTGCTCTTGATGCCTCTGGGGGCTTGACCATGCTGATGCCTCCCTGCTGCAGAGAGTACCTCATCTTGTTGGCTGGCCTAGTATTTCATTAAGAAAAAAAAAAAGATAATAGTAAAAAAGTAAAATAATGGGGCCTTTCTTGTGTAAATATTCCTGGTTGGTTTTGTATATATCCAATTTTTTGCATCACTTGACACCAAATTGAAACTCCCAAGATCAAAGCTGCACAGAATGAATCTGGAAGTCTTTCTGTCTGCTCATATTTACTGTCCTGCCATCAGGCTGGGATGCCTGGGACAAACCCTCGCTCTAGCTAGTGCAACCAACTGCTGATTTGAATGGAATCAAATGACTCAGCAGAAGACAAGTGGACCAGATGAAGGTTTCCCTGTGCCTACCTGCACACTGATGCAGGTAGAAGGGAGGCTCCATGGGGCATTATGTCTCCCACTATGGGATGCAATGCTGTGGCTGGATGGTGGTTTGCATGGTGTGGGGCGGAAAAGTTGCAGGAGTTCTGGTGATCTGAGCTAGGTGTCCACCTTGAGCTTTGCAGCCTGTGTTAGGTGTGTCGGTGTTTGCAGGAGACTGAGTTGGGAGGCTTCCTGAGCAGGTTCCTTCAGGAGGAGGTGTTCCCTGAGGCTGCCTATCAAATCTCAGTGATTCCTAACAAAAACATAATGCTGCTGAGCCTCCAGCATGGTTAAAGGATGTGGATTATTTGCTGTCTGTTGTTATCTTTCTGAATACATTTACCTTTTGAACAAGGTCCTTCTTATATGCTCAGGAGGCTGGTATGCAGACCCGTTAATGGATCAAGGGGAAAAATGCCTGTGGATGTATTCTCTTTTGTGTTTGGGCCTATAACCACCCACGCTTTGGCATACATCCCTTCCGTGCACAAAGATGTCTTTTAGAAAATGCTAGTTAAATCTCCACCCTCCTTTGATATGTATGGAAATAATGGGACACGTGAGACTGTTTTCTGTTTGGAAAAAAAAAAGCTATAAAGGGAGTAACTTTAAAAGCCTGCGTTTACTCCTTTCTAATTCAGAAGTTTCATAAAAGTGATGCACTGAGTTTATGACTGATTTACTCAGCTTTCTAGGAGGTGTGCATTTAGCTCTATATCTGAATATAGCTGCTCTCTCATACCGAAAGCGTGAGAAGATGTGCTCCTTCAAAGAAGGATCCTTGCATGCTTACTGTTTTCTCATGCAATCAGTCAGCCCCTCCTGGAATTGCTGTGCAGCTTTAGAGTCTTTTCTGTTCCCCGTTGATGTTGCAGGATTTGTATTTCATGCACGCATGGTAATACATTTCTTAAGGCCAAAAGGAACTATGGTTCCTCTGTTATGGGATATTGGGGCTACACAGTGTTATCTAACTTCCCACATTGTGTCTAGGAGCTCTTTTTCAAACTAAAACATGGTCATTTCTTAGTGGTGTCCACCCAATAACTATGGAGGCTGCAAGAGACAGCAAACCACCAGTCACCTCAGGAGTCTGTCCAGCACCTCATGCACCTTGCAGAGGAAAGGGTGGGATCTAAACAGGATCCGGCCACATCCTTTAACTGAGAACACTTGCAAAGCTGACCCATAAGTAATAATCTAAATGCTGACCCTGTGAAGATTGTTTCTGGCATTCGTCAGCTGTCCTGCTGAAGGATTATTATTTTCTGTTTGAGCGCAGGAGGCTGCCCATCTGTTGTAAGATACACCCAGATGGACGTCTGAACACAAGGTGTTGGCTATGGCCTCATGCCTCTGACTAAAAGGTGTTAAAATGAGCTGACCTGTTTGGCTAAGAACTCGCTGAGGGTATTTTATAGCTGGCTGGTACAAAAAAATCTTTCATCTACCTAGAGGGCCTTGTTATTTGGTAGGTGTTAGGTACAAACTGCCATGTGAGGGGTACAAGACACCACTGCTCAGGCTGGTTTGCCAGATGGATGCCAACACCCAAAGCTGAGAGAAGAACAATACTGTAACTAAGAATAATATGAATGAGCTCAAGAAATTCTCTTGGGTAGCAGAGAGATTTTTAGTGCATTTCCTAGAAGCCCTGTAGAGAACAGGAGTCTGCTGTAATGTCCTAGGACTTGTGTCAAAGTAGCCTGGGAAATTCTTGACTCAGTCTGTCGTACCTGATGCTATTTAGCAAGCCTTGGCCGAGTCTGTTGTAGGAACATGGCATTTTGAATGTGGAGATCCACAGCTGGACCATGGCAAATGATGCTGTGGGCAGACTGTTGGTGCCCAAGCCAGGGCAGCCCATGCAGTGTGGTTTGGGGAGTGATAAGGAACACAGCTCTCCCTTGGGGGCCACGGGGAGGCATATGTGGCTAATGCTGGGCTATGAAAACACAATTCCCATGGGCTCACACTCTCCCAGTGTGGGTCTGCTGCTGGGAAGAGTGTTTTAAAAGTGCCCAAAGCTTTGCATTGTGCCAAGTACAGCTTTGTTAATTAATTGTATGGTTAAATCTATGCCAATGATATTTTTAAAAAATCTGTGCTTAGACAGTTATTTCAGATTAAGGACTTAATCCCTTGATTAAACTAAACCAAAATAAGCTGGTCTACAGCTGTAGTATGGTGTTTTATAGCTAGCTCCTCTCCCATATTTGCAGGGCCTAATTTCAGCTGGAAGATGCCTGTTTAAGGACAGGGCTTTGGTCTTTTCTCTCAGATGCTCTTTAAACACCTACATCATCTCCATGCTCTGTTGTTAACAGAAAATAAGAGGCCACTGGGAGCAGGTGCTCATTCCTTGCTCTGGATAAGACTTACCCACAGCTCTGTTCCTTGAGAGCTCAGTTATGAGTGGGACACATGCCTGTGAGGAAAGGCTTATCTCTGTTTCCCAGTTCTGCTCCTCTCTGGCTTTAAGAGGACTTTCTTGGATTGTGGGTCAGTGTTTCATCCCCGGTTTGGCCTCTCTAATCTCTACAGCAGTTGTCTGCAGCTTTTCTGATGTTTTGGGTGTTGTGCAGACCAAGGAGAAAGCCACAGGCCCTGCTCCAGAGAACCTGGGGTCAGAAAACCTAAAAGAAAGTGTAGCAAGGACTAATACAAATATAGAGCTCTGGTGTGAAGAGGCGCCAGGGTGATGAGTCTGAATGCATGTGATGCCATTTCCTTCGGGGAGCAGCATTTGGTCAGGTGATGGTAGAAGAGAGCTGGTTTATCCAAGCAGAGAGCTTGCTGTGCAAGCTGCCACGAGCGTCCGACTTCCCTTGGGTGCACATTTAAGTGGAAGGCTGATGGAGTCCCTGCTTCTCCAGGTGCACAGGCACCCTGGAGGATTGCACCAGGATGCATCTTTGGCAAGGAAGAATATTGGAGTCTGGATATGTTAAGAGCAGGTTTGCTTCTTGTGTTGCTATATCAGATCCACAAAAACATCCTGCTGGGCTGCAGGGCTTTGGGACAGGGGCACAGACCCAGATGCTGGTAATGTTGCCTTGTGCTAATGTCTGCATCTGGCCACCTGAAGCATGGTACAGAGCCAGCGATGTACTTGAAATGGGTTGCTTCCACTTCCTACTGTCTCTTGCCTTTTGCTCCGGCATACAGACAGCATCAGCATAGCTGTGCACTGGTTCAAAAGCTCAAGGTTCGCAGGAGGTCACACTTGGCTTTAAAAGTGCTCTAGGATGTCCCCCTTGAGTGAAAGCGGACCAGCCCTGGGTTTGGTGGGGTGATTGCCAAGCTTTGGACTTGCCTTTCCCCAGTGAGCATGCCCAGACCTACAGCATGCGCAGAAGTCAGACCTCAGAGCTGAAAAGCAAATACATCATTTTTCCCTTTGTTTAATTAAATGAGAGATCATGAGTTAATCGCTTCCAAGCGCTTGTTTTCCTGCAGTGCCTGGAATGATAATCCTGTGCGCTGCCCAGTAGGAGCTGCTTTGGCTACTAGAACCGCATCAACCCAGAGAAGGACTGGGGAAACAGAGGGAGGCATCTGGAAATGATTCTCCGAGTTCTGTCTGCGGAGCACCACTCCCTTCAGGGCTGTAGGAGCTGGTTTATCCACAGGCTGCAGAGCCAGCCTGCCTGCCCCAGTGGCAGGAGAGCCAAGCTAGGCTCCAGCCATGTACCGCACAAGGGATCCTGTGGTGGCACTTGCTTTCAGAGGTACAGCCAGAGAGTGAAGCTGCCCTGGGTGAGACTGCAAATGCTTTGCTCCCAAGTGGGTGCTGTGCTTTTCTCCCTGAAAAGCCTAAAACAATAGCCCCAAGAGCAGGTAGAGCCATTCCTGGTTATCTCACAGGAAGGTGGTGCAATCACAGCAGTGTGATTGCCTACCCCTATAGCTGCACTACTTAATAGTACATTATTTCAGCAAAAACATTCAGAGGCAGGCAGGGTGCCGAAGGCAGGCGCCCTCCTCCCAGCCTCCCCCTGAGCCTTGGAGCAAGCAGCAGAGGGGGGAGCTGGCACTTGCTCTGGGAAGATTTTTCTCTATTGAACTCATTGCCTCTGTGATTAGAGCAGCTCAGGAAATGGGGCTGGGAGGGTTCTCCTCCCTGCAAAAGTGGAGTGGGAAATCTCAAATTTTGTCTGAAAAACAAGCCTTGTTTTTAGCCAAAGACTTGAGCGGAGAAATGTCTCTGATTTAAAGGCAAAGAGGCCTGGCTTTCAGCTTTGTGTCAGAAGTGGAAAGGCTTCTTGGAAAGCCCAGAGGTCTGTTTTTACTGGAAATGAGGTTTCTCACGTCAGCTGAGAGCCGAGCAGCCCTCGCCAAGCGGCGCAGCACGGCAGCCTTTGCTGGCGGAGGGACCGGCTAGCCTGGCTCTGCTCAGTCCCTGCTGTGTGCTCCTTTTCTCCTAGTCCAAAAGGTGGCCTGGGGGCTACGGCATCACACAGTGCTACTTGGAGCTCTGCCTCTTACCAGTTTTGCCGTTTCTGCTTTCCAGTTCTGAGGTGCTGGAAGGGTTAGGGTTGTCTCTTCCTCCAACTTTGCAAACTCTGGTCTCCTCTGTCCTGCCTTCACATTGCCCATTGGTTCCTGGGCAAGACGGGAGAAATGGGGTGCATGCAGAATGTGGCCAGGTTCTGGGCAGCCAGCAGAAGGAGGGCAAAGCTGTGGGAGCTTCTGGCAAGGCCTCCCTGCTGAGCAAGAGCCAAGATGCTCAGTGACTCAGAGCTGGGCGTACCATGGGTACTGCTTGCTGTGCTTGCAGCCTCTTGGGCTCTGCTCTGCTGCCCAGCTCTGCTCCTCGCTGTACAGAGACACAGCAAGTGCTGGGTTTAACCGGGGAACACTGGGACATGCAGTTTCACTCTTTGGCTGCTCAGATGGGGGTCTAGGTTTCTCAGAGCAGAGCTGCAGGTCCTTTGGCTAAATTCTTGTTGCAAGATGAATTCTCGGCATGCTATGTAGGCCAGTCCAGCTCCCTAGAAAAAAACACTGTCTGCCATAAATCGTGCGTTAGTCAAAGAGGTAATCTGGCCTCACTATGCTGATGGTCTTTAGGAGTCTTCAGACAACATCTGGGCTGTCAGTAGGGAACACCTGTGCCTCTTCTTCGTGTTCTCCTTGACCAAGACTCAACTTTTTGTAGACAAAATTCTTGACCAAGACACTGACTTCTCAGCAAGGTGCTTGGGTGGCTTGCAAGGGAAATGCTGCCACAGCTTTGTTGGTTTAGGTGCGTCCAGCAGCCTTGCAGCCCTTCCTTGCACTGATCTGTATTCTCCCATGACACTTGGGTTGCAGTTCCAGGTGTCTTCTGGGAGGGTGCTGACACTGGGCAAAGTATGTAGCTCTGGGGATCTTCTCTCTGCTGTCTGGGTAGGCTGACTTCTCGTTCTCCAAACCTGCAGTAGGCTCTTCAGCGTTCAAACCTTAACTGGTCAGCAAGAGGTCCCAAAGAGGAAGTTGAGTCCTGGATAAGAAAGAAATATAGCATGGTAGAAGTTGCCAGTGGCTGGAGATGCTTTGTAAGCTCTCCATAGTCACAAAGGTAGGCAGAAAATTGGTGCACGTAGCAAAGCCCAGGAAGCTCCTGGTTACTCCAGATGCTTCTTGATAGGCTCTCCTCCCATCCTGCAGCAGCTGTTTGTACCAGGAGAGGTAGAGATGTCCTTTGAGCAGCATTGTAACTGGTCCCTCGTTCCTCTTTCTGCTGGCATGGAGCTTCTGCCCAGGTACTCCTAACCTCATCTCTCCCACATTCCTGGTTCTTGTAGCACTTTGCAATGGGGAAACAGGCTTCTAGGGCTCAGCAGCAGTGTTTATCCCTCAGAGCATCTGTGGTTCCCTTTGTATCGGTGGGCTGGGGGCACCTCACTCTTTCCTGTCTACATTTAGACCCAAGTCCTCTGTTGGGTGTGAAGCCTTCCTGGATGGTACCATGCTGGGTTGTTTCCATCATAGGTCTCTGCCCGCTGAACCCTGCCTTTCTCTGCAAGCCACTTTCCTCTTCACTGTGCTCCAGCCCCCACACTGGCAGCCAACTCCTAGCTGAGGAGCCGTGAAAGCTGGTATGGCCGGACATGACCTTAACTTGGGCTTTATTTAGCGCCTTGATTTATAGAGGAGTTATTTTAAAAACGTGTTTCTCTTTTGGGAGGTGTGGTGAGTGTGTGGTGGAGCGGTGGCAGTGAGCTGGAGTTCAAAGGTCCTCCTGTGCTATTTACAAAGAAGGATTTGAGTCCTAAGGTGCCTTTTGCCTTGCAAGATGCTCTCTGGCTTGCTTGGAAAGCACTGTTTGCCTTTGTGTTGGGTGGCTGAAAAAGGAGCACGTGTCCAGGACTTATCCCATGAGGGGGATGTAGCAATACTGTTGAAGGCTGGGAAGCCTGAAATTTGTAGTTCGTGGAGGGGACTGCTTTCTTCAGGAGGCCCCTGTGCTGGGATCTGCCACCTTTCAGGGGCAGCTGTGGGCTGGCAGCATAGGCAGGCGTGTGCTGAGGTGGAAGTGTGCCTGGGCAGGAGTGCCTTCTCCTTGGATCCTTGCTGGGTTTAGCTTGTAGTCCTTCTCCCCAGTCATTGTCTCCTCATCCTAGTTTGCAGAGGTTTCCCCTAATGCCTTCTGGGGGCTGTATCGCTTGCTTGACATAAAGGGACGTGGTGTGTAGGGAGGATGTGCTTTAGACTTCAGGTTTATCCACCTCTGGAGTGCAGATGCTATCCCCTTCCCTTGCTGTCTCAGACTGGTTTGTAGGAGTTGCCCAAGCCACAGCTCTCCCACGCATGTGGCAGGAGGCACTGCCCGCGGGCAAGATGTGTGGGGCTGTCGGTGCTCTAGCATTAAATGTGCAACATGGTCTCGTGCAACCCTTGCTGAGGCCCTTTCCTCAGGCCCCTCTGCAATCTGAGATGTTAATTAGCTACAAATAAGCAGCCCAATCCCTCAGATTGTGAATTGGCTTAATGAGTCCATGATTGGAGGCAAATCTGCTGCTGTTGCAGGCTCCAAGCTCTGCCATGGTTCACGCTGTGTTTCGGGATGGTGTCATAACAATTTCTAAGCCTCTGAGGATCTACCATGCTTCACCATAAAGCTGGGCAGCACCCAACACTGGGAGACTGGTGGTGGGAGCATGAAGAGGTGTCACCTCCGTGTTAATCTCTGGTACGTGGAGAGCTAGAATGGCTGCATCCATCCTTGTTCTATAGCTGCTCAAAGGATGCTGGTGCTATGATCATATGCAGTACAATGGGATGGGGGAATTTGCTCCCATTTAGGGCTCTTCATGTGGAATTTGCAGAGATTGGTGAAAATATCTCTTTCTAACAAGTGGTAGGGGTTGAAAGCTTTTCTCTGTCCCTTCAATGCCTGTTCAGCTATCATGGCTTCATGGAACAGTCTAGCCAGAGAAAGATAAAGGCTCTGTGCTAAGGAGTGCACTGTTAGTGCTGAGCTCTGCAATGGCTACAGGCTACAGTTATTCTGTATTTTACTAAAGGAAGGATAATATACGACTTGTTTTACTTTAACCGTATAAAGGATTTTTGATTCTGTGCCAACGTTAATAATTGTCTTGTGAAGGTTTTGCTAAGGCAGAAGGAATGGTGTGAGAAACTTAGAGCAATGCACTGACTCATGTACAAATATTTTGACTTCTTTGTTTCATTTGCAATAATAGATGTAACAAATTTCATTTGGGGAGGGATTGATACCTGAAAAAATTTTGCTCAGGCAGGGTAAGAGGCATGTGAGTAGAAGACAGCACAGAACTCCCCCAGCTGGTTTTTACTGAGATTTTAGACCTTTGGGTTGTCAAACACTACCAGCAGGAACGAGACTGATAGTGCCCAAGCATTTGTCTGGGCTCTCTGTGGTGGCTGGTGGCAGGTGGGTGAGCATCTGTGGTCAAGGCCAATTTTATCTTACAAGAGTTACAGCCATTTGCTGCAGCAGGTTGGCATCAACAGAGATTCCTGGAGCTGCCCTTGCCTTCAGTTGGCTGCGCTTAACCTCTCTGTCATTTCACAAGAGCGCGGGAGAGGAACAATATGTAATGTTCAATGTGTTATACCAAAGTTTAGCAATATTATTAATATTTCCATTTGGGTGAGGCTTCATGACAGATTTGGTATCCATTTCCCTCCCCTACACTCTCCGTTCTTGGCTTTTTTAGCAGATCCAGGATACCATGTAAAGGGAAGGCTTCTTATGTAGGCTATCCTTTTGAATCTGCACAACTCATCCCACGGTTTCTATCAGTCTGCTTTCTCTCTTCATTATATTTCCTGAATTCTGCTGAGTCTTCTCGTCTCACCCTGCCTGGGGGTGGTCTTGACCAGCATTGTGCAGGGAGCTGCAGGCCGTCTGCTCTTGGCAGTTTTCTCTTGACCTCCACAAACTCTAGTAGATTTTCTCTCAAGACCTGTTCCTGCAGGGAAGGGAGTGCCTGGGAACTTCCAGGTTTTCAATTTCATTTAATGGAATAAAAATTGGGGCTTTATATTGTTCTTTTCTGGGTGGAAAGTTGTTTAATACAGCCTTCTCCTCCCATTTAGGATTGGGGTTAAATGCCCGTCCTAGCACTCAACACTCAGAAGTGTACGTGTAGATCTCCTGCTTTTTGAGTCCTTGTTAACGCAAGGACTAGGAAAAAGGAGTAGTAACACAGGGAGTAGGAAAAATAGCTCCTTAACCTCTATTTATCCGGTTGCATTGACCTTGAGTGGTATTGCAGGAGGCAGCTGCTCTCTCAAAAGAGCTGCAGACACGTTTTGCCTTGCTTGTTGCTGACACTGGGAGCAACAGAAAAAGTAATGGAACAGTGTCATGTCACTGGCACCATGTGGTTTGCCTGTCCCTGATGTTCTGCTGGCTTAGTGCAGGCAGGAACTGTGGAAGCATTGCCTGGGCATCTTCATCTCTCCTGTGCAATCCCACAGGCTGTCCTGCAAGAAGGCTTTACAGCAGAGCAGGGAGTTTGTATCATGCTTAAAACACCCAGTCATCTAAAGGGAGAATTTAAGGAGGATTGAGCTGCAAGAAACGGGAAAGCTTGCATGAGGAGTATCATCTCTGCTCTGGGTACAGGTGGGTTCAGGCTTGGTCAGAGACTGTTGTGTCTTCTCAAGTCAGTGGAGGTATGTGTAGCAATGAACTTGTGCTCCGTTGGAGCAGAAGCAGCGAAATAGTTTGCTTCCTCCTGATCCTTTTATGCTGCTGTTCCCTGGTGGCAGCATAAGCTGTTGTGGGCGCTGCTTTGTTTAACTTTCTCTCCCAACCTTGCTGTTAGACTGAGGTATGTTTTCAGGCATGTCCATGCAGCTGTTCCTGTTCTGCAGGAGGCTGTACGGCTTTTGGGCCAGCAGCTCAAATGCTTTCCTTGTCTCTAGTGAAGTATTTGGATCAGATGAGGATCTGGCCAGACACCTGAGTAAACTTTTGTTGGGTTTTGTAGCAAAACTCACTCCCACTGGCTTAAGTCAGCCAGAGGGGTCTCTCTAAAACAGAAAGGAAAGGAGAGATCTTGATCCTCTCCCCAGATGTGTACATATTTCTTTGGTTTTAATTACTTTTTGGCAAGCTCTTTTGACTTACATGTATGCAATAGATCAGAATTTGGACTCCAGCACTGGAATTGGCCCTGACACTGTGGGCAGGCTCTGACTGGCAGGCTTCTCTTAAATGAAGGTGGAATCAGGGATGCCATCGCCTCTGATCCCTGGGCAGTAAATGGGCATCCCATGTATTGATGTGTATGTTCAGGCACCAAAGGGTAACCCCGTTCACACGCAGTCCTATCGATCCTGTCGTGAGCCATCTCTCACTGCAGAAAATTCCTGGCTCCTGGAATAAGAGGCAAGCAACTTTGAATAACAAGGAACTGCACTGGTGTGCAGCTTTCCCTAATACCAAACAGTTCCAGCACCTTACCCTGCATGAGGACTTCAACACACAGCAAGCTGGGGAGCTTCAGCACAACTGTTGCCCCTGCAACTCCCTTGAGCTGCCTGAGGAACATTTTATGCTGGCCTTTAATGTACTAGAGTACTGACCACCATACCCAGTGTTGGGTGTCCGAAACATGGGGCCTACCAATCCGCCCACTCCATGATACCCTTGCTCGCTCACACGCGTTCACGTGCTGTGGTAATGGTTTAATAGCAGCCCCACCCAGCGCAGTCGGGAGGACTTGCTGCGTAAGCAAAAGCTGGGAAACCTCGCTGCTGTGCGCGGCACACTGTGAGCACTTCACTTGCGTTTTGGGAGAGCTTTTTTGTGTTTACCTGGAATCACCAGTGCCAAAAGAAACGGTGAAGGACAGCAGTTTGCTTCTTTGATCTTCTCTTCTCCTGCGTTCAGAGATGGCTGCACTCCTGGGTGTAGGGCTCGTCAGGGCGCTGGGGCGCACTGTGCCGTGATACTGCTAACGCGTTCTCTCTTGGCAGGATTCAGAGTCACTGGATGGGTGCATTCAGAGTACGTTATCAGCACTCTACCCCCCGTTTGAGGCTACTGCAGCCACTGTTCTGTGCCAAGTTTTTGATGTGGTGGAGAAGACGTACCGTGGAGATGGACTGCGCTACCTCATAGACTTTCTGATTCCAGCCAAGCACATCCTGCAGTGCATTCAGCAGGATGCCTGTGTAAGTACATCATGCTCTCTAAGGCGTGCAAACGCTTTCTTGGAGAACTTTCTTTCTACTCTCATATGTAAAACAGCTGGCAAAAAGTGTGTTCGGCAGCCTAGGTGGGAGGGCAGGCAGGCAATTAGCTGAGAAATTGCTATGGAAGCTTAACTGTGCAGAGATCAGATGTGGAGTGGTGCCCTTGCCTTCCATACACAGCAACACCAAACACAAGGCTTAAGGGGTTCAGAGGGCAAGGTTTAGCCAAGTGTTTGCTGGGTATGGCTGACTAGAGTGGCTTCTAATCCCAGTTGTTCCCTGGCCCTGTGTATGAAGCTGCTGGGCTGCTGCTGCTGGCAGAAGGATGTGTGTGGCAAAATGCTGCCAATCGGTGTTTTTCCAGAACTCTGGCTCCACTTTGATGGTTGCTGGAATGCTCACAAGGCTCAGTAGCCCTGAGGAGTCACATTACGTTTACTGCCAGAACGAGTCCAAGATTAACGTGCTTTACTGTTGGGAGCCTAAAATGTCAGAAAAGATGAGTCAAATGCCTCCATCACAAACTTGGCTCAGGGAGGGCAAGGGACTCCTGGTAGGAGAAAAAATATCAAATAGAAGTGGAAAAAAGTCAGTTTCTTGTTTGCCTGAAGGAGGTGAAATGCTGAGGGGATCACTTACAATGGATCCATGTAACAACACCTTGGAGCTGGTCACCTTGCAGTGTTTTTGTTCAGTGTTTGCCCCATTGCATTTTCACCATCCTCCAGCTTGGTGCCAGCCACGTGTTTGTGAGCCCACAAAGATCACAGGCTGTGCATAGGGATTTTGGGGAGCTGCTCTCTCACCCTGGACACCAAAGTTATTCCATTGGCGTATCTAGCTGTGATCGTGCACAGAACGTTTTTTCCCCTCTTTAAAGAAACAAAAGGCTTTTAGTTTGTACAAACCGGTAATTATTAGAAGACATTTCATGGCTTTCTCCAAACCACCTCCCTCACCAAAGGAGGTGAGGTAGCAATTTCCACACTCTTTGAGATCCCAGCAGCTTCTAAGCGCCTGATGGTTCCCTGGGCAGGTGAGATGTGGTGGAGAGGGGGGAGAAGGAAGGCAGCCTGGGCAGGTGAGAGGGAGGAGAAGGAAGGCAGCCTGGGCAGGTGAGAGGGGGGAGAAGGAAGGCAGCCTGGGCAGGTGAGAGGGAGGAGAAGGAAGGCAGCCTGGGCAGGTGAGAGGGGGGAGAAGGAAGGCAGCCTGGGCAGGTGAGAGGGAGGAGAAGGAAGGCAGCCTGGGCAGGTGAGAGGGGGGAGAAGGAAGGCAGCCTGGGCAGGTGAGAGGGGGGAGAAGGAAGGCAGCCTGGGCAGGTGAGAGGGAGGAGAAGGAAGGCAGCCTGGGCAGGTGAGAGGGGGGAGAAGGAAGGCAGCCTGGGCAGGTGAGAGGGGGGAGAAGGAAGGCAGCCTGGGCAGGTGAGAGGGGGGAGAAGGAAGGCAGCCTGGGCAGGTGAGAGGGGGGAGAAGGAAGGCAGCCTGGGCAGGTGAGAGGGGGGAGAAGGAAGGCAGCCTGGGCAGGTGAGAGGGGGGAGAAGGAAGGCAGCCTGGGCAGGTGAGAGGTGGTGGAGACAGGGGAGAAGGAAGGCAGCCTGGGCAGGTGAGAGGTGGTGGAGACAGGGGAGAAGGAAGGCAGCCTGGGCAGGTGAGAGGTGGTGGAGACAGGGGAGAAGGAAGGCAGCCTGGGCAGGTGAGAGGTGGTGGAGACAGGGGAGAAGGAAGGTAACCTGGGCAGGTGAGAGGTGGAGAGGGGCGAGAAGGAAGGCAGCCTGGGCTGGTAAGAGCTGGAGAGGAGGTAAGGAAAGCGGCCTGGCTTGCAAGCAGAGCCGGCTGCCCCTTGCAAAGAGCTGGAGAGCTGGGAGGAGGGCCTGTGCTACCAGGCCGCCAGTGGGAGGCCGTCGGGGCTGCAGCAGCCAATGGAAGGCAGGGGGCTTCGGTGAGCAGGAGGTGCTGGGGCTGCTGGCCTGGAGGGAGAGGTGAGGGATGGGTGCTGGTGTGCCCTTGCGGGGTGTGTATGTTGAGGATGGGGGGCGGCTCAGGGAGTATACCTGGATGCCTTGACACTTTTCTCCTTGTGAACCTTCCCCCCCCCTTTTCTTGCAACTCTTTTCTCCCCCTTCCCTTGTGACCCTGCCTGGCCCTGACTGATTTTGTGCTCTCGGAGTGGCAAGGCCAAGTCCTGCACTTGGGGCACAACAACCCTGTGCAGCTACAGACTGGGAGAAGCCTGGCTGGTAAGCTGCCTGGAGGAGAAGGACCTGGGGGTGTTAGTTGACAGCAACTGACCATGAGGCAGCAGTGTGCCCAGGTGGCCAAGAAGGCCAATGGCATGTTAGCTTGGATCAGAAACGGTGTGACCAGCAGGTCCAGGGAGGTGATTCTCCCTCTGTACTCTGCACTGGTGAGACGGCACCTCTAATCCTGTGTTCAGTTCTGGACCCCTCACCACAAGAAGGATATTGAGGCTCTGGAGTGAGTCCAGAGAAGAGTGACAAAGCTGGTGAAGGGGCTGGAGAACAAGGCTTACGAGGAATGGTTGAGAGAGCTGGGGGTGTTTAGCCTGGAGAAGAGGAGACCGAGGGGAGACCTCTTTGCTCTCTACAACTACCTGAAGGGAGGTTGTGGAGAGGAGGGAGCTGGGCTCTTCTCCCAAGTGACAGGGGACAGGACAAGGGGGAATGCCCTCAAGCTCTGCCAGGGGAGGTTCAGGCTGAACATTAGGAAAAAATTTTTCACGTCAAGGGTCATTGGTCACTGGAACAGGCTGCCCAGGGATGGGGGTGGATCATCATACCTGGAGATGTTTAAAAGACAGGTAGTTGAGGTGCTCAGGGACATGTTTTAGTGGCAGATAGGAATGGTTGGACTTGATGATCCAAGGGGTCTTTTCCAACCTGATGATTCTATGATATTATGTTTAGGCTATTGAAGGACTCGCATTCCTGCCTGGACACTACTTTAGCTGTTGCTGCAGATTAGACTGTGTCTTTACAGGTTTTTTCAGGAACTTAAGCATGTTCTGCATTTTGGTTTTGGTGGTTTTGTTGCTGAATTTTCTTCCACTTGTCAGTCAGTAGGCAGATGGGTCATTGAAGGAATGATGTTGGGTTTTAGATTTCTGAATGTATGAATGGGATTTGCCCAAGACTTGTCCTGAGTGCTGCTGTGTTTTATGAACGAGGAAATCCCTGGTATGCAAATGTAGAACCTGGCAGCTTGCTGATAGGACTCGCTGCCTTCTTTCTCTGTGGTTCTGCTGTGCTTTCCTCAGTTGCTGCCTCCTTCTCTTTACCTCTATCTATTCACTGTAGGCTGCAACCCTCCCTTGCTTCTGCATCCCAAGTAACATGTCTCCACCCGTCTTGCCTAGGTTCTTGATAGCACCAGATGAGTGATGCTGTCTACCTGGCTCCATGCTTTTCAATTTGGCTTAACCAAAATTAGGTGGAATGTGCTGCACACTCCAGCAGAGCACGTTAGGGAATAAAAATACGTCCCAAGAGAGACTTCAGCATTTTATTTCTGCCTTCCCTCATCAGCAAAGCTTTTCATTGCCTTCTTTTCAGCAAACCTCTGTCTAAAGATGCAACAGTGCTTCACCAAACAAAAGACATTTTGTGGTGCTTGGCTGACCTCGTAATGAGGTAGAGACAGGGTCTCCCGGCTTGAGCAGTAGAAGGTAAAAACTACTGATTTCTCTGTGCTGGAGCTGTGGGGCACCTGCCTGTCTGTGCTGACCCATCTTTAAAACAGGACTGAGTCTTCTGGCAGCTGGTTGGCTCATATTAAAATTCTGAGATGCTGGTGATTTGTGTTGGTAGCTTTTGTTATTTCTGCTTTTTAAAGTGAAGACCTCGGTATGGAAAACTCCCTTACACTAGTAACCAAAGGCACTGAATGCAACTGTTGGATTGCTACAGCTGTGAAAGAGAAGCATTGATCTCTTATCCAAAGGCTGAGTTCTGTTCCTGATGTTGAAACCACTTTCTCTTTTCTCCGTAGGTTCAGTACTGTGGCTTGCTGTTTCGCCATGAGGGCTGGCCCCTGTGTATTCATGAGAAGATTGTAGTCCAGCTGGCATCCATTGACTGGCGAATCTTGAAGCCTGGAGACTTCTACCTGCAGGTGGTCCCCTATCTGAAGAAGTCTCCACGAATTGTATTGAAATGTTTGGCAAAAGACAAGCATAATGTAGAGGAAGTCGTGATTCCAGAAGTTTCCTATACCTCTATTTTTACTCTGGAATGGTTGAGTACTTTCAACGGAGAGCGGCTAGGTATAGCACTGGAAAATTGTTTACTAACCACTGATGATAAAATATTTCGTGTCCCTTGGGATAAAGTGGTTAATCCTGAATTGATAAATAAACCCAAAATAATTGAAAACAATATCATCTCTCCAGAAATAACAGAGGAGCGTTCAGTGTTGAGCCTCCCCACGGACCATTCCGAGTGTGGTTCACCAGACCTAGGATCTCGGTATCTACAGGAACAAAGTCTGAATCAAGACAACCTAGTCATTAGCAGCACAGCTCCGCAGTTAAACAAAGCCCTTGTCAATGGTGTCTGTACCAGTCCTGTGCCTCAAGACAACTTGAAAAGTGACCTTGAAGGGGAGTACGTTGAGCTGACAGAAGTTTCACTGCCCAGGTTTCAGCCACAAACAGACTATTTAACCCAATCTCTAGCTTTAAGCTATCTAACTCAGCCCAGAACACGAGTGAATTCATCTAAAGGCAAACACAGGTTTCTTGTCATTCAAGACAGTACCTACTCCAAGAACTTAATTCAGCCAGCACTTATGCAGAAGGAACACTATCAAATGGACAGTCCGAGGACTTCTACAGAAGTTCTCAAAAATGGAATTCCGCTGCAGAGCAACAAAATGATGGCACGTGGAGAACTTTCTTCAGAAGGTCAGCTGATATCAGGTGATCCTGGAAACATGGGGAGTAGCTTTCCTGTGGCTGAGTCTCCTGCCTGCGGTGCAGGAGATTCATCTGCAGAGCAGGAGACCCACAGCAGACACTCAACTGACGGTCAATATGTGTTGTACAGCTACAGCGATGTGTGTGCTGGACATGGTGTCAACTGCAAAACACAAATACCTGGTACTCCTGGAAATGTGGAAGGAGAAAGTGGTGGTCCTAGCAGAAATCATGGTGCGGAAACATCAGAGCAGAGCCCAGAAACAACCCCAGATGCTACTGCTGCTAAAGAGGACGTGATACTAGGAGTACATGGAGAACCACTGACTGAGGATCAAAATGAGGTGACACCGATGGATGCCTCTCTTGTGTCTGCCCTGGAGCCATCAGCACAACATTGTGCACTGAAGGAAGGTTCTGATGTTTCTTGCCAGACTGTCAGTGAAAGTTTGGCAATGCCAGTCCAGGACACTCCGTTGCTTATCACTCCTGAGAATTCAGATGTGTGTGTGGAGAGAGACGCTTATTCAGGGAACACGGCAGATGTAGGAGCAGTCATTGCTTGCTGCAGTGAGCAGGATACAAATCTTAGTTCTCCGTTAAGTTCTCCAGAACAGAACCAAGGAGTAGATGAATGCGAACTGGGAAAAAGGGACAGCCCAGAGGAAGTTAGAGAGATTGAACGAATACGGACTGTAAATGAAAATTGTACTAGTCATGGTCTCTGTTCTGACAAATCTCCTGCAAATGGACTTTTGTCAGATGGCGAAGAGCAAGAGGGGTCTGCCTGTCAGCACGAGAAAGGTGGAGAAGCCGTACTGTTCCAAACTGCTCTGTCAGCAGAGGGTGAGCAGACAGCAGAACAATTAAGTAATAGGGACTCTTTGATGGGCCCTGATGCACAAGGAGAAGGCTCAAGTCAATTCAGAACCCAGAATTCTGGAGAGAGGTGTGAGGAATCACAAGGATGGGCAGAAAACCAGAGCCCTGAACGTAAAGGCAACTCTGTGCTGAACCCAGAGTGTGTTGCAGTACAAGACATGCAGGGAGGGGAGAAAGATCAGGAAAACTTTTCTTCTGGGGAAAAGTCAAAGACTATTGCCTTAAAAACACTGGAATCTATTGAAGAGGAACTGGAGGTTGGACCACTGTCCTCGGGACCTGCTGAGGGGCATACGGAGCCTGCTGCTCTGCACTCCCACCAAGAGACAGCTTCTGGGGCACCATCTCCTGAAGGTACAGCAATTGGATACTTGTATGTTTATGTTTAGTAACGTGGATTGAAAGTGGTGCCACTGACAAGTAGTCTTGTCTGGTACTGTTGGAAGGCTTTGGGCTAATAGCACAAACTACAGGGAAGTGATTAAGTTATCATGTTTCTGGCTCAAAATTAGCTTTCTCTTCACAGGTGAGTTTATTGTAGGTATTGTAGGTATTTTATTTAATGGTTCTTTGTCAATTTACATCAGTACAGAACAAAGATCTACTGTAAGAGGCTTTTCATTTTGGTTAATGTGAGTGCTGGTGACCTCCACCCGTTAGGTTGAACGTGTGCACATTATGGATGCACACAATAGGAATGTGTGAGAGGAGAATTTCTAATGGTACAAGTCTTTCATAGCTGAAAATTTGCTTTATAAAGATAGTAGTGGAGAGGGGAAGCAGCAGTGGTTGCCGCAGTGAACTACTAGCTGTGTAATATGACCTAAAGATCAAAAAATGTGTGTGCTGCTAACCAATTTAAGAAGCTGCAGAACTGAGGGATTCCCCAACTCTTCCCTCCCTTCCCCTCTGGCATGCTTTCTTCAGCTTGGTTATGTTTCAAGTAGGAACTTTTTAACTTGAATGGGAAAGCGCAGAGAGACTAAGCAGATAAGTTCAGCTCAAATGTTAAGTTCAAGCAGGTATTGCCCAGACTTTTTCATGCCAGCGTCCCTGTGCTGGAGCTGTGCTCCTTCAGAAGGAATTGAACAAGCACTGCAGGTCTCTCTGTCTTTTGCACCTGGCTGTAGGCAGGCAGTGTATAACCACATGGGCATGACGTTGATTTTGCCTAGCTCTACTGCGTATGGAAAGCTGTAGCTAGATATGCAAATTGCATTGAGGAGTGTGTGTGTGTGTGTGTGTGTGATGGAGGCAGGTGAAACGTGCCATTCCAGTTCAGCAGCTCTCACTCCCTGAGACCCCTGCCTAGGAAAATAACCTGGCTTGAAATATTAGAGTGAGAACTCTTGGAAGGATTAGAGGAGCAGAGCCATGCTGCCAGAGCATGTCTGTCAGAATGGATGGACAGGTTGAGAGCTGGACATCTTGGGATGGGCTGTCAGCGTGATGCTTGCTCTGGTCCTAAATTGTGTGGGTAAGAGCCTTCATCACTGCTTGATTTGGCTGCAAACATAGATACTTACTCAACTGCCCAAAAGTCACATTTTACCCGATGCCTTAGTGTGACCTCCTAATGGCACTAAAGTGTCCATTGATTAAAATAAAATTTAATTAACATCTGCACTAAAATATTTTAATTCCATAGTCGGGCAAGCCCATGTTTGCCAGGCATTTCTGATACTTTTGGGTTGACAAGCGTAGCCTGTTTTGATGCTGGCTGTGCGCTTTCCTAATGACACCAGTGGCTGCTTGTTGTGTTCCCATCTCTTCTGTCTAAAGTTAGCCTGATCCAACTCGTGGATGAGATAATGTGTGATGTTCTTGCTGCTCCACCACACAGCTCTTGGCCACTGCTGTGGGTTTCGGCAATGACAGATCCCTCTGGAGTACGTGTGGAGTTTGTTTTTAATTAAAGGCATTTGAAAAGTTTCTGGGGATTTGGCTGCAGTAAGTGACTTTCATGGCCCACTTCTGATGTTGTTAAACTTCAGCATTGCAGTTACAAAAAAAGAAAAACCCCAACAAAGCCACCAAACAAAAACAACCTGTTATCTCGGGGTTTGTAAAGCAAAAGAAACAACCTAACTCACCAGAAAAGCCACCAAACTAACAAACTAGAACTATTTAAGGCTAAGGCTAGCTCCAGTATCGTTCTTGACAGGAGTATTTTTCAAACACTATAGCTAAAATCGTAGCAGACTTAATCCATTCAATTACATTTGATTGCTTTGAGATCTGAACAAACCATCCCCTTATCTAGTCCCATTAAGCCCTCAAAGATACAATTATAGGATAATTCAGAGATAAAATTACAAAGTGAAGCAAACGTCCTGCTCCGAGCCCTACAAACGGACTTTTCTCTTCCAGCTGGTCAGCCCACAGGGAAGTTAAATTCTCTGTAACTGTCTCTCGTTGATGGCATTTTGCTACTATGATTGGAAACTGTGGGTATCTTGCTGAAACTATAAATAACAACAGAGGTGTTTGCACTGCGTTAGTACTGGGCAGATGCACAATTTGCTCTAAATGTGAAGTGGAGGAGCTTGTGTGCTATGCAGACATTGTAGATTATATCAAAATACACATTCAGAACTAGGATATCTGAGTTTGTGTCTGCAGATTTTTCTTTGTCCCTTAATTCTCTCCTCTTCCTCCCACTCCCAGTCATAAACCAAGCTTATATTCTGCACGAATATGGTCTAATTTAGAATCATTTTGAGTCAAATATGAGCTGTTTTGTGTTGGTGGTTTAAAATTCACACTGGTCCCATTCACAGAAAATCTGCTTTTTTTTCACCGGTGACTAACTTTAAGTGAAAGTGAATTTTGAAACTTTGCAGCTCTGGAAAGAATTCCTGTATTTTGGGGGTGGAAGATGCCTTGATATTCAAGAAATTGGCTGAAAAACCACACTGGGGCATATTCAGCAGCACCTGTTAGGGTATTCTGTTCCTGTTCCCTGTTACTATGTGATGTTACTATAGGTGATACTGGTGCTGGGGCAGTTTGCAGGAAAAAAAATGCTAATGCCTCTTTGAAATGCACACAAGCAAATCCTCCTCTACTGCTTCCTTGACCTCGGGGAAAGGTGGAACCTGCAAACACGGCAAATTCAGATGTCTGAGTTCTCAGTTTGCTTTTTGATGTAATCCTCCGCGTTCTACAATGTCCGCTTTAGGAAGAGCCTCCACCCCGGATTGCAAATAACAAACAGTGTGTTTGGGCCTGTTTGGATAGAGGTGGGGTCTGCAGATCTGAACTGAACTTGTGAAGCTGAGGGAAAAGGTTTGCTTGGGCGAGGTGCATGTAGTCTGGGTTGCACAACTCCAGAGAGGTTTCCCTGGGCCTGGGAAGCCCCAGTACCAGGATTGTGTCTGCTGGGCTGAGCAAAATGCTTCTGTTTTCTAGCTTTGAGGAGCTGCTACCTCATTCCTAAGAGATATCCAAGGCAGGGCTGGCATGTACATTGGTGTCTTTCTCTTGCCCTGGTATGGTACCTTCAATACAGCCACATTACTTTTCTTGTCTTCTTTTAAAGAAACTGACTTTTGGTCTTCTGTGCAGCCTTTCTTCATTTAATGCAGATTCCTTCACTACAAACTGCTTGGCTCTGCTCCAGGTCTTACAGCTTATTGAGAAGAAGTTTGTCTTTGTCCAGAAAGTCAGTCACCCTGTAGTGTTAAACTGTCGGAGTGTGAATTACATGGCTCGAGTTACCACATCTATAGAAGATCTGTGCCCCCTTTAAAATGAGTATTCAGGAAGATACAACAGCGTTGTCCAAAGTGAACGATCTCTTGCATCCCTGCAAAGTGGAGGCTGAGGCTGTATTAGGAAAAGAACTGAGCTCTGATGTGTCTTAGAACCATGCAAAGTTATGAAGTCATCACACCAGCTTACATGGTCAAATGGGACAGATGCCAAGCTAGGTTCCAGGATTGTTCCCTCAAGGGGTGGAGGTGGGGGGACACACACACACACGTTACCGAAGAGTGGTGAGGAACTGCTCCATGACAGCCCTGGAGCCCCTCCTGGTTTCCCCCAACTGTTGGACAATTTTGCGCAGTGAGCTGTGCTGCTCAGGGCAGTTCTCGCACCCACTTTAGCAATTTTGAAAACGGTTTGGGCTGAGCCTCCTCCACTGCTAAAACTTGTATTGAAAGCCACTTCAAGGACTGCTTTGTTCCTGGTCCTGCTCTTTAATGAAGTATTGGAATCTGTTAGTAAATAAACTGAGTCAATTGTCAGCGTTGTTGATGCAGCAGGAAGGTAGGATGGCTGAAGTAAATTTTAAATAGCAATTAAAGCATCTGACTTCATAGCAAGCAAATAAATACTCTGCTCTCTTATTTTCCTAAAGAGAGGTTGATTTTTCATTGGTAGATATTGAAGTATTGGGATTTGCAGTAAAGTCTTTTCTGTCGTATATCTTCCTGCCAAACGGTGGGATAGCCTAGCCCTGTACTTAGGTTGCCAAAGACGTATTGTGAAGACACACTGTTGGCTTCCAATTCTTACAATGCTGGGAAATGGGGAATAATACGTCTTACACAGTAGGTAGGCTATTTTATTTTTAATTCTTTCTAACTGCTTTTACATGAAAACTGAAACTTGCTAAAATGAGCATTAGTTTCCATATAGTAGTTAAGATATTTAATTTGAGAGTAAAATTATTCTGATACTTTGTCCTTTAGAGCTGAGGTGTCAGGCAAAGGAAGATTTTTTTTTTCCAGTTCTCAGAGTGAGCTGATTGGTGAAATCATCCTGCTCTTCAGTGTTTAAAAATAGTTTTCTGACTTTCACATGAATTGTTAATTACAAAAATTTGGGCAAGCAGAAAAAAGTCTCTTTGGCCAATTTCCACCTGACTTGTCAGCCCTGAGTTGATTTCATATTTTCAGGGACTAATCTGGAAGCGGTGTTGGGGGAGTATTTCTGCCCTGATGGGGCAGCTCTTCCTGTCAGAAGCTGGTTTATCACTTCAGCATGCTCAGGTTGCTGGAGCTCAGCCAGGGACTTGCACCATGCCAGACTTCCAGAGCAGACATGTACTGCCTGATATGTTACCTTTAAAAACGACTTTGGCTATGGTAATCCTGGTCTGAATCGCGTTTTTGTAGCTTGCAAACTTCACAGTGAATTGGTTTGTTTTCTTAGAATTACAGCAGTATTAATGTTATACTCAGTTTTGGAACATGTGTGCTACTGGCAGGAGGGCTGGAGGAGCTGCAGAGTGCTGGGGCTGGAAGCACCTTCCTCCCCAGTCTGGAACTTACCTGGCACCTTTTGGGTGGAGCTTTGCTCTAGCTTCTGGCCGCTGCTTGTCTTACAGGGATGGTGTCAGAAAAGGCAGAGATGAAGAAAGAAGTGACTGGGACAGATGTGTTGAAACCAGAGAGTAAAGCCGGTGTCCTGGAGGAAACCTCAACATCTGTTACTCCCACAACATCCCCAGCTTCTGGGAGTGCCTGGGGTGATCGGTCTGCACCTACCATAGTCAAGGATGTGAACCTGGAAGTGCTCAGAAGTGGAGTCGCCTGCCTGCCTGGTGAGTAGCTGGGCCAGAATATGTCTGGGAACCATGGTTTGTAGGAGGGCAAGGGAGATACACAGACTGGTGCCAATTCTGTTTCTTTTACCCCAGATCTCTCCAGAAGCAATTCTTCTTGAATCCTCTACAGTTTCTGGATGGGAAGGACAGGAAGTAAAACTTCCCTATCATGAAAGTCATTTTAACTTGCTCCCAGGCGTCTCAAAATATTAACCATGCACGTGTGAGTCAGAAATGCCAGGTCTGTGGGGTCATGCCAGTAGTTCAAAAAGAAGAGTGAGGATGCAGCTAATGATGGGCTGGTGGGCCTGACATCAGACAATATTAACTTGATTCACTTGGTAGATAATTAAAGGATAGGAATATAGGAAATGCTCTTCAACAGTGCTCTTGTAAAACCAGTTTTATTCTTGGTAATTAGACGTTTGGTTGATTAAGTATAGCTGCCTAGATATAATAGATTTTAAGAAAACATTTGATTTCATGACACACAGTATTGAAAGGAATATCCTGATGAAGTGTGGATGAGCAATGTGTGGGATGAACGGTAGGGTAGCTAAATAACTGATGACAAAACTAGTTATCAAGGGAGGACTTCCCAGAATTGTTCTGCTGAGATCACTTGCAAGTCAAACGTTATTCAGTGTTTGCATCTGATCTGGCAGCAAGTATCAAATTGCTGCAGATAAAACTTCTGGATGGGAGAAATGTTGGCAGAGCAGTAAACAAAGCTGAGGCTGTTGAACAGAGCAGCCAAAATCGCTGGGTGTGCAGGGCCCACACAAGAGGTCTTTGTGTTTAACCAAACACGCAGGAAAGCAGAGGAAGTGAGATGTACCTCTCCAGTGCAAAACAGCCATTTGACAGGGGTTGTGTAAGCCAACCCCTCTGGGTTTGCTTCCTTCCCCCTCGTCTGGACAACCCTCTTGCTGGCTGGGGAAGGTACTTGCATTTAATCAGCTCAGAAGACATATATGAGTTGTGCATTGGCCAGAGAAGAGGTCAGGCATATGTGTGCAGCATGGAGAAGTTGGAAAGGAGAGCAGAAAGGCAGCACAGTTATTTCCCGCTCAATGTAGGGGTTTGGAGACCAATTTTGACCTCAAATATGTGAAGAAGAAGGGATCCCAAGCATATTAAGAAAGTAATTTTTTGAAGAGAAGGAAGAAAGGGAAAGAAGACTTTTCAGTCTTCTCAAAAAAGGTGAAATGAGAAACCAAGTGCAGGGCAGAGCTATGGTACATTCAAATGAGTAATTTGGCATTATGAGGTAAATTGTTAGAACAAATTACGAGAAGGATTTTTAATCTTCTGGTCTACTGAGCAGGTTGGAATTGTTATGCTGTGTACAAGAGCCAAAAAATTACAGAGCTCGAGAGAGGGATCTTTAAGAGAAGCTCATAGTCCATGCGATTGTAGAAGCCTAACTATGTGAGCTAATGCTCCAGTGGTTCAGTTGTTTCCTTTGTCACAGACTCCTATCATAATGTACAATTTTTAAACGAGGCAAATGCATCCGAACATGAGATGAAGGGATGTGCCCTTAGAATGCATTGAAGAAACAAGGTTTGGTCAAATACCCCTTCAAAGGGACTTTTTGTCTAAGGCAGGAATTACATTTTTGGTAGAAGTAGTATTGATTTTGACTAACATCTCTTCTCTCATGTGTCTTCTTTTGGATTTCAGTGGGCAATCCTCACACCTGAGCGAATGCACTCACCACTCAGTTAAATGCTTTATGTTAATTATTGGTAAAGATATAATTACCTTAGGAAGGATAACTTTTATAATGAATAGTGAATAAGAGCTAATTAATAAACTAGTGGCTGGTGGAGTTAAGAAGAAATTCTCCTTTCAGGAGGGTTTCATTCCTGTGTTCTGCTCTGGAATCATCTGGTTATGCCACTGGTGGACACTTGGCTCTGGTGGATGTGTTTGCTTTTTTCACCTGGTCAAGCAATTCTTCGGCTCCTAAGTGGAAGTCCAAAGTTTAATCAAGTTGTGGTGAAACCCAGCCTCCCTGATGGACAGAAGATGTTGCTTCATGAACAATAAGCTTTTTACTGAGCCTGGTTATTGAGCCATTTTTCCTGTAATTGAGTACTTCACTCTTTGGGTTTTTGGTTTGGTTTTTTATTTTAATTTTCTGATGATCCTCTTAGCTCATTAAACAAGGTACATTGATAACACTTGTCTAATTTCTCTCCAGCTCTGATTATAGCATCCAGAATACCATATTTCAAGAGTAATAAAACTCCTCCTAAATCACACACGATGAAGAATTTTGTCCCTGCTGTTAGCAGGAGAATGCCCATGTCACAGTTCTGGTCTCTCAGAAGGAGAAAGCCCTGCATCTAAATGATGCCCATCTGTGTCTTTGGCCATTACTCAGGTCACAGCCTGGTGATAGATCGAGATCACACCAGGGCAGTTTTCTGTGCTCGAGGCTGTCCATCTGTGTCTGTTTTGCCTGTCAACTGACATGCTCATGTCTGCGATGGGGAAAGAGGTGGTCCAGGACGGTATCTTCTGTGGTAGCAATAAAGTTCAGGAGAGACAGAAAGACAGCTTTCTCTAAGGCTCTGGTTTTGTCCTGTGCTTGGGATTTTTCCCTGACTCTCATACAATTTGTATGACAGGAAATGACTCCTGTTCTTGTAAAGTACTTTTCACACAGTAGAAGTGTAGTCACCACTGTTCTCCTAATCACTCACCTTCCTGGTGACGTGCACAGAGCGCTGGTCGCTTGAGCAGGCTCACTCCACAGGCGCTGCTTGTTTTTGAATGGCAGAAGCAGGTCTGGACGCCCAAAGTGGTATGTCCACTTGCTCTTTACCTCTCCTTTGCATCTGTTGAGGAGACTGGATGCTGTTCCAGAAATGTCATTTCTATGTCCTTCTCTTCAGAGTTCTCAGTGCACATTGTGGCTAAAGCCCAAAGCCAGATTAGCATTTAGTTTGGGGACCTCATAGACCAGACTTGATTGTGTCTTTGGGATTTTGGAAAGGAGGGGATAGAGAATTGTTGTCATGGCTAAGTGAAGCAGAGGGGTTTCTCCTTCTTCAACATATCACAGCTCAGCTGCGTTGCCCATTCTGTGCTTTATCTATTCCCTAGGCACTGAGCAAACTCTGAAACTAATGAAAGGCTGACTCTGACTCTTGGCAGGCAACAGTAAGCTCCTGGGCTGTCAGCTCTGCAGCCTGTGAGGAGAAGCTCTGGGCTCCTCTTCCAGGGCTTTGCTCCCAGGAAGAGTTGTTTGATTATGTGCTAGGCTAAGCCTGCGGCATGCCTGCCCAGTTTCATTAGGTAGTGCAACGTTGTTCTGCAAACCTGTGTTCTCTTATCTGACAGCGATGTAAATATTGTAATGTAAGTGAAGGTGAGATTATTTATCCTGAGTTTGAGATTCTTGCTTTTCTCAGAACGCTGGCTTGTCATTAGCCAACTTCAGCCGTATTTTATGAAGGATGTGTTTGAGGAGAAGAGAGCAGTCCAAATTTAACACTACCATGAGAGAAAAAGCAGCAGAGCTGGGGGTAGCATTTGGGTTCTTTGTACATGTGTATATAGTTTACCCGGATCTGCAACATGCAGTGTATCTCATTCTGTGGAGCATTTCCAGGAAAGTGTTGGGGTGGCAGTAGGGGAATGAGACACACACATCTGGAACCAGGCTCTGTTGACTTCCCTGTGTGACTTTTTTCCCTCACCTCTTTCAACAGGTACCAGAGATAAATCAGGACGTGCAGTGGCCATAATAACAACAAGGAACACAGCCTGGTTAAACCCTCACTGCAACACCACTGAGCTTGTACGCCTCCTTCTGTACTTTCATAGCATTCCAAGGTTTGTGACATTCTTGCACTGACAGGGTGGACATTGCTGCTGTGTCTGGTTTACCTTTTGGGAGTGTGCAAGCTGAGGCAGTGAGCAGAATGGGGGTCTTTATTGGCCTAGGAACCTGGTCCAGACAGTCCTGAAACTGTACAGGTGGGGATTTCCTGCTAGAGTGAACTGGTTTGTGTTCAGTGAGCACTTTGGCTATTCTGTATGTGCCTTGTGCACATGGTATGATAGAATGAGGTATGTACTGAATGCTTTACCATGAATCCAAGCCTTTCTTGCTATGCTTCGTTAGCTCAGAAAATGGGATTTGGGAGCTGTGGTGGGGCTATCATGCGGCAGCTCCTTGGTATAGTGTTGTGAGATGATATTTTAAGGCCAGGCCTCCAAGCTGAGAGGAAGGTAGGGGGATCTTCAAGAGCTGAGAAAACTTGCCTTAGTGTCTGGCTAACAATTGTTTTTGGAGTCTGCAGCCTGGAATTTGCTGCAGCTACTCTTCCTTTCATTATGACAGGTTCTTCCCCATAGCTCATCTCAGGCTCTACTGGGATAGTTTCACTTTTAGATGATTAAATTAATAAGAGGTAAAGCTCTGTCAGTGACTTTTTTTTTAAGCCTTTAAACCACTGATAAACGCAGCAGATTCAAATAATGAGAAAGCTTCTGGTACTTATAGTTTGTTTCTTGTGCTTTTCCCTTCAAATTTGATCCTGGGAAAGGCAGATGTTTGGTCTGATCCAGAATGGCTGTTCTTGAGAAGCAGCGTGTCTAAGGCCAAACTTGTTCCTGAATGTGATTAGAAAGGACTGATTTTCCTGAGCAGATTATGTAGAGTATGTATCAGCACCTTAGCAATCAGCAAGATGTGTCCTAGGAATTGAAGAAATGGAGGTTGAGGAGGACTAGCAAAGGTAAAAACTGAGCAATCCAGGTGGTGGTTTCCATGTGTATGTTTTGGTTAGGGGAAGCTGTCCAGTTAGTTCCCTGTCCTTAGAGAACCGTAGTGTACTGGTTTCTTTCACCCTGTCATGACTATGGTTTCTGCTTCCATAGTCTTACTGATTTTTATTGGTGACAAAGATGACCTCTTTTCTTTGTCCTTGCAGACCAGAATGTCAGGCTTTGGGTCTGACTGTCCTTGTGGATGCTCGTCGCTGTTCACCGGTTCCTGCTCTCTTCAAGGCATTCAGCATATTGCAGGTGAGCCTTGAGCCTGGGTAAAGGAACACTAGCTGGCTTGCTGTCTTGGTTGCATGTCCCATCTCCATCTGCTGCTTGTGTCTGTCTGCCACCTGGCTTTCAGTTGGCTTTCGGAGGTGGAATTATGCATTCAGTCCTGATTTACGAGGATGACCTGGGCTTGCTAGACTGCAAACAAAGCAAAATGAAACCAACAGAGCAAGTTGAGTGAGGGGAGAACACCCCTCCCTGCTCCTCCAACTCTTCTATCTCTGTGCTGAGGACAGCCTGTACCCAAGTCTAAACACTGTCATGAATTATCATGCTTGGAGGTGTCCCTTGATGTGTGAAATATGCTGGGTTTTTTGCCCACCATGGAGAAGCGAGGAAGAAAGGTGTTTGTCTGCTGTAGAGGAAAGGGAAGGACATTGCTTCTCATGCTAGGTGGAAGTGCACATGCAGCTGTTGATGTGGCTGCCAGTGAATGATTGGAATCAGACCTGCTGTAAATCTATATTGCTTCAGGTCAAAGGCTTTCCTATCAGTAACTTGGAAAGCAAATGGTTGTGCTGCCCCCGCTCCCAGATAGCTTCAATCTGCTGCTGTTAGCAACCCAAGGAGATGCTGAGTTGTAGCTATGACTAATCTTGTTTAAGCAGGTGTTCCTTTTCAATCAGAGCTTAGGTCTCTCAAGGACTCAAACTCTGCAGACTGGAACAAGGCAATGTTTTAATGAGGCTGATGTCTCTGTGGTTTATGTACTTCAGTGCCACATCTGAGAGTTAGGGCTGAGTCAGAGGTCTGTCCTTCTGCTTCCTGGGCTGGGTGGAGCTGTGAGCTGTATCACTGTGCTGCTTGTTTTTGGTGAAGGAGTAATCTGGTCCCTTGCTCAGTTCTGCAGGGGGTAGCAAGCAAATTATCTTCTCCTTTACGCTATGCACACATGGCAGTGGGCTTGCTAAGGCTTTTGAGCATTTTGTTGCCTATGTAAGTTGCATGGTTGTCTCCTAGTGGGATGATTTGAAAATCAGCAACATGTTGAGTCACAGTACTTTTTAGGTCCCCAGTCTCCTACAAGCATGGCAGGAATAAAGCCATTCTAGCCCTAAGTTTCCTACCCTCTGAAATAAGGGAGGGAAGTTTTCTGTAGTGCCTGTATAGTATCCTAGTGGTGACTGTTTTGCTCTGCACACCTTGTTGTCAGGTTGGTGTGACAGTTACTGGAGCGGAGTGTGTGCTCTGGGTAACAGTGACTGATAGAGACTGATTACTCTGCTTGTGGTTTTTTTTGTCCTGACACTTTCTCTTCTGCAGACTCTGTAAGCAAGGCCTGTTCAGCTAGGTCATCATCTGATTACGGCACAGGAATAAACCTCTGGTCTCTGAGCCTTTTAGTGTTTACCTCTGTGATCCCATGGCAGTGCCCTCATCTGCTCTGAAAAGGTCTTCTGCTCTGGAATCTCTGCTTCTGCTTTTGCTTGCAGAATTTGGTCTCCTTGTGCTGGCGTTGTTTCTTAATCGCTGTACTGGCTGGGCCCAGTTTCAGGTTAGGTGGCCCAGTCTCTACTGGTGTACTTGCCTTTGTACTCTGGCTCTGCTGCTCATGTCAGATATGTAACCTTTAACACTGCCAGAGCTGTTTTTCAAACAAGGCTCCCTTGCTGTCCTGACCTGCTGTGTGGCAGGCTTCTTGCAGCACAAGCAGTACCAGAAAGGAGATGTTGCTTGACAGTTTCCAAGATGTTTGCAGAGGCTAAGACCATCAAGGAGACATCTGGATGGGATGGCTCTTATTTAACCATGTGGCATGACAGCTCAAATGGCTGCTCTCCTTGCTATCAAGATCCAAGCATCTTGTATTTAGTGAGCCCTGTCTACGTTTCCCTCTTCCTGCTGTCGTTCTCTGTGCCTGTTTCTCACTTTCCTGTAGAATGCTTCTATAATGGGAGAGCTGCTTCTGGATCAGAGTTTGAACTACAGCTGCCAGACGTCCCTTGTATTTGGAATTTCTCTTGGTTAACAATAGCAACAGGATGCAAGTCCTTGATTGTGAGTTGGCAGTAAGTAAAGACTAGATGATGGTTTTGGCACTGTGGGGGAAAAAAAACTTGCTTTCAGTTAGAAGTGACCAGGAAAGTTATCAAGAAAAAGCTTGGACATTAAATATGGTTCTTCCTCCTCCCTGCCTGCCCTTACACATTTCCCTGTGTAGAAGGCAGAGATTTTTTTTTAGTGCAGCCAAGACCTGACCTCTTTCATTGCTTCCTTAAATACTACAGGACTAGTTGATCTGAAGTGAACTACCTTAAGGACACAGCCTTGGTGCCCTGGAGAATGGCCTTTCTTATTCCTGGTGACTGCCTTCCAGGCTTCATAAATGCCTTGGAAGGATAAATTGCGATCTCTTGTGCAAACCTGGTATGGTACATTCTCCTTAGCATCCCAGGCAGATAGGTAATGGAGTTATGTTCTGTTCTGCTGTAGGACATGGATCCTCATTGTATTCATGGAGTGCTGCTTCTGGTTGAAAGAGACCTGACTTTTCGGATGGAGAAGCCACCAGCTGGACAGGTAATGGAACCATTCATCCGGGGGTTGCTGGGGAACTCTTAATATCCTCTGTTTTAGTCTCTGAACAGCAAGTTCTCTGTCTGCTGGTGTGTGTTTATTCTCACATGAAATCTCTGTGGCTGTTCTCTGTATTTTATGGTTGTGGTCTCTTACTAGTGTGGTATTTATAGGGTTGTAAAATTTATGCGAGCCAACATATCTCTGTCATGCTGTGTTTATTGCCAAGTCCATCAGTGACATTTGCACCATAATTATGTCAGTCTGCTGAGGCCCTTGAGACACAGAGGAGTTGTTGGAAACATGTATAGCGGTATGGAGGAGCCCTGCACATTGAGCATTAATAGAGGTGCTTTTCACTTTCTCCTGTTAACAAGGGGGGAAATCCTCAGTCAGGAAGAGATCGCATTAGGCTAAATCCTGAACTCCGTCCTTGGAAGGTGCTTCTGCTTTCCTGGATTTTGCATATGTCATGTTTCTTCTCGTAGCTGCTGCTGTCAGTGGCTGAAAGACTTTTGCAAGAGAGGAAAGAGGAGAAATGTGTGTGTATAAGGTTCCCATTGCAGCTAAATGTCTAGGAAGACAAACAGGAGATGTTAATGGAGGAGGGAAAATCATCACATCACTGAACATCTGCACTAGAAGTAAATCTGCCATAGTGTATAAGAAATGTAGGCTCTTAGCCACTCTGTGGTGAGCGAATAGAGTATCAGACTGCATCATAGTCATCTCTCTCTGCTCTAAGGCTGTTACAAGTGACAGGAGTGAACTGAAATGCTGTGCCTGCTGAAACCCCGTAGACTGCAGAGTAGACAGGACCTCCCTTTTGGCTCCCGTGGATGAAAACATTGTGAATAGCATCAGTTTTTCTGTTTGTGCAGTGTACTTGCCTTGAAAGGCTAGCGAACAACATGCTATTTGTCTGTTTCCTCATTGCCCCCATGTAGAAGAATCTGAAGTCAGAAAGGGGGCTGCAGGCTACAGGAGACCTAAAACACACTGAAAAGTAAAAAGTGTGCGGGAGGGAACAAAGCAAAGGGTTATAAAGATGTGGGCATGTGGGAGGAATTTGAAGCATCATCACTGTTTTGTAAGGAGGTGGAAACTTCACAGTGGGGGTTGGGGTGTGTTAAATATCTGCACCTGAGTTCCTGGTGTCTGGACTGGTTTCCAGGTACCTGCAGGAGCACTTGTCTGTCTCTTTGTTGAGATAAAAATGCTCCGCAGAAGGCAAGGTATTTATGCCAAGACCAAGTAAACACTTGGAGCAAATAACTGCTGCGATGAGTGGAGAGCTGAGGGTAGGCAAGAGGCTTCTTTGTTTGACTCTTTTTCCAGAGAGTAAGGTGGGAAAGCTGGGGCTAGATTTAACCTCTCAGGCTCTCCAAACAAATGTAAAATGCAGCACAATGTGGGAACATATGAGGGAGTTGCTCTGCTTGTACTAGGAGGTACTGGCTCTGGCGGAGGCTGACTGCTGCCAAACTTCCATCACAGATGTTCTGCTTGGTGCAAGAGCGTGTTGTGGCCTGCATTCCCTCAAGGTTTGCCCACTAAGCTGTACAGCAAGCTGCTCTAAGATTGAATAGATTTTTTTTTTCCTTATACTGTAGCTATATTGCAGATTTATGCTGTATGGTTTGTTTCTGTGCAAGACAGACAAAGAAATAAAGATGCTGTCTTCCACTCTTCTTCCCCTCCTCCTCCAGTATTTGTACTCTAATGCAATTGTGCTTTTATTTCTTCTGTTCCTGTGCAGTTTGAACTCCTCACCTCTATGAAATCCCTCCATAAACACATAGACAGCACACAGCTGCCTCTAGAACTGGATGGGACCTTCCCTTATTGCCACCAGGACTGGTTAAACTTCCGCTTGGTGAGTAGGATGTCCTGTGTTCTTTGGTATGTGAGAGAAGAAATGGCATAGTAAGGGAGCTGAAGCAAGAGGAGCTTGTCAATAGCTGAACCTCCAAGCATTAAAAGACAATGGTTCCTGCAATAGCTATGTATGCAAGTGAATCTCTTATCCAAAGATTACTAACACTATTTTTATAAAGTGTATGCATGCTGTGACCTTTGGCATAAATGCAGGAACTAAAAATTGAGTTTTTAGCTTTTCTGCTTGAACAAAATTAATTCTGATTTGACCATGTTTTGAAGGGAAGGAAGAAACAGAATCCTGTTTTGTTCTGATAGATAGAGGCACTTTGAGGCTTAAGGGCAGATACTTCTTGAGCTAATCTCAGGAGAAGGTGTTAGCATTGTGTTGCTTTTGAACTAACAAGAACAACTTGAGCATAATGAAAATCGTTAGATTTTGTTGGCTTTGGGGCCGATTCCCCACACTAGACTGACAGGCCCTTCGTTAAAACTGCAGTCCTGGCAAAGTAAAGCATAGAATTTCCTGATAATCAGTTCAGATGCTTCTAGGAACAGTTTTTTTCTCCTTTAGGTGTAATTCACTTACTTACCAAAGTTGTCATCAAATTTGAACTCTTTAGAAAGCATCTAAACTAAAAATACAGAGAAGATTCTGCCCAGGGGAACACTATATTCCTCTTTGAGAACTGGCCACATGAATCAGGAAACAAAAGAAACATGCAGCTTGTGTGTGTCTCGGGACCAAGATGACAGTACACGACAGTGCCAGCACTAGGTTCCTTCTTGCTGTTTTTTGGCTGCTTTGAGTATGTCTATCTTGGTACCATGATCCTGTTTGACCTTTTCACTCTCTCCAGAAGGGTTGCGGATCAAGAGATCTACAGCGAACCATACCCTGGAGCAAGCCCAAAGGTGCAGGGAGGCTGACCACCCTGGGGAAATGTTTGAGCTGACCCAAGTTAAGCCTCAGAGGTAGAGGGACTGAAACTGTAGCACCCAGATACTATTTATAAAGTAGGTAGCACTAGTAAAGGGTGCTGTAGGCTCCAATAAGAAATGCTGGAGGTACTGATGCAGAACACACTGGTCTGTAGCAGGCAGTGTATGTGCAGGCTGCTAGAAGTCTGCAAAAGCAGCATCTGTGGCGCCAGTACCCAGCTCTTTGTAGACTTGTGTTGTGGAGGGAGCATAGATCCTGTGGATCATGTGCTTGTTGAATCTTTAAAAGCTGTCTTGAGACATGATTTGGCACGCTGAGACTAGACAGGATTAAATCTCTGTAAATCTGCACACAAATTGGCTATCTTCATGCTCTGTTTGACTTGCTCACCCTGGTGGATGACAGAACCTGCACCTCTGCTTCCAAAAGATTCAGTGCGCTTTTGGCTGTGATCTCTCTGCCCAGAGTGCTGCATGGCACATTGCAGCATCTGAAACAGGTTCAGTTATGGTTTATCGTACCACAGTGTTACTGGTGGCAGCCTTCAGCAGTTAGGCTTAGCACGTGCCAGACATTAACTTAACTTTTCCAACACATTTTAGAACCTGTTTCTTGAACTCTCATTTAAAAGTACTGTTATGGACCTGTGCTGATGCAGTAGAGCATAGTCTTGGTGCCTAGGATTGAATTTGAGGTTTATTTGGCAGTGAGGAAGCAGAGAAGCTTTGCAAGAGGTTGTGGATTAGTTTTCTGTACAGATGAAAAGCTTGAATGCTGAGGTGCTCAAGCTGTGCAGAAGGAGAATTCTCGAAGGAAGGAAAGTTATACCAGATGACTACTTGTTTGTGTCTTTGGTAACAATTTGCATGTTAAATAAGGGAGTTACTTTAGGAATCGGTCTGTATGGGTTGACTGTTTATGTGATGCACTGCATGATAGTGACCCATGTGGTCAGTCCTTTAGATCTGTAGCGATGTGGCAAATGGCGTTTATTTCCTGTCTGGTGATCTCACCTGCATCCTGCCTGCTAATCTCTCACTGCTGGAGCTATTCCAGCACTCCAGGGAGGAGGAAGTTCAGTTCAGTAAAGATTCAAACAGCTGCTTTTTTGTTTTGTTTAGTTTTCAGAACACTTGATTTGGAATAGCTGTTTCTCCCTTCTCTGGTTTCAGTGGCTGGAGGGTGGCATCTGAGAATATTTACACTTTATATCACTGACTTTTCTAAAAAGTGCTCTCTCATGGACATGCAAAATGTCTGGGGGTTTGTTTTATTTTCCTTCCACTCCCTTCCCCGAGAGAGAGGAGGGATTTCAGATTTGTCAGCAACTTAAGGTGCTTAATTGTGGAAGCTTTCCAGTTTCCTAATCTTTAATTTACATTACTTTTAATATGAAGAGAAATTATTTAAAGAAGAGAAATTCCAAGTGCTCCTTCTAGGTTTTGTTCTTCCGAAATTAATGCATCTTAGTGAGAAGTTACAGGAAATGTTAATAGAAGAACATGGGACATAAGTGTACTGATTTGTATCTCTGAAGCATGCGCCATACAAGCCACGAGTTATGCAAGTTTATAAGGTCTACCTAGATGCCTTGGTATGGAGTGATGCATCTGAAGCCTCTGGTGGGCCTTTCCGAGTGGTAAAACCCTCCTACCCTTGGGTTAGGTTATTTGATCCTGTATTTCTGTACTTTTTAACTTTCTGTAAGCTGAAAAGGCTGCTTCTTGTCAGCCATGAGACAATAATCTCTTGCCTTGGTTCTTTCTTCTTGTAGAAGCTGGAACATTTGCTACAAGAATGCCATGGTGCTTGTGCCCTCCTCCAGGGGGCAATTTGTAAAGTGGAATCTGAAAAATTACCAGCGGGAGCTGAGGTGAGCATATCCCTTATGTTGTGTCAGAGGTGGGT
Source organism: Coccyzus lansbergi (assembly GCA_033558105.1). Lineage (NCBI taxonomy): Eukaryota > Metazoa > Chordata > Aves > Cuculiformes > Coccyzidae > Coccyzus > Coccyzus lansbergi. The sequence continues at coordinate 221,759 of JAUMJK010000950.1, forward strand.
CTGTTAACAGCAGAGTAGGAGGCTGGATAGCTACAGGAATAGTGTCCTCTGGGCCTTCCTGCACGCACGTGTATGTCCACAAACCTGTCACATCCCTTGTCCCACAGCTTGGAGCCTTGCAGGTCCAGGCTCTAAGAACAGTAGGAGCTAGCTGTAAGTGGAAAATGAGGCTGAAAAACTTATTCTTTCTGTGCCTGGCAAATGGAGTATGGACAATGGCAGGAATTGGGCTTAAATTTTAGCCTGATAGGGAAAATATTGAGAGCGTAAGGGGCACAGCTTATCACTTTGGACTTGGCAGGTTTGAAATAGGTGTTGGAAACAACTTCACTCTTTCCTAGGGTGGAACAATGTGAGATGTGGTTTGTGGTGGTTTGGGTTGGGCACTAGGTTTTGCCTGTTCCCTCATTGCCTCTCAGTTGCAGTAACCACTCTTGTCTCTCTTGTGATCCCTCCAGAAGGCAGCTGTGCTGCTGAGGAATTACAGGCAGCTGATGAAGAACGTTCTTGGAGATCCACGGCTGGTCATGCTGCTGCTGGAGGGTGGAGCACTCCTGGCCAGGCTGAGGAAGGAGGAGTCTTGTGTCACCCTCACCCATGACTACAGGTGAGCCCCAGAGTGGGAGAAGAGGAGATGAAGGTGAGCAGAGAGCATGTAACGGGAGTCTGTGAGATGACCCATCATCAGGGCAGGCTAGAGAGCAGCTTCACGTGGCGAGAACTTTTATTGGAAATGGCACAGGTGAATAAAGTAGTGAATTTTACTCTTATCCTGACTGCTACTTCCCCAGCCCAAAAACTTGTCTGAGGGGGATTTTTTTAGATTAAAACTGCAGGTTGAAGTTCCTTCCCAAACCAAATTGGGCTTATCTCCTTTAGTGGAAAGAGGGCTGGATATTTTGTTCACCTCTAAAACACAAATCTTAATTGATGATGCCAGTGATGAATGTTTGGGTCCAAAACATTATCGCTGTGTGATTTACCAGGCACTCCCTTAGGCAAGGGGATTTCCAAGGACCTTAACTGTGAGGAATGCTTTCTGGCTGAAGCAAGCTCTGATCTTCTCACACACTGGTACGGTTTGCACAAACAAATATGCACTGCCCATTTCAGAACTGGTATAAGAAATGGGGACTGAGAGAGGCCAGCTGTTTGAAATCCCCAGGGCATTGCACAACTCCTGTTTGTACTGTTAAAGCACCTGAAGTCTATCAGCGTGTGAAGGCCTCTGTGCTATGTGCTGTGCAAACAGCAAGGTAGGCAGGCAGCCATTGCACCCAGGAGCTTCCAACCAAAGCATGAGATAAATGCTGGCGTGTGCACAGAGACGGGGGTGTAGTGGATGGCTCTGTGCCTCCGCAGCCTTGCTCTGGTTAAACTCTCTGTTGCCTTCACAAGCTGGGAGGTTTTAAGGGAGGGAATGGAGAGAAGATAAAATAGCTTGTAGAGTATCTCACCCAAACTGAGAAAATAACCATATTTGTCTTTGCAAATTGAGCAAGTGGATGACAGTAAAAGTTGCCACCCGTCACTGGGAGATGGGGATCGGGCTTTTGGTGCCGAGTGAGAGGGGAGTGCGGGACAGGATGCGTAACTGTTTCTTTTCACTGCTTGCTCTGACTCCTGTCAGCAGCTCTGGCAGGCTGTGAGGACACAGTTCTTTCAATTGCACTCTCGATGCAATTTTGGGTAGTGTTAGTACAGTACAGCCCTTCCATTCTGACATGATATGAAAAGCACAGATAATGCAGGGGGTTGTGTTTTGATTTTGCTATGTTATTTTATTTTAAGCGACACACAGCAATTTTAGAGTCCCCCGAGAGTAGGGAAAATGTGCATGTTTTTTATGTTTTGTTTTGGTTTTAAGCTAAGCTTGTGCTCTTGTGCAGTGAAATGCTCAACTTTGAAACCTGATCTGACAGAGCTCCTAAGGATAATTTACTGCTTTGATTACCTTAGCAAGAGCAGAGGCAGGGATACACACAATTCTTTGATTACACATTGTTTGAGCTTATGCTGGGGCTGTGTAGCATGTTCTCTGATTAATTCAGTTACATTCATTGCCTGCCAATATGAATTGAGAGTGTATGTTATGGTCAAATATATGTGGCTCTCCCCAGCCTGAGGAGCTTAAGGGAATATAGTAGGAGAAAGTTAGACCTCTTCTAGCCTATGGAACGCTTGCAGAAACTAAAATCCATGCAGTATTTTAATTGAGGCAATGCCTGCTTGTCATGTAACTTGGAGCAGAGGACTAAAGAAATCTGGTTTTCCCTCTTCCAGGATTCTTTTATATGGGAAAAAAGTGCTATCACTTGGCTGGAGAACTCTCTACAAGGCATTGTTGGTTTTAGATTCTCCATGGCTCTATACTTGCTCTCCAAATTGCAGATATCAAAAGTTCTGAGCTCTGCTAACCCTGTAAAGGCTCCTATGCTTATGATTTTTCACAGGCTTTTTTGACAGATAGGATCGAAGCAGAGTGGGGACAAAATATCGTAGGTGATCTACTAAGCTCACATGCAGTGGCTGTTGATATATGTGGGCCCAGTGTTAGATTATTTGACTGGTGACGTGTAAAAATGGAACAAGACTGGTTGTATCCATGCACTCAGCATGGCCTGTTGTACTGCTTTTCTGAGATTTGAATTGTAAAATTTTTCTCAATATGTAACTGTCTTTAGTTCCTCACCCACTCCCCCAATACTTGAAATCACATTATTTACAAAAGCAAGTCAAGTGACCTTACCCTTCTGAGTCACCTTTTGGCTCTTATATTAATCACATGCCCCGTTGCTTTAGTTTTTTTCTTCTCACTTGTGGTGCAAAAGCCTGAGCAGGCAGAGAGTAATGAGTGCCAAGATTTCTTAGTCTGAAGTTGAGGCCAGCTGTGAACAGGTAAACTGTCAAAATGTGCAAGAATAGCATATAAATAGAGAAAAAGTTTTAAGAGCAATTTTCCATAGCTCCATTTAATTAAAATATGCCAACCGAAAGTGCGGAACTAAGGGTACAAAATATGTTTTTTCTTAAGAAGTATAAAGATAAGCCCAGCTGCACCTTGGGATTAAATAAGCCAGAGATTTACTTGCTTTTTTTATAGGGGATGTGTTTTACCAGCTCTCACAGCTGACTTTCTGGCTAGTCTGTGGCTTCATGTGGCAAGAAGAATACCAGGGGGTAGTAAGAATAGAGATGGACAAACCCATCTGAAAACACCTGACTGCAGGTTAGAGATAGTGTGCTCAAATAGGCAAGGAAGCAGGTTTGTGCTCTGTGCAGTCAGATGTTATCTGCCAAATACCTTTTGGGACCATGCAGCAAACAGGACTTGCTTTAGTCTTTCTTTAGTAATGAAACTTTTCCCTTGGGGTTGGTTTTGGCATGCTTCCCTGCTCTGCCCTCCTAGAGAACCAAGATGCCCTTTGGAGTGTTTTGTGACACAGAGCAGTAGGATCTCATTGCTGTTTGGGTCTGACCTAGGCTGTGTGAAGGCTTGTTAAGCCAGGAATACAGCTCCCTTCCTGCAGAAATTTAACTGGTCGCATCAGAGGTGTGGTCAGGCATGAGAGGTGCACTGTGGTACATCTGTATATCTCTCTGACAGATGCTTTAAGAGCCTACAGGAATCCTCCCTGGAGAGTCCCATCCCAAGAGATGCTGTAGCAGTGGCATCGAGTGATAACTCTACTCACTGTCTGTTCCCAATGTGAGCTGACCAAGAGTGTCCATACTCCTTTCTCCACCAGGTACTACTGTACAAGATAGCCTTGTCCATTCCTCCTCGTCCCTTGAGGAAAACTTCAAGCAGTCTGTCTGGATCTCAGCCTTTTTCCAGCTTAGAAAGGAGGAGTTCTGTTACCAGGATATAAGTCCTGCGGGCAGCCCATCACGGGGAGCTGGCTAAGGGCATGTGGTGTGCATAGCTGGTCCCACGCAGCTCTCCCACCTCTAGGAAGACCAGGCTGAACTTGGCCTAAAGTTGGGTGGGCCTGGTGCTGATGAGCCAGTATCTTTGTGGTGCCTCAGTCAGGCTAGTCACCCAAAAAGTGCAGGTTGATCACTGAAAGTGGCATTGCTACTTGTTCATTACTGGTGCAGCTGGCTGGATTTAGAGCCAGCACCTTTGCCTTCGCACCATCTGCTGCGCTGCAGCCTCGGTGCTTCTCCAGGTGTGTTAGCTGAAAGCTTCCAGGCTTTGCTGACCCAGGCTTTCTGGGGATTGAAATGCAGAGCTATTAGCTTCGCTGAAGTTCCTGTTGGTAAGTGTAGACAATGTCATGCCATCTGTCACTTTAATGTTACAAATGCTTATTTTTGCACTTTTGGACAGGAACCATTTAATACACATGGTGTTTTTAATAGCTTACATAAAGTTGGCTTGTAGATGTATCTTTGGCTTCAGGATATGTAGTGTATTGATCAACCAGCTTGTGGCTTGCAGGCAGCTCGCTAAGCCAGTTGTGGAAGGTAGGCTGATGCATTGCTTATTTTGTGGTGGATTTCAAAGACTTCTCTGATGCTGCTACCATAAGCCTGGAGAGGCTGCCAGGAGCCAGGCAGCAGCAGTGAGAGCTCTTACTCTAAAGCAAGGCACTTGCATGGGGCTGAGCAGCAAAGCAAGGAGACTTTTAACCTGGTGTTTAGCCAGACATTTTCCACTGTTCTCATTATTGCTGCGCCTCCAGCATAGCCAAAAGCTGGGAATGCTTGCCTAGTCAAAGTGTCCAGTGGTGCCTTCTCTCCTGTAGATACGCTATGAGTCAGAAATGGAGTAAAGATATAAACGTTTTATATTAACATGAAGATGCTTTATACTAGTTAAACCAGAATACACCTGGCACATGCTTGGCTCTACCAGCAAACCTGCCTTCTCAGTGTGGCACAGGAGTGGTATTTCATCATGTTCTGCATGTTGGCAGGCAAGATAGCCACAAGACTAGAAGTGAGAGCTGAAAGAAAGAGAAAAACGTGAGTGAAGGAATGTCCAGGTTGTGTGCTGAGCTCTGTGCAGCGTGGAACCAGAAAAAGCATAATCTCTTCCCCCAAGCTCCTCATCTGAAAAGAATTTGTGCTTGCAAGCTGTGAATAAGTAGCTTATAAATAGATGGAGGAGTGAATTCTCCTTTTGTTTGCAGAAGGCAGTATAGTTAGCCTCTGTGCTTTGAGGGTGGAGTGGCTCGAGCCACGAGCTGGTTTTGTGAGCTGGCTATTTTTAGTGTGGCTTGGTGATCCGGTTGGAAGCCCTGGGTGGGGACCTGAGCTGAGCAGAGGGTAATGGGCAGCGTGGAGCAGACTTCCTGAGTAGCCACTGCCAGGTTCATGGTGCTGGACCTGTTTCAATTACAGTGACACAGGAGGTGGTCTTAGAGCCAACAGCCTCCACAGCTCCTGAGCTTGGCTTCCACACAAAGTATTGAGTCACTAGGTCTACTTCAAGCTGTGGCCAGTTAATGTAGGTATCTCTGCTGTTGATGAAGCATGATATTATAGCTGTGTGGTGCTATAGGAGCTAGTGTTTGTGGGTCTTCAACAAGACTCTCGTGAGTAGCAGTTCCTGGGATGATCCAAGGCAGACATGTGTCACTCTGTAAAGTAATCTTGGAGAAGGTACAAGCTCTCAGGGGCCCTGCTGAGGTACTGCACAAGCACCACCTGAAACTCTGTCTGAGAGTCAAGGAAGAAAGGCTAAGGTGGTCTACCAAAACATAGGACTAGTTAGGGACAAGGTAAAGGGTGGCTTGGGTGTCTGGTGAGTAAGCCTCAGTCTGGGAAGACCTGGGTGGTTGGCGTTCTTGGTCTGGAAGGTAAAAGATGTTTACCTGCAAGCTGACAGCTGCTGCCATATGCTGGTGGTCATGGCCAGGCAACCTACACTGGGAAATCCTTCCTGGAGGCATTGTTATCTTCAACCATCCCTTTTCTGCTTTAGAGATGCGTTTGTTTCTGTCTCTACTGTGGCCAGTTTGATTGTTGCTACTCTGTGCGTTTGTATCTGCTTCAAGAGACAGCAGTGCTTGTGTCCCCTTCATTGATGCCATTTTCCTGGTTTGCTTAACCAGCATTTGCTTATCTTCTTGCATCTCTGGGAGCTTTGGGAACCTCTCATGCTACCACTTCCCTTAGTGCTCTCTCCTGACCTGGTCTGTGTGATACATCTTCTGTTGATAAGTGTCCTTTGCATGTTTCTCCTGGGTTGTAATCCTAAAACCTTCATCTCTTGAGTAGGATGAACTCTCAGCATACCTTGAAATGAATTAAAAACTGCTTATATCCCAACCTCAAGGACTGGCAGCTTTCTACCATGAGACACCCTTGTGCTGTTGCCGGTGATGTAGAAAATGCTGATGAACACTAAAAATTTGGCCTTCAGCAGCGCCTGGGCGACAGTGCTCTTCCATGATCTTATTTTTGTTAGGTGGAGGGAGGAGCACGGCAACATTTCTACCCAAACACATACTGTGCTGCTTGGTATTCATTTTCATTACAGTCTAACCTGTTTCTTCTGTTTGCTTGGTGCTTTTAGCCTGGTTAAAAAACATTTGCACTCGCCTTAAACTCTGTTGCTCTGCCCATAAAGGAGTGTTGTTGTTCTGAGTGTATGAAGTGCTGTGTGGAACTAGTTGTGGCCTTTGCAGAGAGGTAAAAGATTGCAGAGCTCTGTCTAGGTAAGTTTTCATTGTTCTTTTAGGTTTTTCATGAGTTGATCCCCCTCAGATCCCATTTTGCTGTTTATTTTCTCCTGTCTTATGTCCTAAATCTTCCTGGATTCAGTGAGCATTTACCCAGAAGACTCCATTTTCACTTGTTCTTGTTTGCAGTGTTTGTCATGCCAACAGGGCATTAGGTAATTAATGACACACAGTGTGGTTTATCTGTTTCAAAATATTATGGAAAAAATTGCAAAAAGTTTCCAGTGTAGGATGTTGGCTGAACTGCCTGAAGTTCCTGGCTCAGCCCAGACTGTTCCACCGGCATGTATTTGGAATGGCTAAGTTAGGGTAGATGTTTCTGTCGCTGGGGTAGTTAATAGCACAGGCACTGTTATTACGTATATCATAACCACCAGGAGCATGCAGAAGAAGGGGGATACCAGGGAAATAGGTATGTGCTTTTAAATGACACTGGATATATATTTGAGTGGAGCTTCTTGAAAACCTGGTGGTCCTGACTCCAGGAACACAACTGTTATATTAGAGAAGCCCACCTAGGTAACAAATATAAACATAAATAGGCTGAAATACATGGGATGGGTTTTGTAGGTAGAAGTTGTTTACGACTGGTAGAAAACCACAGCTTGATGCTTGGTATTCCCAGAACAATCTTTCCACATCCTATCTCAGGCTTTCTTGCAGGGTGAGCTTTCCCCATAAGTAGGGTACTTGTTGGTTTGGAATTTCTTATAGTGTATTTTTTTCCCCAGTCAGTTTTATGGATCTTACTGGGATATAAAATCAACCAGAGTCTGCACACAGTTTTATTGTAACTGAATGCAAGCCAAGCTGGGAAAGAAGCAAAGGTCACAGCTTAGGACTACTCTTGGCCATTGTTAAACCGTATGCATCAATCTCTTTGCTTTTAAAGGGACTTCAGAGTATATTTCTGCTAAAAACTTGTTTAAATGAACTGTGTTTCAGAAGAGGATTCTCTCAACAATTATGGTCTGCGATGTGTTGTATTAATTGGAAGTGTTGCTTACAATGTATGTTCTTGTCCAGTAACCCAGTAAGGAGGGAATCAGTTAAGGCTTCTGGTCTCACCTAGTTCCCATCATGTATAAATGACTGTAGCCAAGGCTTCAGCACAAATGCTATGGTGATGTCCTTGGACCAAGCCATCCTTTAAACGCTTTAGTTGCCAGATCCTATTCCTTTTCTGTCAAAACCTGTAGAGACGTGCACAAAGCAAGTTCAGCACCAGGAGTGGAAGACTTCGTGAGGCTAATGTTGTACCATCTGACCATATTTCTTCTAAATTACAGGATGTCCAGGGCAAATTATATGGAATATATTTGCCTAAAACTCATCAGATACATTAGGAAAAGTTTGCGTGTCTTGTGTTCTTTCCATTTGCACGTTTTTGCCATTTTTTTAATTGACCAAGTTCTTCAGAGGATGAGCTCTGGTTTTAGCTTTCACTTTAGCTGCTCTTCTTGCTCTTGGCTAGAATAGTTTATCAAGGGGCAGACTGTAAGTTGCAGCTTCCCCCTCTGCACTTTTCCATATGTGTCTCGCTGGCATTGGTGTGTACCTCCTGCAGCACCTGCTTTTGCAGGCCTGCTGGATGCCTCTTCTGTGACCATCTGTTTTCAAAAACAAATCAGGTATTTTGCTTTGAAAACTAAAGTGTGACTCTCCGAGTCTGGCTTTCTCGAAGGATGGATTCAGACAGAAATGGTCTTTCTAAATTATAGGTTTAAAATTACCCTGCCATTATACAACTGCTTGGCGCTTCTCCAGAGAAATGAAGGCATTCGAAACCTTTTCCATTGAAAAGATAATTGCCCAATGAAAACAGGATTTGGGGAAACATAAACTGACATCAAGCTACTCTTTTTTTGCTATAAATTATATTGACTCTGCACTATTGCAAAATTACTTAGGATGATTTGACCGTGGAAGAATGTAGTGAAAGACTCTTATTACCATGCTCACATGTGCAGGGCAGTTGCCATGCATCCAAAGAAATCTAAGCTTACATGAGACTTTCCACTGGCTTCAAACAATTCTCTGCTTTTCTTCCTCGGACTTACACAGGCCTCTATTAAAATATCTTTAAGGTGCTTAACAACCAGGTGTTTCCCTTTGCGTGGCAGGATGGAAGTCACTTTTTCTTCTTCAACCAAATTTTCAACATGTGGTTTGTTTACTCCAAGCTGCCTCGAAGTCAATGAAAGACGGGAGTGAAAAACTCTGAAGCCTGACTCTGAAAAAGAAATAGTTATGCAAGGTATCATTTTCTCATGAAACTCCTACTCGCAGGATATTGTCGAGTTTATTTGTGTAGTAGAAATGGTTTAGGAAGAAGTTTTTAAGATGTGGATTGGATGGGTGTGTGCAAATAGGTAAACAGCTGTACAGAAATTTGGGGAAACATGCTTAATGCCCAATGAGCATTCTGTGAGCACTAGAAGTGCCCAAGTACAAATAAACTTTCCCATGGACTGTGAGCAATTTCTCTGTTGGACTCGGTTTGCCTACCTACTTTATACTACAGGGTGGAAATTTTCCCATGTGTAAGACAGAAAAAGATGGATGTTAGTCAGAACGCCCGTTGGGCTGATAAAAGTGAACTGTCAAGAGCTGACAACGTATGAATGGAGTTACCTTGGAGATGCAACAGAAGACCAACAACTAGACATTGAGGTTTTAATGAATGCCTGCCAAGTGAGGCAGGACGTGTGAAAACAGTGTGGCTGGACCTTGTAACAAAAGACTGAGAAGCTGGGATGCTGGAGGAACTCAGTGGAGGAGGAGAGAGGGATGGTGTAAGGCCACACCTGATGTCCCTCTAGGGCTCTGAGCCAGAGGAGCTGTTTGGAAACATTTTTTTCGTAGATGGCTTGTGTGCAGTCACTCAGAAACTATTGGCAGGACCAAGAGAAGGTGCGGTCTTGGGTGCTGCAGTGTACACTGATAACTGTGTCAATAGGCTGCTGCAAGCATTCACCGAAAACAAAATAACAAGAATAAGGGATTATAGATAATGATATGTGGCCTAAACAGCCCAACTTTAAATTAAGACAAGAACTAGTTTCCAGCCCTCTTACCTGAAATAAATTCTCTTTCCAGTCCCTGCTAGTAGTGTAAAGTCTCAAATGCATCCCAGACTGCCTTGGGGTAAGTTTGAGATGCCTGTGGGTCAGTAAAGCAAAGGTTTCTATGCATGTGTGTTCAAAAACAGAATGTTGGGTTTTGTACCAGTGCATCAGCTGAGACAGAGGGAAGATGATGGAGTATCTGTAAATCCATAGATGTGTGTAGCTGTAATGTTACTTGCTGGGACATGGATTGCATCCAGCAGCACAGAGGACCAAGTACTCACTTTTATACTGGAAACTTTAGCTTGCTGCTCCCCTGCCACTTCCTGAAGATGCAAGGAAGGTTTGCCTTTAATGAGGTCTTCAGGATGGCTCTTTATTTTTCCAGTATTGACAATAATCTTGATTATTTTGTGGGAGGAATACGTGTGGGGCCAGAAGGGCATTGTTGGATTTTTTGCAGTCTCTCAGCTCAGCAGCAAGCAGCTCACCTGAGCCCCTTTCTTCTCCTGAATTGGGCTCCTCTGGGCTCAGTGGGTGCGTCACCATGAGTAGTTTGTTACTGCATTCTTGAACCTTACTTTCCCAAGAGGGGTTTGGTGGTCATGAGGCCAGTACTGATCTCAGGCGTGCTTCAAGAGACTGGTCTTGTCCATAATGGTGTGGTAAATTCACCTTTTTACACAGGGAGCTTGTGATAAGCCTGTTTCTGTTTATAAAAAATACCTAAGCTGTGTTTGTTTTCTAATTGCTTCCTACCACTCAAACTTGAGGGTGATTTTTCCCACAGTTGCAGTGTTGTCTTCAGGAAAGTTTGTGTTTTGTGACCTTGGAAAATATACTGTCTACTCTATGGGAGTCTAGTATTTAGAGCTTACGAGCCCAGGTTGTGCATGACTCCTATCAAGGAAAATTGCTCAAATTTGAGAAAACCTGAGTCCTGATTCTTCCATCAGGTATGGAAAGGAGTGGAATGGGATACCCTAGCTCCCTTCCCATGGATCAGTCCACACTCTATGCTAGGTCAGCCAACACAAGAGCTGGAACTCCTGTTTCAGGTTTGTATATCATAACAAGATATTGCAGCATGGTAACCTCGAGCACTGAAACCAGGTGTGATTTATCATGGGCTTGGGTGGACATAAGGACTCCTGTTGCAGAAAGATCTAGCAGGTCAGTCTAGCTTGCTGATGACTGTCATCAAAGAGGTAGCATCAACACCAGCGCGATTTCCATGGAAGCTCAGAGAAAGGCTGGAAAAGTATTTGCCTCGCGACATGATCATTGCAAATGTTTGCATATAACAGCCTGGAATGTCTAAAGTCACAGGTGCTTGTTTGTCTGTGCTGCTGGGAGGAAGAGCTTTTGCTGTGTCTAAGTGCTTTCCTGAGCTGATGAGAGCGTTCGTGCCAGCAGGGATTTCAGACCCATCAGAGTAAGCCCAAAGACTGCCTGTCTGACCATCAATAATGTATTTTGTGGGAGCCTTAGTCAGAGACTGGGACCTGACTGATACACTCCGCTGCACGAAACCCAACAGCACTAATGTTGTGGCCAAATATAACTTCCAGTGATCTTCCAAACTGTTTCTCATTAGCTGTCCTAGCTGTGTCACTGCTGCTGATGGGAACTGACCTTCACATCCTGCTCTGTAAACACACTTTCCAGAGCTCCGCTTGGACAGGGGTTATAACTCTGCTGCTGCAAGTCTCCTGGGTTGGATTTGGGTCCATCCCCAGGAAAGGATTACAAAACAGAAGGCTCATATCATCACTGTTTGTTAGTGGTGGTTTTGGGAAAGGCGGGAGCAGCATTACAGCTCAGATGATTCCATTGAAGCTTGCAGATTCTCTGTGGAGAACCTGTCTCCCTTGCGCTGCAGTAGCGCTGATCTTCGTCCAGAAACAATTCGGGTATTTTTGGCTACACTTTGGAGAAATCCATTCACTTCAATGGCATTTCAAAGAGGAAAAACAAAAGTATCTAAGAGCCTGAGGTTTGAGCAGCTGGCTTTTGCACAGTGGGTGGAATCCTGAATGGAAAAATCCTGTGGATTTTTGCTATGCAGAGCTAGTTGTCCAGACCTATTGTGCACTAACTTGTCAGTTAAATGTCATTTAAAAACTACAGGACAGGTGCCACTAAATCTTTGGTTTTAGTTGCATTTCAAGAGGTTTAAGATTGCCCGTAACCCACAAAGAAATAAATGTGAATCGTGAATTGCAAAGCTTTCAGAGTTTTATTAGCTATCTGTTTCACAAGTCCTTTGGATAATTGTAATAGTATGATTAAAAACCCATACTCTCTTAAGCCAGAAGGTTGTAAGACAGTTGCAAAATGAAAGGTGGTTTAGGATGAGTACAGGAGGTGCTTAGGTAGCTGAACATGCTGGTGTAGAGCACAGCTGACAGAGGCTGTAGTACTTTGTTGTAGCTGTCCATTGAGTCCATACTTGTAAAAGGAGGGGAAATCTAGAAACAGAAGAAATAGGAGAGAGAAGGAGTAAGCTTGAATGTTAGTCTGTCTCCTGTATCCTATGATTCATCTGCATCTGTGGTGTACACATCTGAAATGACTTTGCTAATCTCCCTAGAACGTGCTTAATCCCTAGCTCTAGCATCCAAGGGCGCTGCGCTCCAGCCTGAACCCCTCCACCTCTGTCTGTGCATAGAGGAGGTGCACTTCTGCTGTGACCGACAGGGAGAGTGCTGCCTGGTGTTGCCTGTTGAGGTTTGGTCAGCACAGCTGCCTGTGCAAGACGGGAAACTCTGTCTTTCAATCTTTCCAGCACAGCATTGCAAAATTCAGTTTCTCTTGGTGCTGGGGTGCTGTGCGCATTGAATTGTTGTTTGACTGGTGGAAGTTCTGGAGAGTGAATGGGTCATCAAGTGGTTTATGATGTTGCTGTCATTTAGGGGAGATTTACTTCCTAGTGATTGCTAATTTACTTATTTAAATTAAATTCAAATGGTGGTTTTAAACACTGAGTCTGCCTGAGCCTGTGCTTTTTGAAAGCCCACTGATGTAATAATCTGCATTAATGAAAATGTGAGCATTCTGTCTGAAAGTGTGGCAAGTACGGTAAGTTCTGCAAGGAGCCTGGCTGGGAGGAGATGCTCTTGTCCTTCCTGCCAGGTTGTCTGCACTGTGATCAGAGAGTGGTGAATCACAGGCATGTGCAGGGAGCATTATTCTCTTTCTGTTCTCCATATGGAGATGGCCCCTCTGGAAGCACTGCTGTTAGCCAGGTTGTGTTTGCATGAAGTGCTGGGGGAAGGACTTGGTGCAAACCCCCTGATGAGACTTGTGTCCCTTTCCAGAGATGCACTTGATGCTGTCAGTGTGCTTTATAAACGAGTTGATGAGGACGTTCACCGGATGGTGATGCTGTCGAACAAACGCATCCAGGAACTGGAGCTGGTGATGGACTTTGAGAAAGTAGAAGAGTGTTTTAAGGAGGTAAGGCTTGTTTGTCAGTTCCAGTGACTGCCTGCTGCCACCCTCTGACTGTGCATCTGACCGCAGGTGCTGAGCCTATTGATCTCTTCTGTGAAGGTGTAGAATGATGCCTACAGATCCTTAAAAAGAACACCTGAATATTAGAATTTGGGATATGTTTTCAGATGTGGTGAGAACCAAGCCACTATTTGCCTGGTATCTCTTGATAACAAGTAAAAGCCTTCTGGCTGCTCTCAGGGTGTGAATCAGCCAAACCCCATAAACACCTGTGATGTTTTTCCAGACCACAGTGCAGTGGCATGTTGGTTGCCTGTACATTTGCAGGTGGGGTGTCTTTTTACACTGATCAGCAAAAGTACCCTCTCAACAAGACTGTTGAGATGCTGTTCTTCACAATCCGCCTTGAGAAGCAGCAGAATAATGGGAACAAGCTGGTGATGAGCCTGTGTCCGTCTTCTCTGGGCTGTGTAGATCCTTGAGTGTTTGCTTATATCCTGCTGCTGAATGAGCAAAACATTGCGTACTCCATGCTAGCTGCCCATCCCTGCTGTGTTCTCTGCTGTATGGATTCCTGTGCAGTGATCAGGTCCCTGCTATCTGAGAAACCCCATGCATCCTTTGCCTCTGGGTGCTGCCCTATGTACAGTCTCCAGGAAGGGGAGCAGCCTCTTGTCCTTAGCCTAAGAGCCATACTCAGTCCATCCACCCCCCATGAATTTCTCTGGGAGCTTAAAACTTCCTTTCATGTGGTGCTCATTGAAACTCTTTACAGCCGTGGGATAACTGAAGCAAAGAGACGCTGATTTTCAGAAGGACTTTTGAAACCTACAGCCATGTACATAGAGAGCCTTAAAAGATCATAAAGGATCTCAGGCTGTCTATGCATCCTACAAGATCTGACCAGCTTCAGTGTTGCAGGTCCTGGATGTTCTCCTTAAGCCTGAACTCTACCTTGAGATTGGAGTTGCATCATCTCTTTGCTGTAACTTGTCAACAATAAAAAGTTTTTCATGTTGCTTATTACCTTGTGTGTGTGAAGGGTTGGGTGCTCTTCGAAGCTTGTGTTAAGAGTGTGTGTCCTTAAAGATCAGTGCTAGGACCAGTTTCACCATTATTTTTTCTAGGATCCAGGCCCCTCTCTGAAAAAAAAAAAGGATTTGCAGAGGAGGCCGTAGCCTACCTGTTGTTTTCAGAGGCCAAGGTCAATCTAAGAATTTTAATTACTTCCCATTTGGATGTAGACACTTGGGTGCCATGCACTGTGTTCAGAACAAGTGTGATGCAAGAACCTCGCAAAGACTCCCTTAAACACACTGGTTCCTAATACTGTACAGAAATGGATAAAGGCACAAAGGCAGACTCTGCAACCAGTCCCTGCTTTAAGCTGAACTTTTTCTCATTGAATTGAGCAAAACCTACTGCTCCCAGTGTACTTTTCTTGCAGATCACCAATGACAGCAGCACTGCTGGCAGCAGCTGCTCCTGCTTTTAAGCCTGCCTAGGAGCTCTAGGCAGCAGTAGTGTGCACTTTCACAGCATGGGTCACAACCTGGGAGCCCACCCCCATCTCCTACTCTTGTCACTGGGCTTGTTCCATGGACACAAGACCCTCTCTCGGTCCAGAAGACTAGGAGCTTGTATTTGGCTCTGAGGTTGAGTTGGGATATGGATTTAGATGATACAGGAGAACAGGATGTGTGAGCATTAGGAAACAATCTGTTCCTCCCCTCAGGTGCAGCTATGCCTGAAGCACTGCAGAGAAATTTACTAACCTGTTTTTAAAACCTGTTGATGGAGGTGCTGTGGTATCCTGCCTGGCCTCCAATGTCTGCTTTGTTTTTAGGACGCTCTTGTTAGTCAGTTTCCCGTGTTTGAGGATGTAGACTTGTAACTGCAGCAGTAACTGCACTTTGTTGAGGAACCTACAGTTACTGCACAGATTTGCAGCAAACTGCCTTCAGAGCAGTAGGTGAAAGTCCCAGAAGAGCATGCAACATTACAGGTGGGGAGAATCCATTCGTACGTTAACACTGATGTAGTTCATGTCTTTCCAATCAGAAGAGGAAAGTGGTGTAGGAAATCTGGCAGCAGGGAGATTTTATCCCACTTGGGGGAAACAATAATAGGAATATCAGGCCAACCTGCAGTTTGCAGAGCTCATGTTAGGCTGTGGCTCACCCTGAACAGAGTCCAAGCAGCTACTTGCCCTGTTTATGCCTAGGGCTAGTGAGCAATAGCAGAGCTTTGCAATTATTCAGTAACCTGAAGTGGAAAAACTCCTAGCAGGAGGCTTGGGCTGAAATGCCAGGATGTGGGGAGGAGAAGTGTACATGCATGTTCTTTGCAGTAATGGAATGACCAGCATTATGAGAGCAGTTCCTTGCTCTTTCCTTGCTCCACATAAAGGCCTACCTTGGTGAGTAGCACTGAGTGACTAATACTGGAGCGTTTCCCTTTTCTCCTAGGTCAGCAGTTGGATTGAGAATGTTGGCAGAAAACGGCTGAAGGAAACGATCAACACAGATGATTCTTTGGAGACACTGGTTCAAGTGCAAAAGCAGTTCAAGGAGTTTGATCTTATTGCCAGTGTAAGTGTTGTCTGGAAAATCATTTTCTCCAGAGTCTGAGCTGGCAGCATATGTGCCTTGTACGTTCTCAGCCAAGCCCATGGTGCTAAGGTGGTATTGATAGGGTTCATCACCAAAATGTGTGCTGTTCCCTTATACTACTCAACTTCCCTGCTCTCTTCTTGTAGACAAAGCCACCAGCTCAGCCCCTCAGCAGATGGTATTTACCAGTCTTGAGGAAAATAGCTACTGTGAGGGAAGATTTTTTTGTTAATCCCTTGATGTGCTTTTAACACTGTCTTTATTTTTTCATCCTAATTGTTCCATGGCCTTACTGTGTAGGCCTTTCCAAGTTGCTGTGCGGATCATGTAAATCATAACAAAGGTCAAGACTGTAGAATTTTGCTGTAAACAAGTGCACCAACTGATTTGAACCTTAAAACGATTCTTATTAGTCCTAGCTGTTAATGACCTTAAAGACTATCTACTATCCATGTTGAGTCTCTATCCTCATACCCAATTGCTTTTTGCTCTCAGGAATATTGCAGAAGGGGGCAAGAAGCACTGAAAAAGATGGATCGATGGGAAGACTTTTCCTCTGTGGATGTACATTCTTACAGTGTAAAGCTGCAGAACTGCAGAGATCAACTGGAAGAGTTCTGCACTCAGCTGGATGAAAACAGGCATCGAATCTGTGAGATGGTCAGGCTGTATGAATTCTTTGATAAGGTAAGACAAGGCATCTGTTGCATGGTGGAGGGTGTAAGATGCCTGCTGGGACTCAGTCCAGAACTTGGTTGTTTATAAAAGATGTGAAATGTAGTGTGCACACCAACAAGGAGCTGGATCTAGGACTTGCTAAAGCATCTTCATGCTCATGTGTCAGCAGTGAATTTTTCAAGTTGATATGTGGAAGAAGGGGTGGGTGTGTATTCAAGAAAATCTCCGCATCTTTTACAAATAGAGGTCTTCTGCTGTCTAAGCTGTAGCTTGTAGGCCCCTCTCGTGACTGCAGTGTACAGGAGAATCATGGCAGTGCTGGCTTGGACATCAAGGGCCAAAAGATTGGCTGCTTATGTCTGCTTTTGGCTACCAGGCCCACGTAGGCTGCCTTCATTTTGCTCACATGGTATCCCCACATGCTGGTAAATCCAGCCTTGTTGACACATCAGGAGTAGCACCCAGCTATTCAGCCCTAAATATAGCTCAGACCTTCTCTTGTGGAGGGCCATGTGAGGAAATGGAGCAGCAGAATGGGGGTGCTGGGCAGCAAGGCTGAGGAACCCATGGGGACAGGTCTGGCCTAGACTTCTTGGAAGCAGAAGAGGAGGATGTGCTTGATGACTGTGCTGAATGCTTGTCTTTCTCACCTGTGTGCTTTAGTGCAAATGCACCCATTCAGTAGACTTGCAATTGGATTTGATGTCCTTTGATTTCTAAAGTTGCAGATGAATAAGCAGCAGAATTTTTTTAAGTGCATTTTAAAATACAGTTTTGGCAAGCACAGAAGGCAGGGAGCCTGTGCTCCATTTATTCCACACTTGTACAAACATTGGGTATTGAAGTTCTCAAATTCCAGAAAGAATAGACGCTAAAAGTTAAGCTGTACCAGATGTAGGTGCCACTTAGTTGCTGTCTTTGAGCTGCTTTGGCAGCCAAAAGTGCTTGGGGAGGGAGGAGAAAATTCTGCTAAACATGAAAACATGGAAAAGCATCCTGTGCAAGGGAGGAAAGTGGAGAAGGCAGTCCAGAGCACTGCTGTCGGGATGTGAGGATTGAGTGGAGTTGGTGCTGCTCTGCAGGTCTGCTTTAGCTCATTTATGCAGTTTGCTGTGCAAGTGGGAGGACCCTCTTGCTATGGGAATGTTTACTTACTCCCCACCCTCATTTCAGTGCAGAGAAAAGTGCCTTCTGTGCTGTAGGAAAGCGGTAAGAACCTGTGCTCTGCTCACTCACTGAGCACAGATGTTCAGGGGCTACTCTGGTTGCTGAATACCTGTTGCCATCGTGGAGGATCCTGGTAAGGACCCTGGTAAAGGTGGTGGTGGTTATATTTCTTCTGATAAACTGAGGCACACAAAGGTGCCAGGTCTGACCTAGTTGTGCAGGAACCTACCCAGCCAAAGCTGGAGATCTCTGGAGCACAGACATGGACTGTGGTACGTGACGGCTGCTCCGCTTTCCATTGGGGCATGGCAACTACGTCACTGTAGTAGCTCTTGGGCTGCCATGGTAGTCAGATGTGACTCAAAAGCAGTGGGTGTTCTTCCACAGCTTCAAAGCCTTTCAAAGCCCCAGCCATTCCTAGGGGCACAAATGTTACACAGACCCCAGTGATGGCCATTTATTTTCTTAGGACATCATAGCACTGCTCACACAGCTTCTTTTTGGTGGAGGGATGGGGTGTAGTCCTTGGTGGCAGCATCAGTGTCTCTCTTGGCTGTGCCTTTCATGCTGCACGTCCTCAGTGAGAACTGAATAAAAGTGCACAGTGTATTTGCACACTGCTTTGGTGTGGAGGAGAGGTATCTCAGTGAGGGAGGAGGATTTTAATCTCCTTTATTTCAGCAGAACCATAAACAGTACTGGGGTCGTAAATGTAACATGTATGTATTGTGAACTGCTGGCCAACCGAAACCAGGGCTGTGGAGGGGATACATCCTGCAGCTGCAGGATGAGTGTAGACTTCACAGCACAGCATGAAAGTTCTTTTAGTGATGATTATTTTGATCTTGATCTCCAGAATGATTTCTGCCTTCCCAAAGCAGAATCAGTGGTGTGGTCTGAGGTGCGCGGAAAGTGAAGATTCTACCTAAACTGATTTTACTCTGCTCTGATGCTGAGCTGCTTTGACCTGCAGTGATTTTGTCAGTACTTGGTTAACTCCTGTCTCTCTTCCCTAATATCTGAGGGGGTATCAACAGTAGGAGTGTAAACTAAGCAACGTCCTTGCTTTTTCTTCTTGTAAAGACCCTGCAGCATGCCAGACCCCAGGATTTGGGGAAGGAGCCTGAGGATGCGTCAGCAATGTACTCTATGGTAATGCACTGGCAAGCTCAGATCTCTCCAAATATCTCAGCGTGTGCCAAGGGAGTGGAGGGCCCACCAGGGGGATCACAGTATTCATCCCTGAAGCATCCTGCTGCTTCCTAGAAATGGGAGGCTTTGTTCTACTGGTCCTTCTTCTGCATGCAAGGGGCAAATGTTTCATAGAGTGCTGCCTGTGGCTGCTGGACAGGCCATAGGACAGGATAGCACAACGCCATATGGTCTATCAAGATGCTGTACTGTGTCTTTCACTGCTTGGCAGTTCCTGATGGTCTGTCAGAACTCCCTGCGATGAGGCAGTCTGAGCTGGGCCAGACCACATGGAGCTTGCACATGGGCTGGCACGGTTCCCTCCCCAAAACCATGACTGGTGCCAAGCTGGATGTTTCCATTTGTCCCTGTTTCCTTTGTGGCAGGAGCTCTTGGTGCCTGACAAGGGCTGGATGGTGGCTGGGCTGAGGCAGGAGGATCGGTGAAGGAAGCTGCCTTTCCCTTCTCTGACTGGGTGGAGGGTAGTTTTTTAGTGCTACAGACCCGGTGTGGGCATACTCAGGGACCTGCCATCTTCCTGTGGCTTCAAGCCTCGTCTGACTGCTGTCCCTTGTTTACTCAGTTCCAAGGTTGGGATGGGATCTGGCTCCACGTGGTGCTTTGGGGGAGAACTGGGATAGCTGAGCAAGCAAAGGTGTGTATGGTCCCCAGTAGCTTCTACTCTCGCTGCCTGTCCTGGCTTCTCAATGACACTGCTACAGGTGCACCACCATTACCAGGAGGAGCTAGAGCAAGTCTCCTTCTCCTTGTTTACCTCATCAGCCTTTGCTTTTTTCTTTTTCTCAAGTTTTCTTTAGTGAAATTATTTCCCTAGTCACTTTTACATCCCAGGTCTCTGCATGCTCTTGACTTTACCATAAGCAAAGTGCCCAACTATCTGGATCAGGGGCTTGAAATGGCCCACATGAGAGCTGAGTACCCTGTCAGGACTGCAGCTGCCCAGCTCACTGTGGCATGGCTAATGAGCCAAAGCACACAGCGTGGTCTCTGCCAGCCCTGGGATGACAACCAGTTCTGCAGAAGGTCAGCAGCAAAGGCGCATGATGCTTACTGGCAACAGTTGCTCATTTGGAAGAAAGCAGTGACCAAGCCAGAAAGGGCAGAGTCCTTCCTATCTCACCGGCGGCTCAGCACCTGCATGCCCTGCAGTGCTGTGGTGACGTGGTGCCCAGAGTCTTGCACCTGAATTTCTTGTGTCATTACAGGAGGGCCTGAGGTGGCCCCAGAGGCTTTTTTCCTGCTTGTCAGGATGTTGTGCAAGATGCCGCCTCTTTTGGTGCTCAGGGAAAGTGTGGGCATTGCTATGCCATGGCGTGGGAGCTTGTTGCAGCTTGGGCCCTTGCCCTGCATTTGCTTTCTTGGGGGAAGCCATTCAGAATCCCAGTCCTCAGGATTGTTGGGGTGAGACTGGTTGAGAAAATGGTAGCATTTCCCTGCTTCAGTGGCGTTCTCTGGCAGCCCCTTGGGATCACTTCCCTCAGAGGACGGCGGCCACAGCCTGTACTAATGCTGGTTCCTCAGTAGTTGTCTCCAGATGTCCCTGACTTCTGTCTGCTGCATACAAGGAGCTGCGGCTTCTGAGCTCTACCTGGATGGGCAGAGCCATGTCCAACCCCTCTCCATCTGTGTTGACCTCTCTCCAGAGTGGATTACCTGCACTCATGGGTGGATCTGCCCCCACAGCCGGTTCTCCTTTGCACTCCTCCTCTGGCTCTCTTCCTCAGCCACTTTGTTCTTTGTGGCTTAGAAAACAAAGCCTTTGGCAAGTGAAGGAGGTGCCTGCCCTTCCTGGGGGAGGGCCAGCTGGTCTGCATTTGTTTATGGCAGCGCCTCCTCATCCCTCATTGTCCTTGCTGCTGTAGGAATGCCAGCCTTTTTGCGCTCCATCCCGTGAACAAGTGTTGCTGTCTCTGGGGCCCAAAGAGGGGCTGGGGCCCTTCTTTCCATCTTTCCAGGCCCCGCTGGCAGGAGAACCTCTCTGCGCATCTCCTGCACCTTCCCTCTGAGTCGAATCCTCCTGTCCTGACCCCAGCGGTGGACACCGCAAACCCTCCTGTGAGTACCAACTGCGCTGACTTGCACTTGTATTGAGATTGTTTGGAAGCAATATAGAGAAGGCTTTTCACTCGGCTGCTTGTGCACATCTCTCTGCATCTAGCATGAATCAGAGTGCTTTGTGCGAGTCTTTTGTGCGCTCAGACAGAGCCCTGTGGGCTGTGGTCCCTTGGAATCCCAGGGCTGCGCTGTCTGTGACACAGTAGTGCCTGTCCCTCTTTCTCTTTGTTAGAGGCTGTTGCATGATGATTTCAGTGGGCAGAATTAAATTGCAGCCAGAAGTTGTTGCTGGGATTGCATGTCTGACTGTCTGCACAGGGCAGGTGGTACGTTCCCATCTGCCTGGACTTCTCTTAAAGGCTGTGGGCAGCACAAATGGGGCTGCTCTCCTAGGCTGCTCCAAGGTTTGCCCTGTCAGTGACTGAGACCTGCTGGCATGGTGTTCCCAGCTCCAAGAGACAGACCTGTGCTTAGATGTGACAGCAAAAATCCAGAGCGTGATAAATTAGCTGACTTGTAAGAGTGTCATTACCTCCCACTTCTCCTCAGAAGGTTTGTAATGGTGACCTGCTGATATCATGTTCTCTACTGTGCTTGCTTTCTGATGATGTACCAATTATAATGTTGTAGGGAATGATTTTAAGGGGGGAAAAGAATCAATACCCCCTCAGGCAATGAATTATTGATGTTTCTTTTTGCTTTTTGATGTTTTTCTTTTTGAGGAAAGAAGGGTTTGTGAATGCTGGTCTGTGGGAGGCTGGAAAGGATACTGGTAGCTGAGACCTAAAAATGTGGATTTTTTTTTTTTCCCTGTCTCAGGATGTTTCGCTCTGGTTGAGAGTTAATTTTACTGAAGGGACATTATGATTCAGTTCTCTGGAAACATACTTGGAGGAGATTTGTAGAGTACTTGGTACTAATGTGGAAAAAGAGGCATTTTATGTGACCTTATTACTGTAGCCTAATTATTATGAACTGAGACAAAAGTCGCTGTGCCAGGCTTGTCTCTTCCTAGCAGTCCTGCACAGGTCAGAATACAGCTTTGCGCCCCAGCAGCCCTGAATAAATGAGGTTTTTGTTGTGTTTGTTAATAAAATCTCTGAGAGAGGCTCAAGAGCCTCTCAACTTCTCGCTCAACTTCTGCCCAAGACTGGCTTTACTTTTCTGGGGATGGGCTGCATGAAATTCCCGAATAACAGCTTTCCTCGGATAAGTGGTGCAAGTGCTGAAGATAATGAAGGAAGATCTGAGTAGCACAACAGAGGAATATATACTGTGCCTTCCTGATGCTGTGAAACTGTTTTCAGGGAAGCCACTGTTGCCTGGCTTCAGCATTGTCTGACAGCAGCTGTCTCATCTCTTTTTCTTGTTTCTCTTTCTCCTTCCTCAGTTACACTCGTAAAGTCATGCCCCTAGACAGCTGTCTAGTTTGATTTGCTCTCCTATTTCAGGGGTGTCTTTTTTCATGTGCAGCCTGAAGGGGTTAGGAGAGGGAGCCTCAATACTGGAAAATCGATACTCTGGCAGAGTTCGTGCAAGGTTAATGCATTAAATCTCTCCCTTCTTCCTGTCAGGTTTTTTGCTGGAGAAATCTTCTTGCAAGGTTAATAATCCTTGAATGTTTACTTTCCCACCAAAGGTATTGATGCATCAGAAAGCTCCTGCTTTGCCTTGCAGTTTGGGATAGCCCTCTTGTGCAAACAAGAAATTCTCACACCTAAATCAGATGTGCTATAGCTTTCACACACACACACACACACACACACAGTGATTTAGAAACTGTTTTGTTTTATGAATTCTCCAGCAATTCACTTGTAGATCTGCTTGTGCACAGGCTTTTTTCTCCTGTTTCATCAATGACTTCTATTGCCAAATTGGCTTTGCAGCAGTGGCTCTAGCTCCTGCAAGCACTGTGGCAATAGGTGAATGCTAAATGCTGGTTAACACCAGCATTCAGTGCTCGGAGCTGTTGCACAACACAAGTGTGAGACTGGTGCTAAGTTTGTCCCTCAGTACTACAGCAGTGAATTAATTAGGATTTTCATGTGTTAAATCCAAGCACAATTTGCAGCTGAAGGTGAGGGTTTCTTGGGCTGAGATAGTTTTGAGCACCTGTCCCAGCACCTCAGGCTCTGCTTTAGTGCAGTTGGAGGTCTGTGTGATGTGTCTGTGGCATGTGCAGGGGAGCAAAGCCTTCATCTGTCTGGGATCCTTATCCCTCTTACTGTGCTGGCCTCGCTGGAGGGCACAGCAGGAAGAGGCTGGGGAGGCCAGACGTGTAGCATCTTTTAGGATGTAGGCTGTTCACCCCACAGCTGCCCTTCCTTGTCCCAGGAGTTCTGCCAGTACAGTGTACGCTGGGGTCAATGCTTGATTTGCTGAGAGCATCTGCTTTCTTCATCCTTGATTGTCAGAGCACTTGTATGTAAATATTCCTCGGTGTTCTTGGCTGTTCAAGAAGATAAACTGACAGTGGTCTGAAAGTTTGACACACACCACACCCCCCCCCCCCGCCCCGAGTTAGGTGGAATTGGATCTCCTGCAGGATCAGGACACGATAGCCCGTCACTAATTGCAGGGAAACAGCATTTCCTCACAGCAGGTTTAGAGATGTCCCAGCTCGAGTTGCAGCTGAGCTGCAAGGGGAGTGCATTGTGCTTGAGGTGTAAGATTTGATGCCAGCAGAGAGCTCTCCTCTGCTGACCCCAGCCTTGTGCATGTGTGTAAAATCATGGGTTTGGGTGCTCTTTCTCACCCTGATAAAGATAGGAGCTGCACAGGGTGACAGATTTTCTAATGTTTGTGTGCTGGCATCCATCTGGATACTCAGCTCCTCCTGGAGGCTGGAATTCCCTTTAGTCATGGGAGTTAAATAGAGCTGTTCAAGCAATCTGGACTTGAAGCTCCCCTCAGTGTACAGATGGGGCTGGAGCTCACAATGGTTGCCATCTGCATATCAAAGCCCTGGACATATGGACAGGGTTCTTCCAAGCACCCGCAGCCGCTGCTGACCAGGCTCCTTTGACTGCTTCACAAGGCTTTGCATCCTCCAAGTGCATTTTAGTGTGCTCTTAACCCGGGGAGCTATTTCTACATTTGTCAGCTACCCTGAAGAAGGGAAGACCCAGCAGATGTGCTGGGTGTTCTGGTTCAGTTTTAGCTTCGCACCTGCCAAGGCACAAGCACCCACAGTCCTGTGTGGAGAGATCCCAGCACATCACAGAATAATTAAGCAGAGCTTTGCTCAGCTTGTTGGGGGGGATGAGGGGAAGGTTGTGAATTAAAGGCTACAGAGAAAGCGTCCACTCCCCCCTATCCAGGCCCAGGGGCAGACTGGAGGCTTTGCAGTCCCCAGAGGACCTCGTTAGAGGGGAGCCAGTGCAGAGCAGATGGGAGACACCTACCACAGTCCAGTCTGTCCTCGCTGACCTGCGGGGTGCTATTACAGCAGGTATTTGTGCAGTGTAATGATGTGGCTGTCGGGACAGATGTAAAAACAAAGTGGGCATCAGTGCGGTTTGTTGCTGTTGTGCAAGTTGCAGGCTTTGGTGACTCACACATCTCACTGTGGATTGATCTTTAACCTGGCTTCACCAAAGACAAGAGTTTTCCCAGTCTCTAAAAGAAGCTTGAAAACTTCCTGTCCTTTTTCTCCTCCTCTAGACATTGGTGGTACATCCACAAATATGCCCACACTTTCATACCTTTTACTTTCTCAGCCACCAGTGAATTACACTCAACATGTACAACTTCTTTCAAGTGAGTCTTTGGATGGTTTCATAACTCTGTATTGTATGACATAGGCTGTAGCCAAATGAAGGGCCACCAGATATCAGTTGTTAGGGGCAGCCAGACAGGACAGTGGCCAAAGCAGACTTCAGCATGCAGTTTGGGTTTTTAACTAGTGTAGCATCGGAAGGGGGCAAAGATAGCATTCACCAAGGCAGCGAAACAGCATCTGTTAAGAAGGGATTGTGAGCCAAATTTCATTCATTGCAAAATCTTTTTTTGTCAGTGCATAAAGCCGATGAAAAGGTAGGCAATGTGAAGAGGCTGGTTTGCAGCAAAAGTAAACATTGAAAATTATGTTTTTATTGGGAGCAAACTCAGTCCCTAGTCCTCTGAACTCATAAGCTTTTAAATATTGACATTATCCTCTTTGTGGGACAGAAAAATTGAGGGAGACAAATCAGTGTAGAATCTTCCCAGGGGTGCCAATACTGTGAGGGTCTGTCGAGCTAAAAGGAACAACTAAGGGAAAGCTGCACATTGTTGGCTGTTTGAGAGGTTTTCTGAGGTGGAAACTCATACCTTTACTGCCCAGCTTCTTAGGGAGTAATTTTATACTTACACATGCGTTTAAATACATATATGTGTGTTATATAAATGTACAGGTGTGTCTGCGTGTAGATACATAGTGCAGCTGGCACAGCCTGCTCTGTGGAAGCTCTGAATCGGACTGAAGCAGGGATTATTGTGGTTTGTAGTGATTCATCAGTTGAACCAGCCAGTTCCTAATGGAGCTACCCTAGATGTTGCTTAGCAGTTGCAGGAGTTTGAGAAAAGAAGGGCAAGCACGCGTCCTGCATGCCAGCTCCAGCACAATGAGCCACATTTGCCCTTTGGGTCCTCACGCTGTCGTCAGGAGAGCAGAAATCATGTGCAATCCTACTTTATCCAATTATATTCTCCTGTAATTAGACTCCCCTGAACTTGTCAAGCCTGACTGCCCAGAGGGGAAACGAAGGGATTTTTGAGCTTGTTTGTGTTCACCCCAGAGTGCTGCTGTGAAAACGATTTCCAAGCACGTTTCTCTAATGAGCAGCCTTTGATGGTGCTTGGGCTGCGTCAAGCCAAGACCAACCCTGACCTGCTGCTTCCCTGACCCCTTGTTCTTCTTTTATGCCCAGCTGTGGGTATCCACCTGTTTGCTGTTTTATGTTTCAATCCAAGGAGTTGTAATCTGCACTTGTCTCATGCTTTGCCCTCCCACGGCGTTTGTACAGCATCTAGCACTTGGTAACAGGCAAAAATGCAAATATAGGATTTAAAGTTTGTTTTCTTTAGCAGGTGGTTTAGGCAAGCTCATGATTTTAGTGATCCCTTCTCCCTTGGAGGGAGGAGGGGAGGCACAGTGAGCTACACAGCAACTCAGAAACAGTTTAGCTTATTATTTCAAGAGGGTGAGTCCTTTCCTTGGTGTTTAAAGCTGAGTTTTTATCACCTGCATCCCATGTAGGACACAGTTTTGATTAGTTTGGTTTCTGCTGCTAATGAATCCCAGGCAGGGCTTCAAATACAGTTTGGATAAGTCAAATGCTACAGGGTGGGGAAGAGAATAACAGCAAACTCTGTGTAGAGAGGGGATTACTTCTGACTTAGTGGCTTTGCTGAAATGCTTCTGGTCTGAAATTACATGATTTCTTGTACCTTCAAGTGCAGGTGCCTGCTCACAGAACTGCAAGTCCTGCTAGGAGTGAGCAGGAGCTTTGGCTCTTAGAAAAGTGGAAAAAGCATCACCATGTCTAGAAGACATCACTGTTTTCTCCAAAACTCTTGTGGACTGAGTGCCAGATTGGGTTGGGTTTTTTTCCTTGAATTTGGGGTTGATTGGGATGTTTTCTCTCCCTTTTTTGCACTGAAAGAAAGAGGATCTGGCCTGCGCCCAGTCTGGGTGTTCTCTGCACACTTCACTGGTTCTCATGTGAAGCACAGCTCCTTCCCCCTCTGCCTTGTCTCCAGTTACCAGGGCTCCTCAATCTGGTATTTAGGCTAGCGGCATTTGCTTGTGAAAAGCCGTGGCAAGTGGTCGCCCTGCTTCAGTCCAGCAATGGGAGATGGTAATGAACACCACAGAGCTGGTTTCAGTTGGGATATGGACCACCCCCTCTCTACATACGGGAAGGTAGGATGAGGTCTGTTTTTAACCAATTAATTGACTTGCCAGGGGGACATCTGTAGCTTCTGAAGTCTTGTTCTTCCTCTATGCTTTCCTTCATGGTTGCTATCAGTATCAGTGGGCGGGAGCCTCGGGAAAACTCAAAGCAGATATAAGCATATGATGAGCCCATCACTTTCTGCTATAGTGGCTTGGTCTCTGAGTTAGCAGAGAAACAGGCTTGTTGCTGCTTGCCAGCTGACAGCCCTTGTGACAGTGAGGTTTTAGCCTGGATGCTTCTACATTCAATATATTTTGATGAAAAATGGCTTTTTAATTGTGTTCCTTCTGAACTGTCAGCGTGCGCATCAGTGTTGTGAGCAGAAATCGGTTCTCAAAGCAGCCTAAAGCCATATTGAACTTTAAGGGAAATAAGCCCAAATGAGCACCTCTAATGAGAGGAGCACACCTGGGAGCGGGTATTTTCATACAAGACAGCAGCACTTACTTTGTGTGTGTGCTGGCTAGTGCCCTGTCACTCTTTACTGTTGTGCTGTGACCAACGTCTCCGCTCTGATGGGTTCGGTGCGAAGACCTTGGGCTGCCAGCAGAGCAGAGCAGCTGGGAGTTGGTGTCTGCATGGTACCAGGTAGAGCTGTTGGGAGGTGCTTGGCTCAGTTCACAATGTTACCTGTGATGCTTTGACCATTTTTGGCTGCACCAATTTTGTCTCCTCCACTGCAAGCCAACCTCCTCTTGCTCTCCAAAGTCACAATTGAAGTTAAGGGCACTTAGTGTGAACATAGGGGTGGAGAAAGGAGGCCTTGTTAAGTGGGGAGTTGTTTTTTGCCACAAAGATATGTGATTAGTTGTCTTACGAATGAACAGCAGAGTGGAGCAGTGCTTGTGTACAGGAGCTGCATGCAGGCTGGATCAGGGTTTGTTGGATTATGCTAGTTTCTCTTTTGCCATCCTTGGCAATGTTCCTAGCTGATATGCTGCTTCCCTTTCCCTGTGTTGTAGAAAACAAGGGAGTGGGGTGTGTGCAGTCTTGGGATATGGCCATAGAAGGATGGGGAAACTTAGTCTATCTTGTGCTGTGCTTCAGTCATCATACTCACTGCTGTATTGCATCCCTGCCTGTACTGTTGCTCCCACTGGGGCTTTTCATCACCCCTGTCTCAGTTCCACTGTCCAGTCACTTCGGACTCAGGAGGAAACTTTGTCGCAGCTATTAGTCACCCCCCTAGGTGCATTTTTCTACTGCAGAAAGTTGGAGGGTTTGTGGTCTGCCTACTCCACCTACCTCAGCCTATTCAGACACTCAGTTAACTACGTGACAAGAAAAATGCAGTTACAATCCTCATCTCCCCACAAGAAGAGATGAAAGAGAAGGTGTGGGCAAACCCCCTTGAAATTACCTCTTCTGTCATATGCCTGTAGATGCCCAGTGTCTGTCTCCTGTCTCAGACACCCAGAAAGCGTCTTAGAAAACACTGGACCTTGAGTATGAGAGAAATCTGGTGGATTTGTGATAGGTTTGGGCTCAGGAGGTGTGGTATCCAAGTGATGGCTCAGATGAGGATCTGGTACCCTTGGAAGGCTTTCTGTACAATGCTGGCAATGCATACTGAGCCAGGGCTGAGTGGATTCTCTCAGCCTGTGTTTGCAGATGGCACTTCAGTGCTTCCAAAGACAACAGACTCCAGGAGCTTCTGTCCTTGAGGCACTGCAAGCTTCCTCCATGGTGAAATGAACAGGGATCAACATGGGGCTGTGGGCTTGAGGACTTCACCATGCTCCAGTGGAGTCCCTGGCTCATCCTTGCTTCAGGGCAGATCCCGAGAGCCCCTGCCTCCCTCACAGAGCCTGGCAGGCCCAGCCTGTTGCTGACTCCTCATGCAGGTACTGGGTAGGTCAACACTGCGTATGCAGGAAGCACTTTTGTCTTTATTCCTGTAATTGAGGGTTTCAGTAACAACTTGTCTGTAAAGATCAAAAGCTGAGGTACGGGCTCCTTCCTGCCTGGTTCCAAACACAGGTGGGAAGGTTCATCTTCCCTGCATGCAGGTACCTCCTCCTCCTATATATGAGCAGCTCTTGTAGCTTTGCAGAGAAGCTGTAAGACTGCCTGCTTCCCAAAAGCCCTGTGGCTGGAGAACAGAATCTTGGCTTGGCTGAGCGTGGTTTGTAACTTTACTGGGACGCAAATGACAACAATACCCCTTCCTGCATAAGGAAGTTCCCTCCAGGTGCTGGGGCATGCTTGGTCCCTGGAGAGGGTTGCCATTTCATGTACTAAAAAGGACAGTTGAAGCAGAAGATGTGACTAGAGAAAGCCTTGGTGGCCACTTAGCATGTAAGCAAGCAAGCTGCAGGGTGTGGAGGGCTGTGCCCATTGTACAGGGAACAAAGCTGAGCTATTCACTGGCCTGCGACAGGCACAGGGGATGGAAGAAATGCCATTTAGAGTCACTTCTGCGCAGCCCTTGGACGCCTCGCCAAGAATAGACAGATACCATATGAAGATGAGAGGGGGTGGTTCTGCCTCCCTGTGTGGTTTGCAGCCCTGATTCTGCCTAGTTTCCTAGAAATAAAAAAGCCTTTTTTTTTCTTTTTTTTTTTTTTTTTTTTTTGTTCTCTCTCCCGTTTGTGCATGGAAGTGGGGTCTCCATCTTCAAGAATGCCTTCACAGAGCAGCTGCCTTTTCAACTGGCTGCTGTAAAGGCCAGGCTTGCCTGCTGGCTGTACCTCTCCTGCATGTTGCTCTTAACACACTCCTTCAGAGCCCCGTGTGCCTTTTGAGCTTCCGTTTTCCCATCAGTGAATGAAAGGGAGCCAGCAAGACCTCTACAGCTAGAGGGGCAAGATGTGCCCTTAGATCACACTGACAATCAGCCTTTGCTCAGGCTAGAGCAGGAAAGGGCTGGTGTTGGTTTCTGTACAGCTGGAAGGAGTAGCTCAAAAATCCACAGCAAAATAGGGCATCTGTCACCTCCATGCGGAGCTGCCAGGCTCTGCTGCAGCTGGCGTCTCACCTTGCCTTGGTGTGCTCTGCCTCCAGGGGATAAAAGACCCTCAGCATCACGGATAAATGCGGATACATGTCCACTGCTTCTGCACATCCCTCCCAGTCCCCAGCAGTGTGCAAGCCTAAAGCATAAAGCCTGGTTTAAGAGAGGCAAGTCAGGACCTCCTGCTGTGCTAGACAGGGTGGTGGGAGGTGAGGAGGCTGGTGCTCTTGCGATTGTTCTGTGCTGTGGTTGCATGGGACTGTTTGAGAAACATTTTCCCTGAGCAGCTGCTGGCATTTCTGAAGCAGCTCCTTGCTCCGCATGAGTAATGGGGCTGGCTGCACGCGCGCCTTGCAGCTGCAGCTCAAAAGAGCAATGTGGATGGCTGTGTGAGCTCCTGTGGCATTTGTCCCTGGAGTGACTCTGCTCAGTCTGCAGGCTACCACTCTTGTGCTGGAATTAAGCTCTCGTACAAAGCTCAATGCTTG
This sequence comes from Coccyzus lansbergi, assembly GCA_033558105.1. Classification (NCBI taxonomy): domain Eukaryota; kingdom Metazoa; phylum Chordata; class Aves; order Cuculiformes; family Coccyzidae; genus Coccyzus; species Coccyzus lansbergi. The sequence goes on from JAUMJK010000950.1 coordinate 252,079, forward strand.
GCTCTCACAGTCGTTCCCATCAAGGAACTGGGCACCATATGAATGAAGCACCTCCTGCACTACCTACCTCTGTTACCAACAGAGAGAAGCCTGGAACCTGATCTATTCAACTACCACATCCCTGATGGGGATGCAGTGTCTGCTCCATGTACCACATAGAGCTTGGGTGGATTTTCTTGGTATCTAAGGCTCTGTTCTGCATAAAAATAAGTGTTCTAAGCTCTCTGAGCGAAGGTCGGTGCAGTAAGGCTGTTGAACAGGTAGAAAATGGACTAAGGCTGGTCACTTTGTTCCTGGCACCAAGCAGGAGTGTTGCTTCTCTGCAGAAACAGCAGGTATGCAGGGACCGACAGGTCAAGTGCTCACTTCAAGGGCAGCCTGTGGTGTTTCTGCACGTCCGCTGGTCTGGAGGTGTTGGTGGAAGGTGCCAGGCAGGCCTGTCCTGGATGGTTTTGCTGCTTTGTGCATTTGATTTTAACAAGTAACTCTGTGTTTTCACTCATGGATGGTAAATTTCCCTGGCCAGGCCTATGGCAGCTGGACGCATCTTATTCAGTCTGTAGTTAAACCTTGTCCTTGTTCCTGCTTTTTAGAGAAAGTGCTGTATTATGAGCCTGACTAATGCAGATGTTTACCTTTCTTTTCATTGTTTTATCGATGACTGATTGGTCTTAGTGCACAGTGCTTCATTAGCCCCCTTCCTGCCATGGCAGTGAGGTGCTCTTACCTTGCATCCATCTCATTGGATCACATTTTATACGGCTCCCCTTGTTCAACTGATACATCAGAGCTGTTTTAGCAAGGCCAGCATGTGCACTGCTGCGAGAGTTAAGCCCCATGGAGCTGCTTCCAGCATTCCCGGAGCATTAGAAATAAACTGCTGAGCTCAGTATTCCACTAACCAGCACAAGCAGGTAGTGCCCTAGCAAGCAGAACCAGGCAGGTAGGCAGGGTAGAGCACATCACGCAGATGCCAGTGTGCATGGAAAACACACAAACTGCAGCTGGGCTTACATGGTCTTAGATTCCTACTTGCTGCAAGGATGGACCAGAGCACTTTGAGATGATCTAGAGTCCAACTCTGATTGAGGTCTGGGCTTCTGAGTGCCTTTAGCTCCAGGAAAATGGTGTGGGGAGTAGCAGTCCCGTTCCCTGCAGCTTGGTGATGCCCCCTCGACCTCATCCTGTGTGGTGGTGGTGGTGAGAATGGCGGGGCAGTGGAGGAGGGCGAGTTCCAGGTTTTATACCAAGCAGGGCCACACTGAGGTGTGGATTCCTACAATCTTGGCAACTGCTTCCCCTGGGCCCCTGCCCAGAGAAGACAAATGTGCCCTGCAGCATGGGTGCCCAGCATTTCAGGGACCTGGTGGGGAGGTGGAGCTGCGTCAGAGCAGCCAGCGCAGCTGAAGCCCTCTGCATAAGGAGCTGTTGTTTTACTGAATTGTTTAGCCCCATTGACAACAGCACATCCCCCCCTTTCTCTCACACTTGAGGAACTGTGGTAGCCAGACACTGATCCTTTCTCTTATCTTGTGCTTTAGGCACCGAATTAAGGTTATTCTTCTTCAAATCCCGCTGACTGGCTGTTGCGTTTTGTTCTGGCTCTCTGCAGGCATATGAGTGGGCCTTGGAAGGGATGCGATACCTTGCCTGCATCAGCATGGAGGACTGCAGCTCCGCTGAACACTGTGCAGATGTGATCAAGTGTCTGGAGAGTTACAAGGCACAGCACCCAGACATCAGCGATGCGCGGTTCCAGGAGATGAAGGAGCTGGCCTGTGAGCTGAAGAGTGACAAGGGACTCAAGCAGTGGAAATTTGCATGGTCCAAATGTCAGGAGACCAAGCTGGTTTTTGAAAAGAAGCTCGAAGCAGCCTTGAGAACAAGGAAGGCTCTGCTGTTGGACCGTAAACCAGCTGCAGGGGAGCAGCCCCGGGCCAGCAGTGAGCCTGGCAGTATGTCCCACCGGAGACATTCCGAGGGAGCCACCTCCGGGTCCCACTGGGACAGGACATACACCACGTCCCACTGCTACAACAGGCCCAGCTGCTCTCCGGGTTGGACTAAGGAGAAAGCTCCCTCGCCCTCCCTGAGCTGCCCTGGTGATATCAGTGCTGGGGAAGAATTTGCCTGCCAAGCTGCAAAGTTTGAGTCGAGCAGAGTTTCCTTTGCCAATGGAGCCTCTAAGTCTCCAAAAGTACCTGAAGAAAAGACAAACCTGGAGAGTATATTAGAAACCCTGGAGGTGAAGCCATCTTGCACCTCCACTCCGGCCTCTGGGAAGCCTCCTCTCAGGAGGGTGCTCCGGAAGGCCCAAAGCTTTGACTTGCCTTGCGGTGAGAGTCTGTGGTCAGGCTGCCAGAGGACCCTGAGCGAGCCAGCCAGATATGGCAACACTGGTGTCTTTATTAAGGGGCTAGAGGTGAGCAGCACCGAGCTGGTGGACAGGACTTTTGCGCTGCGGCAACAAGCCACTCACAGCTGGGCTGCGGACTGCCTGCTGGAGGGCCAGAGGGGCTGCCTCTCTGCATCAGAAGCCAAGAGCTGGGGCAGGTAGGTGACTGTGACACTCTGGTCCTCTGGGTGGTGAGAAGGCAGCTAGGAAAGATGCACAGGGCTCTGCAGTGGCAGTTGCTTTGGTGGTAGGTACAGGGCAGATAGAGATGTAGCTCCAGCTTCCCTGCAGATGTTGTGGGGTTGCTGCTGGGCCCATTGTTGTGTTCCCACACAGCCTGGCACCTGCCTTTGCAGGGAGGCAGGGAAATGGGATCTGTTGCTCGTCCCACACAGCACAGTTCCTCTCAAGGAGGAAAGAGAGCAGCTCCCAGGCAGGAAAGGGAATCTCTGAATGGTGCTGCTATTAGGGGATGAGGGTTTGCAGAAACCTAAGCAAGCCCCTGATGCAGGTGTGGATGAATTGCAAAGGCACACTGCATCACCCCCTCACTTTTTGGGGAGGCTGTGCCCAACACTGTTGAGGGACATGTCCAGTACCCTGTGACAGCTGGACCGTGGGTAAGAGGGTGTTTGTATTTGCCCTTTGGGGATGAGATCTCTATTTGTGTGGCCAGCAGCTGGCTTTTGTCCTTTTTTCCTTCTCTGCCCTTAAGGATCTTAGTTTAACTTTATAGTATTGCAGTGTGCAGAGGACATGGAGAATCCAGGGATATGAGCTGTTCTTGAAAGGGAAAGAATTAGAAAGAATTCTTCAATTAGAAAAGATAAAAAACCAGTGGTGGCAGAGATGGGAGTCCTGGGTGTCAGGGCACCACATAGCTCCTCTACTGTTTCTGCTTGATGGAGTAGCTGGGGACAGTGAATCCTCTGGAAGGGGGCTCTAATAGCTCAGCATGTGTCAGGAAAGCCTATGGTAGGTGATGAACACTAGCAGGTAGGAAGCTAACCACCTTGCTTCTCAAGGGAGCGAAGGGAGTGGTGCTGAGGCAGTCCAGCTCTTTCATCCCCCGAGCATCTAGGAGTTGGCTTGGGTGAAAGCTGAGAGGCAGGGAAGCAGATGCGAATTGACGGTAGTTATGTTTGGTGCTGCACTGCCTCTCAGTGGAAACTTCAGAGACATGCAGAACAACCTGTGCTAGGAACTGCTGTTACTGATTAAATGATGTGAAATGTTTGCCACTCTCACGTTTACTGGGACAAGGCCAAGGGCAGACTCTCTCTCACAGAAGTTTTGAATTGTGCTGTCTCTGTTGTTTCAGGAACGTAGCCATTTGTGGGCAGCCTCTTTTGTCCAGAGCAGGGACTGGGTGGGTCTAGGGGTGCTTGTCCTACTGAGCTGGGTCAGGATAACAGCCAGCCCAGGGCTTGTGTTTCCTGAAGAGAAAAGTTGGCAGAGTTCCTTGCATCAGCCATGAGCTTTGTCAGTGCCCTGAGTCGGAGCTATCTCAGGCAATTCTGAATCCGAGCTTGGATGGTGCGAAGGGGTCAACTTACCTCCATTGTGGGTCTTAGGGACAGCTTCTCTAGGAATTCTCCAGTGCTTTGCTGGCACTCTTAGACTGCTGCAGCGTAGCTGCAGTCTGAGTCCCTTCAATGCTGAGTGTTTCCTCTTGCAGCAAGCTGCGGCACATCATTGACGAGATGGTAACCACAGAGCGGGAATACGTGAGGTCGCTTTGCTACATCATTGATAGCTACTTCCCTGAGATGGAGCGCCTTGACCTCCCTCAGGACCTGCGTGGGAAGCGCAGTGTCATTTTTGGGAACCTGGAGAAGCTCTATGACTTCCACAGCCAATACTTCCTGCGAGAGCTCGAGAGCTGCTGCAACCACCCACTGCGGGTCAGCCACTGCTTCCTCCGACATGTAAGACATCGGCCCCTTCCCCCTGGAGTCGGGCTCCTCTAGACACGTGCTTGGCTTTGATGCCTAGTGGTGCCTGTGGGTTTGACTGCTCACCTGCATGTTAGTGGGTTGTGGCTCTTCAGGAGTGTGAGGAATACCTTGTGCTGGGTTGGTTTGTCCCCTGCCAGCTCAAATGTTAGCTTGGACTGGGGTGGTTCTGCTGGGCTGAGCCCAGGCAGCAGCAGATGCTCTTTGCCTTTCCACTTACTCTTTGCTACCAAGAGACACTACCAGGGAAGCAAATATCTGCTCCTTGAAACCCTCCTGCTTCTGCAGGGGCAACTCTTATGCTGTCTTCTGTTTATGGTGTCAGCGTGGAGTCAGTGACGGGAGGGGTACAGACCTACTGCACTTGTTGAAAAGACTGATAGGAACAAACATGGGGCGCTTAAGGCTCAGCTGCCCTGTGCATGTTTGCTGCTGCCAGGTGAATGGTATCTGCTGGGGTATGTAAGGGCAAAGGGTTAGGGTGTAATAAAAAGCCCTAGCTGCTTTTAGAGCACGAAGACAAGAATATTCCCTGGCTCTTAAAGAACGTAAAGCAAGATCATTCTTCATATCATAGATGGTGCTGGTGCAGCCTGGGAGAGGCAGAGGTGATAGAGTAACCAAACCAAGGGCATTGCTGTTGATATGTCCTGGGTGTGCGTTGGTCTCACACAGGGATCTCTATTGCAGAAAGACCAGTTTGGGATGTATGCATTGTATAGCAAGAACAAGCCGAAGTCAGACTCCCTGCTGGCCAGCCACGGGAATACCTTCTTCAAGGTAAATTCATTACCTGCTTTGTGATTTGAGGCACTGATCTATTTAAACACGCTCGACTGTCCTGCTTGAGGCATGCTCAGCACTACCTGTGCTCTCCTCACACAGCTCCCTGCACAAGTGTATGTGAGGGGAGACAGGGGCAGAGGTACAGCGAGTGCTTTGGAAAGGAGCCTAGCACACAGCAGCATTGGTCCTGTGACCTTGCCTTTCCCTGCAGAGCAAAATGAGTACCCCAGTCCTGCCTAGGGGCACAGAGTACTCCCTGGGAAGCCATTGCCTTCACTCTCTGCTGCTTTTCTCAGTGCAAGCAGGTGCAACTTGGTGATAAGATGGACCTGGCCTCCTACCTGCTGAAACCCATCCAGCGGATGAGCAAATATGCCCTGCTTCTGAAGGACCTGATCAAGGAGTGCAGTGAAGCACAAGAACAGGAGCTGGGCTACCTCCGTGCAGCTGAGGAGATGGTGAAGTTTCAGCTCCGGCATGGAAATGACCTGCTGGCCATGGATGCCATCCGTGACTGTGATGTACGTTCCAGTGTCTTCCTCTGTCCAAGGGGCTGGACCACACTTATTCCCCTTCTCTAGATTTGGGGCCATCAAATTTCCACAGTGATGAGGGTGCCATCTGCCAGCACAACAGAGCAGGACTGCTGAGGTACAGGGCAAGGGAAGAGCGAGTCTTGGAGGTCTCCTTGATCTGCTCGGACAGACAGCCTGGATGCTTTTACTTGAGCTTGTCATAAACACACTCCCTTGTGCTTAGTAGTGGTGATGTGAGACAGCCCGGCAGCCCTTGCAGGTGGCATCCTGCAGGCTGGCTTGAGCCCTTCCATCTCTTTTGAGCTGGTGATAGTAGGGTCAGGAAGTTTGCAAGGAGGAATTCAAACTACTGTTGGTGCCAGGGGTAGGCCAAAATCAACTAGGGGGGACTCTAAGGAGAGGACTGCGAAGTGCAGCACTGGAGGAGGAGAAACTACAGGGCTCAGGGTGGAGGAAGATGAATGTGGACAGGAAGAACTGAGGGACTGGCCTTCTGACCCAGATGTACTCCTGGCAGTTTGATGGGATGTCCTTTCCTCTACAGCTCTCTTCCCCTTAAGATAACGCTTTGGCTGCTTCCTGCAGCTGCCAGTCCAGTGTATGTCACAGAACTGCACAGGGTGACAGCAGGGGGTCATCTTTGGGCTATGCCTAGGAGAGGTGCAGCTCTCCTCTGAGCTCTGAGCCAGTTGTGTCAGTCTGATGTGGCCTCTAGCAATGCCCTGCCACTGTACCTCTTCTAAAGCTCTCCTAAGATGACAGGTAGCTGTCACTTCTTGACTGTGTGGGCCACAGCCACGTGGGACCCTGCTCTCCAAGTTCAGGCCTGGGGCTGCCTGGATCCGATTCTGCTGGGGTCTGACCAGGATGTTTCCTGTGTCCAGGTGAACTTGAAGGAGCAGGGGCAGCTGGTGCGGCAGGACGAGTTTACCATCTGGCTGGGACGTAGGAAGTGCCAGCGACACGTCTTCCTCTTTGAGGACCTGATCCTGTTCAGCAAGCCCAAGAGGATCGACGGTGGCTTCGATGTGTATATCTACAAGCGGTCCTTCAAGGTAAGGTCAGCCCTGCAGCTCCCTCTTGTGCAGGATATATCCTTGGCTGGTTTCTTCATGGACATGTGGCTCTGAAATGGGGAGCAGGAGCAAGATCACCTTCAGAAGAGCTGTGAGATGTGGGGCCAAAATTCACTGGGGGATGTAGAGTGTGAGAGAAAGGCAGTGTGTGCATAGCAGGGATGTGGTGTTGACTGGATGAAGCACTGGGAATTGCCTGAACTGTCCCTGCTTAGATGTGTTCATATTGTACCTGCTTCTGTCCAGACCCTCACACTCTTCCCAATGGGTCTGCCAAGCTGGGGCTTACTCTGGCTCAGGGTACAGGCAGAGTTTTCCTATTCTGGTCCCAGTAGAGCCCCAGCTGATACTCTGCTTTTCCTTTTTCTGACAGACCGCAGACATCGGTCTGACGGAGAACTCAGGAGACAGTGGCCTGCGCTTTGAGATCTGGTTCCGAAGGCGGAAGTCCAGCGACACATACATCCTCCAGGCCAGCTCAGCTGAGACTAAGCAGGCCTGGACCAGTGATATTGCCAAGATCCTGTGGCAGCAGGCAGCCCGCAATAAAGGTGTGATTCCTTCCCAGGGCGTCTGTGCCGCAAAAGGTGCGGGAGCCCTGTTCAGCTCGTGCTGTCCTGAGTAGGTTTGGAGCCTGTTCGCAGGCAGCTCTGTGCAGCAAGCAGCTGTGTGCCAGCATGCCGCCTCAGGAGCATGTGCTGGGCTTGGCTGCATGTCCCTTCCCTGTCACTCATCCCCAGGGAACTTGGGGATTCCGAGCTCTGTGTGACTGTAGACGCCCACCTGGACTCCATGAGAGAAGCGGGAGATACTCACCCAGTGTTCCCTGCCCTGTGAGCCCGGGCTGTGCTCCTGACAGGCTCGCTGCTCTCCCAACAGCTGAACTGCCTCTGGAGTGGCAGCTCCAGTTGCCTCTCTGCCCCAGGCTTCCCGCTTGGCACTGCTCTCACGGGTGGCATGGCGCTGAGCAGAGCATGATTGCTTGTTTGTGGAAATCCCTCAGGCCTGGAGAGCAAGGGGAGAACAGATCTAATTTCAGTAGTTCAGGAGCAGCTTGGCCCACGAGTGTGGTGGCCTGGGGCTGTATCGTGCCTTTGAGGAAGGATGGGTCAACCTCACGATGTGGCTGTGGGTATCTTCCTCTCCAGAAATACGTATGCAGGAGATGGTCTCCATGGGTGTGGGCAACAAGCCATTCCTGGATATCAAACCCAGTGAGGCAGCTATCAATGACCGTGCTATTGATTACATCATGAAAGGCAGAGGTGAGTGCCAGCTGTTCCTGCCCCCTTGCTCCATGTGAGCCAGGCAGGACTGGTGCTCAGGGCTTTTTTGGTACTTTTTCTGGCAGGTGCCAGGACCAGAGCATCAATTGCAGTGTCTCTGTTTGACCATTCCAACCCATACAAGAGGACACAGTCACAGTTCTCTGCTGGCAGCACTCCCACTGCATACAGCCCTTCCTCCTCTTCCCTGCTGGGGCCCCTCAACCTCCACATGTACACGGACCAGGTGCTGCTGCCAGGTGTCCTGGCCCCCAGCCGCCCCTTCGACATTGGCACCTGCATTGAGGAAGATGAGCTGGAGCACGAGACGAGCAGCCAGCCATCACTGAGTACGTATGATCCCCGTGCTTCCTTTGGTTGTTTTGCTCCCTGTGGCTTTAAAGAGACCCAGAGAGACCGTGGCTTAACTGTGGGCTTGTGTGACCAGTGCCCCTGCAAACACGTACCTTATGGAGTGTATGTGGCACAGGTCACGTAGGCCAAATTCATGGTCATCGGAGTGACTTTCCTCTCTTTCCCCAGCAACAGAGATCTCGGAGTCATCGCACTGCATGTCGATCAGCGGCTCCAGTGGCTCTGACAGCGGCTGTGTCTCCAGCATCCCACAGGAAAGCTTTTGTGAAGACATGGGCTCACCCCCCTACATGCCCCTTGGCTCACAACACAGCTCTGTGATGGAGGAGAAGCCCAGGTTCACCAACAGCCAGTACGTTTCTGCCGTAAGTGCAAACACCCAAAATGTTCTCTTTGCTTTGCCTGTTCCTACAACTGCCTCCCCAGTCCAAGCCACTCATGGTAGGGTTGAAGATGCTGCTTTTGAGCTGGGAGTCGCTGGGAGGGAAGTGACTCCTCCCTTTGCTGCCTCTGGGACCCTCAAAACCCCTCTGTTGCGAGAGCCTCCCTCACTGCAGCGGCCTAGATCTCTGAGGAGGTGCACTGGAAAGGACCTTTAGTGCTGGAGGCGCCACCAGGAAGGGGGTCTGCATGCAGAGGAACTTCAACACTGTTGTGGGCTGGGTTATGTGCATCACCTCCTGGGATGGAGCTCTGCTGCAGGTGCTGCTGAGCTCCTTTCCTGGGAGGTTTGGGCCTTTTTTGGTGAGTGAGGAGAGGGAGGCGCAGGAGCACATTGCTCCGAGATGTCAAGAGTGTCTTCTCTCACTCCCAGCAGTTCTCAGCCACTTACCTTCCCACAAGATTGTGTCCTGATGCTGTTTCCTCTAACACTGTACTAATGCTGGCTTCTCTCCTCTGCAGAAAGCAGGCCAGGTCACCATAAGTCCCTCGACAACAGTGTGAGCACACGTATGCCGCCTAAGGAAGCAGAGTTGTTGTAAGTAGCCCCTGTAGGAGACTTGCCAGCAGCACTGAGTGCTGGTCAGGTTTGTCCATAGCTCAGTCAGGAGAATCTCAGCCCCTGCTTCTTGATGAGCAGCCTCTGAGGCTCTGATTTGTCTGGTTAGAGAAGACTGGCTCCCACAGAGATGGCTCCCATAAAGCTGCCATCTTCAACAGCTACTCTGTTGCCTCCCAGCTTTGAAAGAACAGAAGCAAAACAGGCAAAATCACTTTCAGGTCATAGAGGCTTGAGCTCCACCGAGTCATCAGTGTTCAGATGAACTTCCTTCCTCTGAACACTGTCCAGCTGTCTAACCACTAATCTGTTTCTTGTGGCTGCTTGCCCGAATCCTGCTCCTCACTAGTGCCTCTGAGCTGCCTTGGGATATCCATGGTATTCTACCCCAGCTGGATTTATCCCAGTTTCCTTTGAACTTCTGAAGGAAACTGTTTGTCACCAGGCAGAGGAACCCACCAGGTGTTGTGGTCAGGGTGTGCCAAGGGAGCTGCCAGATGGAGCTCCCATACTTACTGATTTCTTAAGGATGCCTTGTCTGTGAGGAAATTGCTGCTGGTCTGAGTTGGGGTGAGCCCTGGAAGGACACAATCACACAGGGTTTCCTGCGTGTGGGTGGCTGCCCTGGGAAAGTTGTGTCATGGTCCACTCAGGCCAGTCTGCTTCTGGCTCAGCTTTTTCCTCTCCGTCCTTGGGATTTGGCCTCCCTTATCCCAGGGAGAATCATAAAATCATAGAACAACCAGGTTGGAAGAGACCTATCGGATCATCGAGTCCAACCATTCCTGTCAAACACTAAACCATGTCCCTCAGGACCTCATCTACCTGTGCCTTAAACACCTCCAGGGAAGGTGAATCAACCACCTCCCTGGGCAGCCTATTCCAATGCCCAATGACCCTCTGTGTGGAAAAACTTCCTCCTAATCTCCAGCCTAAATCTCCCCTGGCAGAGCTTGAGGCCATTCACTCTTGTCTTGTCCCCTGGCACTTGGGAGAAGAGCCCAGCTACCTCCTCTCCACAACCTCCTTTCAGGTAGTTGTAGAGAGTAATGAGGTCTCCTCTCAGCCTCCTCTTCTCTAGTTTAAACACCCCCAGCTCTCTCAGCTGCTCCTCATAGGGCCTGTTCTCCAGCCCCTTCACCAGCTTCGTGGCTCTTCTCTGGACTCACTCCAGAGCCTCAACATCCTTCTTGTGGTGAGGGGCCCAGAACTGAACACAGGATTCAAGGAGCAGAGGACATGAGAGGGTCAAGGGCTTGTCTGGCATGTCAAGGCATGGAGTGGTAGATAGCTCGTAGGTTTGGTACCGTGGTGGTGTTCCAAGCATGCAGGCCCATAGCTTGTGATCTGCAGGTATGGAAGTTCTTAACCAGCCAAACAGAATCAGCCACAGTTAAAAATTAAGCTTCAGAGCTCCTTCTGTGGTGGTCATAGACAAGACCTGTGAGGTGGCCACAGAAGCAGAGGGATTTCCCGGCCTACTGCTGCTGGGACAGCAACACGCAGCCTTTTAGGGGTCCTAAGGTGCAGAGGCAGCCCTCCTCATTGGGGAAAAGATGCACTTCTCCTGCAAGGCTCTTCCAGTAAAATGTTTTTTCCCCACTAAAATGCAGCTCTGACAAATGGTGGGTTTCGGCTGTTTTGGCAAAATGGCTGCTGACCAGGGCAGCTGGTCTAATCCATTGTGCCTTGCTGTGTTCCAGGTTTGATTGCCATTTCAAACTCCCCGAAGACCCCAGGCCTCTGACCAGCAGGAGATGAGAGTCTTCATCCATGAAGATCTTTATTTTTACACAAATTCAGGATCTTCCAAGCGGTCCCAAGCCTGACCTCTCTGTTGGGGGTGGGTCCCAGGGGGGTTTCTGTCAATGACGTGCAACAGCTTTGGTGTTGGATGGGACCTTGGACATTCAAACTTGTTAGCCCTGTATTTATAAGTAATAATAACATAGCAGTTTGGGGGGAAAAAAGTGTTATTTTTAAAGCTATGAGCTGTACAGATTTTTGTTATGAGTGACTCTGTTACTGTTTGTTCTGCAAGCTGCACATTTTATAAAGTTTTTGGAAGGGTATGAAGAGAAACCGAGGTATTTAAGAAAAGTAGTCTAAGTTTCTGTTTCAGGGTTATTTGACCTGGAGCTCAAGATTTAACGTCCTTCCTTATGTTCTAAATAAGTCTATCATAGCAATAATTTATTTTCTTGGCTTAACACTTCTGTTTTATTAAAACCAGTTTCATTGTTACAGTGAATTGTTTCTTCAGGCAATTTTTCTGGTGCCTCTGTGCTGAGCTTATCTCTGTCTTAACCACCTGTCAGCTCTTTCGGTCTCTGTGCAGTTCCCACACTAAACACCAGCCAGCTAAGCCGTGAGCACATTCCCCAGGGCAGGAGGAATCCTGGGCGGCAGTGCCTAGAGTCCCCCCCTGATGCTGGTGGAGAAGTCCAAGGCCGAGCAGGGAGCAGAGACATCACTAGGAGTGAGGACGAGAGTGCTGAGGCACAACCTTTGGGGTGATGGGGACTGGCTGCTTGCTTTGCCTCTGCTCAGCCCATCTCCAGGTACATCAGTCCCACCGTTGTGACGCGTTTGAGGTGTTTGGGTGGTGGTGTCTGAGCCCAACGGGGGTTGAGGATGAAGAGTTGGTTGTGATGCTGAGCGTGAAGTGCACGTCGGCTGAAGGAGCTGTTTCTCAGGAGGACAGATGTGCCCTGTGTTCCGTGAGAAACAGGGCAGGTTGCTTTGTTGATGTGACATGTTTACCCAGGTCTTAGCCGAATTGAGAATGAACATTTTTGGAAACTGTAGTCACTTGCTGCCAAGCTCCTGTTTACAGCTGGTTTATGAAATTCTGCAAATTGGGCTCCCCAAGGTGTGAAAGAGGTGGTGTCACATTGAGCCCCAGGAAGCAGATGGAGTGCTTGGTTGTTTAACTGTGGTTTTCTCCCCATAGCTGTGGGAAGGGGGAAGCCCAGTGCTGTGGTCCAAGGCATGAGACCTCACAGCCACCTCAGCCACCACCAGACCACAGACCATGTTCTTGGAAATTCCTGTACGCAACATGAAACTCTTGTTTATTTTTAATAAGCTGGTTATTTTAGACAGTAAGAGAACAGTTTGACACCTCTGTACAAAATTGTGTGGGAAACACTTGCGCAGGGAAGATTTTAGGACTTCTTGTTCTGAAAGAACTGCTGAGTTAATGCAAGAGTCTGAGGCTGTTGAGACAGTGATGGTTCAATTCATAAGAGAGGGACTTTACTGATGCAACAAGAGGAACGTGAAACTTCCTGAATTTCTCAGTTTCAAAGGTTTCTGCATTGCTGGAAAAAAACCTTTAGTAATGTTTACCTGACACTGTTTTTTCAGGGTTTGATGGATTTGTCTAATAAAGGTTATTTTCTTTATATTAAATCATTTGCATTGGATGTTGCTTTCGGCTGGGGAACCTCGGCCACAGAAAAGGAAATGGGCAGTGGAAAGAGTGGTTTTCCCTGGGGCCCCTAAATACTCCAAGTTCCGGTGGGAGGTTGAAATGATGTTTTTTCTAATTGGGTGTTTGACAGGGTGAGACTGATGGTGCCCTGATGGAGTTCCTGTGCTGAGAAGTGTCAGCTCTCATCCTCAGCACTGTGGAGTTTTTATACTGGGAACAGCAGAGCACTGCATCAGCAGGCCGTGCTTAAAATAAAACATGAAGTAACTGCCCCGAGCTCTAATAATTCTTCTAATATTATTGAGCAAATAATAACATTAACAAATGCGCTAGCAGAAAGAGAGGAGTCCTTTCCTTGATTTGGCTAAACAAGGGTTCAGGGAAGGAGCAAGCTTTTGCCCAGCTGCTGGTTAAACATTTTTCAGTTCAAGGAATCCGAGTGCAAAAGCTTCTCTGCAGCAGCAGGCAGGAGAGGTCCGAGCGCTGGGGGAACGCGACTGCCCAAAGCACAGCTGGTCTGCTGCTAAATAAACCCTGCTTCTCCCTGAGAAAGATGCAGGACGTCTCCTTCGTTACCTGAAGCAGAAGGCTGCTACAAACACTCCCAACTAAACAAAATCGCGGTTCAAAGAGGGCTGAACAAAAAGGCATTTCCTGACCCTCAGCTGCTACGAGGAAATTTAAATATTCCAAAAAGAGGCTGGGTCAATTTTTATTAAAATTCTATGAACTTATATCTCCAAGGCAAAGAATGAGACCAGCCTAGCTTGGCCCTTTCTGGATCAGTACATCGAGGCGGTGGCTGCACTTCCATGCCTATCCCCACGTAAACTGGATCACAAGCCCCAGGCCACCACAAAAGTGCTACTAATGGCAGAGCAGCAGCATCACTCCCTCTGTCCCTTTCCCAGCATCCCTAGGAGTCGTCTCCTCCACTCCCAACACTTCTCACGTGGGATGTTCACCAGGGCATCTTCCATAGGGAATCCCACAGAGAGGGTTCATGGGTTCAATGGGCTGCTGGAACATTGTACGTGGGGTTTTTTGTGCTCTCCAATAACTCAGAGATGTCCTTTCAGCTACTACTGTATCTGCAGGCTGGACGTGTGAAATATCTTTCTCCTCCTTTCAATTCTCTAAGATCTTTCAAGATACATAAAGTTTTTCTATTTCATAGCATCATAGAACAACCAGGTTGGAAGGGACCCATCGGATCATCAAGTCCAACCATTCCTATCAAACACTAAACCATGTCCCTCAGGACCTCATCCACCCGTGCCTTAAACACCTCCAGGGAAGGTGAATCAACCACCTCCCTGGGCAGCCTATTCCAATGACCCTCTGTGTGAAAAACTTCCTCCTAATCTCCAGCCTAAATCTCCCCTGGCAGAGCTTGAGGTCATTCCCTCTTGTCCTGTCCCCTGGCACTTGGGAGAAGAACTCCCTCCTCTCCACAACCTCCTTTCAGGTAGTTGTAGAGAGCAATGAGGTCTCCTCTCAGCCTCCTCTTCTCCAGGATAAACACCCCCAGCTCTCTCAGCTGCTCCTCATAGGGCCTGTTCTCCAGCCCCTTCACCAGCTTCGTGGCTCAAAGGACAGCACCGTTCCTGGGGTATTTACTACTTCAGAGCTAGCGAAACTCCTTGAGGAAGCATCCCTGGGAGGCTGGGGGGTTATATCATCTCGGTTTCTGATGGCTGATAAAATTAGTGACCTACTAGGCTGATAGACACATGGAGAGAGGGTGCCCTGTCCTCTTTGGGCATCCCGGGTCCCTCTGACCAGGTACCACTGCAGAGATACCAGCAGAGGGGGCAGAGAAACTATTTTTTCAGCTGAACTAGTCCAGTTTAGCTATCCCTGTTGTAAAACCTCCCCACATCTGAAAAGGGATGCAATGATCTCATCAATAAAAACTATTTTTTTTTTGCTAAAGGTGCACCCACTGCGCAGCCTGTGTTGTACCCTGTAGTATGTGTGTCTGACATACTGAACATAACAGAAAGGCATAAACACCAAAACAAAAAACATATTTCTCAATATGTAGATGATTTACGCTTAGAGAGAGTAAGTTTTATCAGGACTGAAAAGAAGAGTCTTCATTATTTTGGAATAAAATCAGAAAACAAATCCCCATGTTTACTTCCCCTATCAAAATATATAAAATAATCAAATAATATAAGAGAAACACATTCACTCTTCTTACTTAAATTCAGCTAGTACAAACTAATTTCCTGAGTCTCAGAAAGTTGAGAACATGATGAAGTGTTTGTCCATCTCCGTGGATTAGGCAGCTTTGACCCTTTGTGATCCAACAGACTTTCTTGTCTTCTGAGAGCAGTTCTGGGTACCACAGCCTCCTTGAGACTAAAATCACAGAACAACCAGGTTGGAAGGGACCCATCGGATCTTCTAGTCCAACCATTCCTATCAAATGCATAACACTGGATAGCATTGCAGATGCTGCAGGGAAATGTTTAGATCCAAAGCTAAAAATCTGTTTCCGATTAGGCCTCAAAAACCCCCAAACATCCATAGAAACATTTCTGTTTAGATTTGTTTTCTGACTTCACCTAAGCTCCCTGCCAAAATGCCTGAGTATCTTTTCGTTTCAGAATTTATAGTTTGTTTAGGTTAATTCTGCACACCTATGCAGGAATGCTTTGAAAAATGTCTTTTTTCTTTTATTTCGAAGCACGTTTAAGCCAAATACTTCAAAGCACCGACATAAGCATTTGCTTGTTCATACCATGTGGCACTTAGTGTCATTTATCTCTTCAGAAACATCACCAGCATCCTTATAATGGCTCTTAGGGACCTAAACTGTCACTGGTAAAACTTTAAAGGGATAATTTCTCTTAAAATTTGTGACCCTTTTTTGTGGATTAGGAATTCTTTTTGTCTTGTCTTATCGCAAACAGATTATCTGATGCAGCAGCTGAGCGAAAGGCTGGAGGAGAGCCATGGGTCAGCTTGTACTTTATAGAATCATAGAACAACCAGGTTGGAAGAGACCCACCGGATCATCGAGTCCAACCATTCCCATCAAACACTAAACCAAGTCCCTCAGCACCTCGTCCACCTGTCCCTTAAACACCTCCAGGGAAGGTGACTCAACCTCCTCCCTGGGCAGCCTGTTCCAATGCCCAATGACCCTTTCTGTGAAAATTTTTTTCCTAATCTCTAGCCTAAATCTCCCCTGCTGGAGCTTGAGGCTGTTCCCTCTTGTCCTGCCCCTGTCACTTGGGAGAAGAGGCCATTACCCTCCTCTCTACACCCTCCTTTCAGGGATGAGGGATGACTTCTGTATCGTAACCTTTCATCTGAAACCACACCAGGCTGGGAAGACAGTAATTTAGTTAATTGGGTTCCCTCTAAAATGGTACTAAATCTATATCCCAGCACAGAGCTGGCAACACGTCGTGGGAGATGAAGTGTTGCATTTAACATTTGTGGTCAAACCCACCCCTCAGGGTACTGGCTGCAAAGAGCTGAAGTTCTAGTGCCAGATTTAGATTTATACCCCTGAGAAAGAGCCTCACCCACCAGGGTGCAACACAAGCCGCTCTCTGCATCTCATCTGAACATGCTTTAGAGCCCAGTTTGTATGTTTTGGATAACGTTGTCCATCAGACAACCAGTGGAATGGAAAAGTACTGAGGAAGGCAGTGCGGGTACAGCTTGATAGGGAAGGTGTTTTGCCTGGCGTGAGCCCAGCGGCCTGCGCTCTCCCCGTGCGATACACCCCACAGAGGGATGCTCACTGCGGGAGCAGAATCTGGGAACAACAGTAGCTCTGAGCTCCTCCTGGTGCTCCTACGCAGGGACAGAAAGGGTGAGACCTTGCTGGGTTTATCAATATCCAGCATCTCTCTCTCTTAGGAATGAATGGTTGGACTCGATGATCCGATGGGTCCCTTCCAACCTGGTTGTTCTATGATTCTATGATTCTATGAATCTACATCCTTAAGGAACAGGCATCGGTCCTCATCAGCACCTCTGGTCAAACCGCTCAGCCCAGGGAAACAGGACCTCTCAAATGAGCCAGAATCTTAATTCCATGCACACAACTTGCTGTCAAAACACGAAGCGCTTCCTTAAGTACAGATGTGACCCCAAGATAATTTTAGAAACTCTCTAGGGAAGTGCTCTTGGGGGCAGAGAATACATTTTACAGCTGCATCCACCGTAACCGCTCATCTGAGCCTTCTGGCCTGTGGGTCCCACTGGAAATCTGGGACATCAGCCCATGGGAGGGTCTGGGTTCGTCCGAAGTGTGGAGCAGGTGAGTGTTTGCGGTGGCAGCTTTGGGTGCGAGGTCTGGGGTGTCCACCCGCTGTGGGAGTGGGGCCGGAGAGCAGCCAAGGGGAAGAAACAAATGGAAAAAAAATTAAAAAAAAAAAAAAAAAAAGCTTCACGTCTGGGCGTTGGATCAATGCAAACAGCATAAATACCGGCTGAGACGCCTTCCGCCCGCTGGCTCTTCCACTGTGAGGGAATTACACACTGGCAGCAAAATGTCTTTCTTGAGCTGGTATGAAGCCAACCTCAGCAAACGCTCGGCCAGAGCAAATTTATTAGCGCAGAGGAAACGGCTCCAAGCCCTTTTGTTTGGGCTGTGTCACTTTTCATCACAGAAAGTAGTTCTGCAACTAATATTTCAAGGTCTCTGCTGTCTCAGCAACCTGTGACACCACCACAAGCTTCACTGGGAAAAAGAACAAGAGCTGCAGGTCTCGTGGAAGTTCCTCCAGGTTACAGTCTTCTCAAGGGCTTGTCCTTGTCTGTCCTGTGGACTTTCACTTTCCTGTCCACATTAGCCACGGATGCTGATGTTTAAGGACCACTTAACTCCCAGGAAGGTGATGTCTCCACTTGACTTCAACCATGCTATGTATCCATAATCCAGATCACGGCTCTGGTGCTCCAGACACTTTTTCTGAAGGGCCTTGACACCCTCATGCAATGATGAAGAGCGTGAGCCTTGTGCACACACACACAAACACAGAGCCAGCAGCTCCCCAGATCACTACATCAGTATTTAGAAGGTTTTCTATTTTTGGTAAAGACCCAAACCAACATCTTTTTTTATTTTTTTTTCCCAGAAATCTATTTCCTGCACTTCAGGAGAAAACTGACATGTTTTCAGGTTGATCTTGGGCACTTTGCAGATATTAGACCCTGTTGGGTCTTTACTGGCACTAGTTTTCCTGGGGTTGTTTTGGCAGGACCGAGATGCCAGACTCGGAGGTGCCAACCACCCTGGCTAGAGTGGTTTGGCCATTGTTAGCCCCACCGCCCAGCCCTGTCCCCATGCAGGGAACAGAATGTGCAGGAGCTGCTTTCTTGGGAACAAGGAGATGGTCAGAGGGGGAAGAGTCCCATGAAACCTCTGGAGTGAGTGGTGGAAAATTTGAAGAGGAGCTGGAGCAGGTAAGGAGCACTTCCAGGCTGGGTGGTTTGCAGTACCTGGGAACTGCTACCCACTGACTGACCTCTGCTGTGGTTTCACAGGCTGCAAAGAAGCTGCTTATGTGCAGGATTCAGAACATGGAACAACCACCTGATGGTGAGGTTTGGCTGGCTGGCTGCCCACGAGAGGTCCCATAGTCCCTGCCCTGGCTGCTCTGTCACCTGAACAGCAGTGGCTCAGCTCCCTGAGCTTCTGGATGAATTTATAGAATCATAGAACAACCAGGTTGGAAGGGACCCATCGGATCATCTAGTCCAACCATTCCTATCAAACACTAAACCAAGTCCCTAAGGACCTCATCCACTCATGCCTTTAAGCACCTCCAGGGAAGGTGAATCAACCACCTCCCTGGGCAGCCTATTCCAATGCCCAATGACCCTCTGTGGGAAAAACTTCCTCCTAATCTCCAGCCTAAATCTCCCCTGGTGGAGCTTGAGGCCATTCCCTCTTGTCCTGTCCCCTGTCCCTTGGGAGAAGAGCCCAGCTCCCTCCTCTCTACAACCTCCTTTCAGGTAGTTGTAGAGAGCAATGAGGTCTGCATGACCCAAATCTGCATGAGGACAGGGCTGTGGACGGCAACTCCAAGCATCACAAAGGCAACACAGGACAACCTCCCCCTGGGAATTTTGCACCTCATCCTTGCAGCCTGGCAATGGGAGTCAGCAAAGGGTTAAAGGCTCCCAACACAGTGACAGTTTTTTGAAGGAGGAACATTGGATCTCAGAAAGAGCAATCTAGGGGCACAGCCAGGCACAAGACCCTCTGACACCACTCCCTGCCCTCTCCCTCAGCCTGCACCAATAGACCCTCAATGGGGAGAGCCTGAAACCAACCTCTTCCCTTTACTGTATTCTAAAATGCAAGTGGCCAGGATGCAGAAGGTGCTGGGACATGCACTAGCAGGGAGGAAGCTCACTCAAACTACACGTGTCGCCCGATCCATCCCTCCTGGCACAGGTTGAGGCTCTTGTGCGAGCGCAGAGTGGGGCAGCTTGCTGGAAAGGCTGGTGATGCCGTCAAGCAGTGCTGCAGCAGGCTCTGTCCTTGTCTGAGATGGAGTAGCAGCTCCTGCCCCCAGCCCCGTGCACCCCAGCACCCGCCAGCCCATCCCGAGCTGCCGTCCCATCCTGGAGCGTTGCCTGTTCCCAGCGATTGTTACCAGGAGCGCGTGTGTTTGGTTGCAAACAGAGCAGGAGCGGGAGCCAGGCGCTCGTGTTTGTGTTCTTGCAGTTGCTCGGGCAACTCGAGGGGCAGCCAGAAGCTGCCAAAAGCCGCCCGCGTCTAGGCCGAGCCCACGGTGCAACTGCCCTGGGTGGCACGGCCGGCAGAGCCTCCCAACGGGGCTCTCACTGCTCGGATCCGCTCAACACAACCAGACCGAGGGCATCAGTGCGGACGAGGTTTTATTGCAGAGCCGGGTTACAGGGCGGGTCTGCAGCATCCTTTGGTTTGGGCTTCACGAAGGTAGCGGGAGGCCACGGGAGTGCAGGTTGGAGGCCTTGCCCACAGCCAGGTGACACCAAACGCTTCCAGGTCGCGTCCCAGGGCCAGGCTGGGAGCATCTCGGCAGCACCGCGAGGTCTGAGCCTCCTCCTGCGGTGCCAGGCAGGCCCAGAGCAAGGGCACCGGTGGGCAAGGAAGGATGTGGCCGTGGTGTGACTGCAGCAGGGTTGAGGCAGGTCCCCGGGAGCTCTGCAGGGGAGACGGGCTGCGATCTCCAGTGGGACTGGCAGGAAGGGTGCCCTGAAAGCTGGGGATGAGGTAGGGAAGGTGTGAGTGCCAGTGGGGCAGGGGAGCCCTGAGGAGCAGTGCTGTTAGTTCGGTGACGGCAGGATACTGGGGGGGACAGCACAGGGGTCAGGAGAGGCTGGGGGGGGTCACAGCACAGCAAAGGACAGACAGAACACTAGGGCAGAGCACGCAGCCCGACAACTTCCCAATCACATCAGCACTGGGCAGCTGACATTCCACCAACCTGGGGTTGGCCTCAGCACAGCCTCTTGGGCTCCATGTCACACAGGCATGTCCCAAAGCTGACGTGAGTGCCGGCCCCACAGCCAACGCACGGGGACCAGGGCAGTGGGCGCCACAGGCATCCGACCCTACTTTTTCACTTTGGCATCGTAGGTGCCTGCGTTCTTGTAGGCGCTGACGTAGCCGCTGGTGTCCACGATGTTCTCGCGCCCGCTCTTGCCTTTGCCTTTGCCGCTCTCATCGAAGCGTTCCTTGTGGGAGCCTGTGTACTTGGAGGTGTCTGTCAGCCTCTCCACAGCCCCCACCGTCTTGGCTTTCTGTGGTGGGGAGACAGGACATGGCAGTCAAGAACGTGCCCTGTCCCCTTCATCCCTTGCCCCACACAAGCTCCTGACACCCACTGAGGACCCTGTTGTGCTGCCCTGTCCACCAGACCTGTGCAGCCCCCAGCCCTCCCCAGGGCCATATGGGCCCCTGGAAAGTGTTTGCACCACAGGCAGAGCTCCATCCCCACTTCCCAACCATTCCTCCGGTTGCCGGAGGTCCAAGGGGCTCTTCACTCACTGTGACGCCCACGTTAATGGGCTCCTTCCCTGCCACCAGCTGGCAAATGGCTTCATACGCCTCCTCCTTGCTCTTGTCCTTAAATCTTTTGGGGGCCAACTCCTCCAGTGCCTTCTTGAATTCCTCATAGTTGATGACTCGGGCTGTCTTCCCCCTGCAAGCACAAAATCCAGATTTCTGCAAGCTTATCTTCAGACTGTGCCTCCAAAAAGGGTTGCAGTGGGATTAGCTGCATTGGGGGGACCCTGGCTTTGTTCTCCATCAGATTTGGGTTCCTCACCCTCCTCCAAGACACGGCAACGTCCAGGGCAATGGGTCAGGCTGGGCACAGCTGGTGCTGAGCTCCAGCAGCTTTTCAGTCGCATGTTGTTTAAAAGTCTCTCTTGCCAAAAACATTACCCCTGCATGGAAGTGCCCTGGGACCTTCGGTGCTGGTGGCAGGAGGAGGGGGACACATCCATTCCCACCACTCACAGCCTTCAAGGGATGCTCAACACCCTCTGTCCCTTGGCAGGGTGTGTCCTTCTCTGGTCAAATTCAGAACATGCCTAGAGCATCTCTCCCTGGTCCTCATCTCCAGGGCAGCACCGCGACCCACCCATGTGCCAAAAACCTCCCGGTGCTCAGACCCTTCTGGCCCTCCCGGTTTTAATTGATAAGTTTTGCTGCAGATGGTCTGTATGTTTAATTATCTTGTCATATAAATCTGTCTTGTATCGAGAGATAATATGCAGACAATCTCCAGACATGGATAAATAACCTGAAAGAATAAACGCTCTCTTAGAATCATAGAACAACCAGGTTGGAAGGGACCCATCGGATCTTCTAGTCCAACCATTCCTATCAAAATGATAAGAAGATAGATAAATGATAGGAAGATAGATAGAGTTGCAAGAATTTAGTGATGTGCTTAGTTGTCTAGCAAGATGTAGCTGTCTTAGGTCAAGAGAGAACCTGAAGGAAGTCTCCAGACGTGGTTGCGTAATCCAAAAAATAATGAGCATTCTTTGAAGATTTATATGGTTCTTTGTCTAAAACTAGTAGATATACCCACTGCTTTTGTAAGAAGGGCATCCAACTCAGTGCTGAATTGTAAAATAAAAATATTATTACTCTTGCTTTGAAGACTTTGCCCTTTTCGATATTTTGCCAGTGAATAAATGTTTCTCACAGCCCTATCAGGGAACAAGGGAATGCCTGGACAGAGGACATGGACAGAGCATGTTCTCCACCCATCCTCACTCCTGCTTCAGGTGTTATTGTGCCCTCAGGGACCCAAAAAACAGTCCCAGGTGCCTTTAGCTGTGTCTGTGAGGAGCAAACAGCAGAGCCCTTGCCAAGCCCATGTACTGGCTGGTTAGACCAAGGGCTGGGTGGGGCCAGGCCCCACAGGACACTCCTGAGCACCCACCTCTGCTCCCTGTGGCAACTCTGTGCTGGGTGGGAACCTGAGAGAACCAGCCAGACCCACCCACTGCCTGGGAGCTGCAGCTTTTTGCGCCAAAATCTAAGATTCCCACCCATGCCAAGCACCTGCATCCATCTATTATCACATCTCCAAATGGCCCTGAAGGTAGGACAGCACAAGGCTGTCCCCATCGCTCCATGGTGGATTGTCTGGACATGCAGCCAGGGTAGCACAACCCCCCCCCCCCCCCCCCCCCGGGACCACCACCCCCCTTGCCCACACCACACCAGCATCCTCAGCCTCCGAGCAGTCGGAGGCCCCGACGCCCCAAAATGTTGAGTCACTTACTTCACCTTGGAGAAGACAATGTCCACGTCGGTGCCGGTGACGCTTTTGCCGTCAGTGACTTTGCAATCTTTGCACAGCTTGGCCCAGTTCTTCCCATTCATTTCTTGCCCCGTGGCTTTGGTGTCGCCATAGATGGCAAATTTGCGGAAGCTCTCCTCCAGGGAGGCCATCTCGGTGCTCCCAGCCATGGGGCCGCAGGACAGGGGCAGGGGGGCCCGGTACTGCCCAGGCTCTGGCTGGCTGCTCCGCTAGAGCCCAGCTGGCTCTGCTCTCGGGTCTGTGAGGGCAGGAGGAGGAGATGAACTGATGAGGGTGGAGGGACTGCAGCAGGAGCAGGCGTTGGCAGAGCCGGTACACGTGGGTGAGGGCTGGTGGGAACCTTGGACAAGCCCCAGACCCAACAGTCAAGACGTGTCTTGGAGGATGGCAGCTCGCGACCGAGAGTCAGCAGCGAGGCTGTCGGCTCCAAGGGCTGGCGAGGAGTGAGCACATCAGCCCTTCCCCTCGGGAACACTCTCTGGGAATGACGCAACACAGCTGCCTTCCTCCAGCTCAGTGATGATCATGAGAAATGGCACCACCGCCTGCCTCCAGCTCCACCTCTCCCCTGCCCGCTGGCTCTGCCAACAGCTGCATCGCCCTGTGCGGAGCTGGCAGCACATGGATCTGCAGCCTGAGCCCTAGGAGCTGACCCAGACGTGGTGCCAAGTCACGGCCAGGCCTCAGCAACCCAGCAGAGCATGGCACCTGCTGCCAAACACAGCTCCTCGTCTGCCATCGCCTTGCCAGCCTCACCCTGCCAGCTCAGCATCCCTCACCATGTGCTGTGCAGCCAGTGCCAGCTCAGAGCGGGAACCTCACCCAGGAACCTCACCAGGGAACCCCGAGGGCACGGTGAGAGCCGCAGGGCGGCCACCAAGGAGCAGCAACGGGTGCAGCATCGCCAGCCTTCGTGCTGCCTCATGACCGTCGCTAGGGAGGGGGGGCGTTGCCTGGCAACGGTTGCTAAGAAGGTTGGACATTAGGAAAAAAATTTTCAGGAAAAGGGTAATTGGGCACTGGCAGAAGCTACCCAGGGAGGGGGTCGAGTCCCCTTCCCTGGAGGGGTTTAAGGGATGGGTGGACCAGATGCTGAGGGACATGGGTTAGTGTTTGATGGGAATGGTTGGACTCGATGATCCAGTGGGTCTCTTCCAACCTGGTGATTCTACGATTCTATGTTGCCTGGCAACGGTCGCTATGGTGGAGGTGAGTTGCCTGGCAACGGTGGCTAGGGAGGCGCGGCGGGCGGAGCAGCCGCCGGTACCCGGGCTCCCGCGGGGCTCCCGCCGCCTCGCGCGTTCCCGCATGGCCGAGCCTGGACCCTCCCCTCCGCCCCCGCCCCTCCGGGTCCCCGCAGCCTCGGGCGGGGGTCCCGGAGCCGCTCGCTGCCGCCCGCTCGGTCACTCACCTCCCGCCGCCGAGCTCTGAGCGGGGGCGCGGCCGCCGCCGCCGGTTTAAGGCTCCGCCACGGCGACGGGAGGGGCCCGGCCGCCTCCTCCCGCCTCCCCCGGGCCGGGCAGCGCCCGCGGGGCGGGGAGACCGGCCCGGGCTGCCCTCCCGGACCACCGCCGGGGCGCCCTCCGCCACCACATCACCCCACAAGGTCCCTCCATCACCCCATGAGGCGACCAGCATCCTCATTGCTCTCTACAACTACCTGAAAGGAGGTTGCGGAGAGGAGGGAGCTGGGCTCTTCTCCCAAGGGACAGGGGACAGGACAAGAGGGAATGGCCTCAAGCTCCACCAGGGGAGATTTAGGCTGGAGATTAGGAGGAAGTTTTTCCCACAGAGGGTCATTGGGCATTGGAATAGGCTGCCCAGGGAGGTGCTTGATTCACCTTCCCTGGAGGTGTTTAAGGCACAGGTAGATGAGATGCTGAGGGACATGGTTTAGTGTTTGATAGGAATGGTTGGACTCGATGATCCGATGGGTCCCTTCCAATCTGGTTGTTTTGTGATTCTGTGATTCTATAAGGTCCCTCCATCCCCCATTCCAAGGCTCCTCCACTACCCCACAAGATCCTTCTGCCACCCCACGAGTTCCCCCACATCACCCCATGAAGTTGTTCCATCACCCCACAAGGTCCCTCCACCATCCCACAAGGTCCTTCCACCCCCTCCTCCTCCACCACTCTGCCACTTCTCCCCCTTGCAGCCCCCTGTGCTCTGCCCCACAGCCCTGTCCCCCTGCCCCACACTCTCCCTAGAAGAACCAGCCACTGGGTGACACCAAGAACCAAAGGCCTTAGGCTGTGGGGACAACTGCCAGCTGTCCTGGTGTGCCAGGCAGCACAGAGAGCACCTGTCCCCTCCGCACCGCCCAGTAAGACACCTGTGGAGCAACCCTGGAGGCAGCCAGTGCCCATCGTGGCCACTGCCTTCCCTTGCTCAGAGCCCAACCCCACACAAAGCTCCCAGCGGGTGCTGCAGACCGAAGCACCCAAATATTGTGGTTGCCATGGAGTCCCAACGAAACCCACATCCCTTAGTCACCACCGCACCTCAGCTGTTCGCTCCAATCTCAGCGCTGCCCTGGCACTCCCTGGACTCGCTCTGGCAGACGCAGAGTGTCGAGCACGGCAGCTGCAGCATCACCAGGCGTTGTCCACATCGAGGGGACGTGGCGTGTGGTTTGCTGCTGCCATGCAGGGTTCTGCGGGTAAATCAGCAGCTTGGGGAGCTGGGCAGTGGCTCAAACCTGACCTCAGAGGTCAGTGGCATGGCTGGTGTCAGATGACACAGATGTGCCATAGCACCTGGCTGCTTTGAGTAGCCCCAGATGGCCACAGCCACGGGAAGGACTCTGTTTTGTCATGTCCCTCAACCAGCCCTGTGGCCTCTCCCTCAGCAGGAGCTGCTGTTTCACAGGCCAGTCAGAGGCAGGGTATCAACCCAGGTTGTGGGGACAAGTCTTAAGAGGGGCAGCTGAGAGAGCTGGGGGTGTTTAGCCTGGAGAAGAGGAGGCTGAGGGGAGACCTCATTGCTCTCTACAACTACCTAAAAGGAGGTTGTGGAGAGGAGGGAGCTGGGCTCTTCTCCCAAGTGCCAGGGGACAGGACAAAAGGGAATGGCCTCAAGCTCCGCCAGGGGAGGTTCAGGCTCAACACAAGGAAAAAATTCTTCACAGAAAGGGTCGTTAGCACTGGAACAGGCTGCCCAGGCAGGTGGTTGACACCTTAAACACCTCCCTGGAGATGTTTAAGGTACAGGTGGATGAGGTACTGAGAGGCATGATTTAGAGATTGGTAGGAGTGGTTGGACTTGATGATCCAATGGGTCTCTTCCAATCTGGTGATTCTATGATTCTATGACATCCCAGAGGAGACAGTCAAGGGTGCGCAGAATAGGTGTGGAGGCTCATCTAACAGGGCTGGACCAGCCTGGTGCCAGAGTTGGAGCAGACCTCGCCAGGGAGCTTGTCCTGGTAGAGCTCAGACATGGTCAGGGAGCCTGTGTGCTGCACAGAGGAGGTGGCATCAGTAGAAGCCTGCCCTGAACATGCATGCTTCTCATTCTTCATAAAATAAGAAAGCAAGTCCCAAAGTGCAGAGGCTCTGAGGTTATGGTGGTTGGCCGTGAATTTAAACCAGCCTCCACCTAGGCCAGCAAGGACCTAGGGATGTCATCCCACTCTGCAGAAAATGGGTATGAGCTGCTCACCTGCTCGCTGCTTCAAGGAGAAGGCAATAATCAGGGCTGACATATCGAGGAGGGTGGTTAAGTCTTGCTGAAGGTACAGCCTTCTTAGCTTGCCCTGCAACTCCTCACCAAAGCAGGTGTCTTTGGCTCTGCTTCCAGCTGACAGCTCCAGAGAGGAGGCCAGGTAGTGGCAGCTGGAGCAGCCACCCAGCAGCAGCTCTGGCAGGACCTGGCAGCAGCAGGCAGCGCAAGAGCCCAGATTTACCAAGCTAGCAGCAGGCAGGAGCTGAGCCAGGGATGAGCACATCAGCAGCATTTCTGCTGGAGCTCCAGCCGGTTCTTGAGGCTGCAGAGCCCTAAGAGCCAAAAGGCAGCAGATGGGGAGAGCTGGGCGAGTAGGGGGCACCCAGCCAGGGCTGGCGAGTTGCCCCACAGGGTCAGGTTGAGCAGGTCAGGTTTCGGTTCCTAAGGGCTGGGGTTTGTTGTGCATTTATTATCACCATGACAGCCTTGTTGGGATGGAGCGCAGGCCCTGGCCGACTCCTGCTGTTCCTCATGCAGCCTGGGAGGAGTCTGTGGCTTGGTCCAGAGCCCATAGTGTGGACAGGAGCAGAGAAGGAAGTTGCACAGGTCCTGTGATGTGGCGGAGGAGCATGCACACAGCTCAGTGCACAGGTCTCCCGGGACCTTTCCCTGCTTGCAATTTCCAACAAAGGTCAGGATGTTCCTAAGCTGCATCCTGCCCCAAGGAGCTTAATGAGCTGTGTGACTCCCAGTGCTTATCTAGGACTCAATGAGGCTTACAGTTTCGGATGCCCGGCTTGTTCCCACTAGGACCATGCCTATCCCTCTTCATGCAGAGTCCTGGTGTGCTGCGATAGCTCTGGCATGTAGCTCACAGCTTGCACAAGAGACCAAGCACCCTCTGTGCTCACCCTCCATTCTCTTTGCCTCTCACCTTCCCTCGGGCTGGGCACTGTGAGCTCCCTGGAGTCATCTCGTTTCAGGAATGAGTCGCTGGCTCAGCCACGTCTGGGGTGGGATGAGGTTATGAGGGAAGCACAGCTTCTCTAGCACAAGTTGCTACAAAACAGAGGGAAGTGTTTCGGACGTTGTGCAATATGTATACAGTAACCTCGGCAACAGCGTGTCCAGAAAGCATTAACGGAGCTTAGCTGCGGCTGATGAGAGCTGCGATGTGTGTGTGTGTGTGCGTGCTGGGTGTCACAGCACACACAGAGTCGATGCACAGCACAGGGTAGAGAGGAGGGGAAGTGAAAAAAACCCTCCATCCTTTGGCAGGAGCTTGCTTGCCCCTCTTTACTTTCAAGGCAGCCCTTCGAAATGCTCCCAGGATGTGTCAAAAGCAGAACCCAGGAAGAGACTCACCAAAAATCATTCCCAAAGGAAGGTCCCCTTGACTTCAAAGAGAAAACTAAGAAACTTGAGTAGAGCCTGAAGATGAAAGCAAGCAGGGTGTACATCCCACGCCAAGGCTGAGAGGGTTGCAACAGACACAGCTGCTGGCGAGTGACCAGGGACAATGATTTACGATTTTAGAGGACTCTGGAAAGCTGTCACCATCCTACAAATACACTCTTAATAGAAAGCCACAGTGTCTTGTAGTGGAAATGGCCAGTTCAGGGCACTGCCTCCTGCTGATGGGAAAGTTCACACGCTGGCAATAAAAGAAATTTCATTTCGTGATGGAGAAGGTGTTCAGGGATGCCAGACCTCAATATTTCTGCAGTGATTGTGAGCTGAAGGCATCAGGACTTTTGCTGTCACTTTACTCAGCTTTCTGAGGGTCTTGGGCTGTCACAGGGGGCTTAGGTGGTGGTCATTGTAATCCTCTGGTGTGACAGTCAGGACCACTCTGCCCTCGTGCTGGTTTCTGCAATGGTGTCCTAGCGCGATTCCCTCTTTTCGGTTACTGCCACAGGTCTGCTATGAAGCTTCCTCACCCGGAGCAGCAGTGAGGCACCTCAGCTGGGTGGCAGAAACCCCCTCAACACCTGGATCCACAGGTATCAGCATTACGGTCCCATGATAGATGAGGAAACCTGGTGCTGCTCACTCCAAAAGGTGCGGCAGCCTTCCCACACCACGGTGCACAGTTGGACTGGCCTCCTCCCTGTGGTGCTCGCCCTGCTGCAGCATAGAAACCAGGCTGGAGTTACAAACCTCCTGGAGAAGGAGGTCCCACCTAACAGCCAAAGGGCCCTGCAGAGGCGGGACTGCTGTCACCCACACAGCTTGAAGTGCCAAGCCCAGCTGGGACATCAGAAGTGCAAGAAAAGTGGACAAAACAGCCTAGGGGTGATCAGCTTGGCAGATAAATGAATGATTGCAAAAAAGGAGGAAACTATTTAACAAAGGGCATAGAAAAATTTATTGTGGACAGAGCCACTAGAAAGCTCTATACAATATTTCGGGGCTGGTTCTGTGCACACAAAGGATAAGAAAACTCATAAGCTCTGCTCACGGGTACCTGCTGAAGAGAAATTATCAATGCCTTCTGGGTGGAGGGGCAGCTGGCCTTTGAAAACCCTGTGCCCAGCATCACTGCAGGGTGTAGGCTCCTTGGGTGACAGCAGAGATTAGAGGGACCGACTGGAAGGACTTTATCTAACCAGGATCCATCAACGAGCAGACGCACTGGTCTCTGCATACAAGCAGTGCCACATCTGCTGGTCCACAAGGGTTGGTTCCACACACACCTGCTTTTCCAAAGGGTCATAGTGCCAGGGGGTACATCTGCACCCCAGGCTGCTGGGAAGGTGGAGCAGGTCAAACTACACTGCCTTGCCGAGGACATGCTGGTGGTGGACTTGGCTGGAGGGTGCACAGCGGAAAGCTGTATAGGGACGAGGCAATCCTGAGGTTACTCCCTGGCCACCTGCAGAAGCCCTTGCACATGACCCACAGACCCACACAGTGTAGGCAGATGGGAAATTTAGTTTTCGGGGAACAGCAGAGATGCAGCCTTGTTCTTCCCTACTGCAGTACTAGTGTGCAGAGGGCCAAGAGGGCACAGCCCTTTCCTATGCAAAACACTCTTATTTCTCTCTAGCATGATGCCTACCTTAGGTTTGTCACCTTTATTGCCTCTTGCCTTTGGCCATGTATGAGAAATGTTTCACTGTAACCTGAAAGCAAACACCCAGTGCAGGGGTGGGGGTCAGCGCTCTACAGAGCACTAACGCTGCAGTCCTTAACCAGTGGCAACCCTAGGCACATCCCTGCCAGGGGAGACTGTTTCCTCTTGACAAGGAGAGTGGAACTGGGCTTAGGGGCACTCACGGTTTAGGAAGAGGTAGCAGCCAAAAACAATGATGCAGCAGTTCTGCTGGAAGATGGACAGCATCAGGTAAAGGG
This sequence comes from Coccyzus lansbergi, assembly GCA_033558105.1. Classification (NCBI taxonomy): domain Eukaryota; kingdom Metazoa; phylum Chordata; class Aves; order Cuculiformes; family Coccyzidae; genus Coccyzus; species Coccyzus lansbergi. The sequence goes on from JAUMJK010000950.1 coordinate 281,729, forward strand.
ACACTGCTACCTCCAGGGAAAAAGGTGAGTCACTGCAGTCAAGATATTTGAACAGTTACATACAAATAGAAAGAGAACCTCTTGCCTTGTCCCGAAAGGCTATGGCGAGTTGATCCCTAGGCCGCTGTGGTGTTTGTCCTTATGTCCTTAAAATATGGATCATTCCTACCCACGTGCTGTTTGCCGATGCATTTTCTGTGATGAGGCTCGGATGTGCTCTCACAGGGCTGGGGCTGAGACACATGTTCTCCACTGCTTTTACTTACAAACACAGCAGGAACCTTAGAAAAAAGTTCCAGGTCTCGGTCCACACGTCTGTTTTGCTGGCAGCTTTTCCTTTTTACCTTGTGTCCAGGATACAGATTCTTCTTCCTTTTACCTCTGGGATTGTCTGTGGACAAGGGACAGTGTTGAGAATTGCTTGAGTTATTCTTATGAGGCCTGTGATGGGTTGTGCTCCCAAGGTGAGTCTGAGCCACAGGAATCTCATCCATGGACTCGGCAGACTCTGAGTGATAGTCAGCTGGGGGTCCTGCTGCCTGGATGAGGCTGATGCTGCTGTGGGGCACGGAAGCTCTCGGAGGAAAAGCCGGCACCAAGAGGCGAAGGCCGTGGGAAGGTGAGGTGGCAACAGCAGTGGCTGAGACCTCTACAGATGGAAAGAAAGGGAGAAGAAAGCTTATGGAGAGGGAGAGAGAGATTGCTCAGCCTCACAGAGACTTCAACAAGGAACATGGATATAACTGATCCACTAGTGTTAAAGATCACACATTTCTTTGCACAAAATCAGATATGGACACATACAGAATACTACACCTAGGAGCACACCCAGGTCTGATCATTTTAGAGTATCTCCAAGCCTCCATAAGCACTCATTTTCTCTTATTAGGGAAGTTAACTTCCTGCCACTGCTTTCACGCCAGACTGTTTTTATGTGCCAGCAATGAGAAACCCAGTACAGAAGCAGGGAGGCCGACTGGTGCACTCTTACCTGACTGAGGATCTGGGAAAGAGGGCCAAGATCTAGCATGTGGTTTAGATCCATTGTCCATTCCGGAGGGAAAAGTTGCATGCATCTTCTTTCTGCGTTTTTTCTGCTGCTGTGAAGGCAAGTGGCCAAAGAGAAGGGTATTCACTTCATCAACCCAAAGTAATGAGACAGACAGTTTTTTTTCATTGCTACCTCTTTGATTCCTCCTATTTTTAATAATAAGCATTAGGTGCAACCAAAGACCAAGGATATTTTAATAGTTTAAGGCTGAGTTGCTATAAAGCAATGATAGAGAACAGGTATTTAATGAATACACCCATTATTGTCATGCAGTCATCCTCTGTGTGTAGGTAACTTTAAGCTGTTGCCTCATACAGCTGGAGGAGATATGAGACAAAGGCATTCGGAAAGCCAAACTAGAAGAGGGGGTCAAACATCACATGCCACGGAACAACCCATGGGAGAGACAGTTTTTGTCCAAAATACTAGTATAGTTGAAAAGATGTTTTTCTTATCATCTAGGTGACAAGACTTTGATTAATATGCTTGGAGGAAAGGAGGGGAACATCACCATCTGCCATGCAAGCAAGAGCGGAGAGCACCTAAGTGTAGATGCATGAACATCAAGAGTGCAGAAAAGCTGACTTATGGTGTGGAGCAAGTCTCCTGCTTACCTGAGAAGCAACCTCAAAGTAAAGAGACAGGACGTCACGGGAAGTGCTCTGCTCAGGACCAGCTTCATCATTGTGGACATAAAGCTTTGAAAAGCTAAAAAATACACAGTAGATACACAAGATGATTCCCTCAGACGTGACTTAACTCTGATGCCCACCTTGCTTGCACATGCATATCAGACTGACCGAAGCATCCCCTGCCCTGCACAGCATTCCTAGCAAAACTGCAGGTAAATTTTCCTGCAGAACTGTGCAAAATATGAAGGATTTCTTCTCTGCTCCCCAGGGACATGAGTTGAAAGGCAAGGACTAATTCAGAGACAACTATGCTGTTTTCCCATGAGTGCTCATCTGTGTTATAAACTTCTCTGTTGTGATTCATCTCTCAACAACCTGAAATAGTTTAACTATAATAAGCTCAATATAGGAATTACAGGATAAATCAGGCAGCTTTAAAGTAATTTTAATATAAAACTGCCAAAACAGCGTATTCTAGGGAAGATAATTTTCCAAGGGAGATAAGGCAAGTAGTCCTGTTGGAATTTACCCTAGTGAAGCTCAAGGATTTCATGAAGCCTTGGTCAAAACATCGGTGTTCCCTAACCTCCAAGTACTTTTGTCTTAGTCCATCAGTGACTTTGGTGACAATTTCCCATACACACTGCTGGGATATTTCCATCTATGACCTTACTCACACTTTTCCTGAAGTTACAGTTGAGAACTCTACTTGAATACCACGATCTGGATAGCCAGAGCCACCTGAAAGAAAGTCTACATTCTGAAAAAAAAAAAAAAAAAAAAAAAAATTATATTGTCAGACCAATACAGGCACAGAGCAGGGAAGAGGGATTTTCACTACAAACATGTTTTCTTCCTCCTTCCTCAGACACATCCCAGAGATTTTATGTCCTTATAGCTAGCACAGCTGAAACTCAATAGAAGTTTGCTGCTTAAGAAGACAGAAAACCAAGACTAAGTCTATTAGGAGTCCCTCATTTATTCATTTAGCCAGTTAGTATTTTATGTGATTCAAAATCAAAGCAAAGCAAACTTAGGGAGAATAGCTTAATCATTTTCTGGGAACACATTCAAAATATCACCTAAAGCCCCCACTAGTTACACAGCTCAACCGTAGGACCTAAGCAGTGAATGCAAATAAAAGTTCTTTAAACTCAAAACAAAGGTGAGGAAAATGAAAGCATGCAACAGACAGGAAAATCAAAGTATTTTCTGTTTCTTGTGTGAATCCTGTATGACTAATAACAGTGCTGCTTTTAAAAAAGAACGTAATATATTACTCATTTGGCTCTCGTATAAGTTAATGCAAAGTAACACCATCCTGACTTTAAACATATCTTTAAATTTTCATAAACATATAAAAAGATTCAACAAATCAGCCTCCTAAATCCAAGTGTCTGCATTTCAAAAAAGGGCTCCCAGCTTCTCTCTCAAAAGGACACAGTTAAGATGGTCAGAGCACCAAGTGATGCAGGGTATGAAGCTGTATTGTCAAAAAGGATAAGCCATGCTCAGAAGAACTTTGACACTACTTTTCAGCTGCTCTTAAACTTGAATAATTTAGCAAGACATAAGTCCCAGGGAAAGTAGGTCTGTTGCAAGTGTTGAGACTGGGAGTCAAGACTGGGTTCATCGTAACCAGACATCAGAAGAGAAAAGCAATTTTGAAAATGTGAGGGAAGCTCTGTAAGATCCATGTTTATTTATTTATCTAAAATCAAACCTCACCAACCTGAATCAGTGCCCAAACCAAGTTCAAAGCTTTAGGAAGACGAAAAAAATCACATCCCAGCTGGCTTCACAATGAAAGCCAGCTCCCTGGTATGAAGGCAATTATACATTAAAACATCAGGTTTGGTTTAGTTTATATTTCTTCAGACTCCTACGCAACTGCCTATAGAAATAACTGTTACTTGCATATGCTGCTTTGGGTACAGTAACAGAGTAAAAGGTTGCAATTGTCCAATTGTTTTGCATTTTTTGTGACATCTGAACCACTCAAATGTGCAAAATTAGAACTTTTTCTTTGTGTATGTTCTGAGAGGATTTTACAAGCACATGAGAAACCTTTAACCTGAACAAGAATCCTTTCACCTGGACATAGCTGAAGACTTAACCATAAACAAACATGGAAAACTGAAGCCAAAACTAACTCTCAAGCATGAATGATGCTAAAAAACAAGGATTAAAGGGGAAATGTATTCTCTCTCCCTAAAATGAACGAAGAGTTGAACAGTTAAGACAAAGTGGGAAGACGATTACTTCCATTTTATGCATGCAACATGTTGGAGCAATTACAAAGGATTTCTGTGTTCAAGTTAAAGAAGGCTGTAGTCAACAGAACTTACAAAAGACAAGTCACTTGGTGTACTCCTACTCCAGTCTATTTGTTTGTGTTTATCTTTGGTTGCTATGTAAGAAACAAGGAAAATCTGGTGGGTTAACATTTTTCTTAACAATGTTACTGGGTATCATCCAGTTGTTCTTGTTCCCCAAGGTGCTAACTTCAGTCTGAAATACAGGACTCCTTTTCACCCTGCTTCTTCCAGGCTTGCTGCTTCGAACTAACCACATTCACACATATCTAGATAAGCACCAGCACAAGCAGGACCCCACCATTCACTGCCTACATCCCAAATGTGCACACACTCAGTGTTCACCCCTGTTCAAACAGATTTTCAGTAGAAATCAAAATTCAGTAATTAAGAAATGATTAGAGCTAATGCTTTATTACTGCTTCCATTTTCATGATAAGGAAAGCACTATGAGACGAAGAGCCAAATATTTTTGTTGTTATGGAAACCTCTGTTTAAACTGAAAGCTCAGTTTCTTCAAGGCAGTAAAAATACATATATATGAAAAGTTGGGGTCTCCATATTATACGAACCAGGGAAGATTTAGGCTAGAGATTAGGAGGAAGTTTTTCACAGAAAGGGTCATTGGGCATTGGAATAGGCTGCCCAGGAAGGTGGTTGAGTCACCTTCCCTGGAGGTGTTTAAGGCACGGGTGGATGAGGTCTTGAGGGACTTGGTTTAGTGTTAGATAGGAATGGTTGGACTAGAAGATCCGATGGGTCCCTTCCAACCTGGTTGTTCTATGATTCTATGATTCTATGAAAGGGAATTAGCTCACTTTCCCCTTTGCTTTGATAGAGAAAAACTATGGAGTTTGGAGAGATCCCAGTATCTCTGGACTGAACATCTGGATGAAGCTTGGATTTAATAGATTTTCGTATAGTTACTTACTTATATAAAACTAAAAGTTACATATAATCTCAGAATAATCTAGGTTAGGAGGAATATCTGGAAGTTTCTTGCCCAACTCCCTGTTAAAGCCACTACAGAATTTACCCAATCAAATTTTGAGTAACTCCAGGGATAGAGATGCCTTGCAGCAAAACAAATTACTCTGAATCTCTCTATTTGTAGCGGAACAGATAAGCCACTGCAGAGTGTAATAGCATTAAACAGCTTGTAGAAGCTTTTCTAAAGAGATGAGGATCAACACCACAGTAATCACAAGACCCTTATTATTATGTAGAATCAATTCAAAGAAAAGTAGATATCTTAGTCATTTCTGAACTCTCGAGGCGTCTTTTTTCTTTTCCAGATGGTTAAACTATTTGGTATTAATAGGTACTTGATGATTAGCCCCAGTTTCTCCAGCCTTAGAGCCTGTATCACTTTCGTTCGTGACCTGTGCTACCACCCACATAAGTCATTAAGATATGCACTGCCACCCAAACAGATAGGCCTGTTCTTTCCAGCAACAGAACCCTCCCCATTTTTCAGACACGCTCCTTCATGCTGACACAGGCAGTTCTGTGACTGCTGGTGAACCAAAAGGGAGAGAGCTGGGCCAGCTAAAGATGAGCTCAATGACTTATTTTAATAAAGTTTATTCTTACCCAGATGAGTTCCCCCACCCTGTTCACTGCATGACTGCAATGAACAGCTGCGCTGGCACAAAACAATACACAGTGCAGGGCCCAAAACAAGTGGTAGAGGAAGAGAGTGGGAGGGATTGATTCCTTTGGAAGCAGTACTTGCTTATGCCTAAAGTGTTCATCGAATTACAGGCCTTACACTCTCTCACATCCTACTCAGTTCCACCAAAGCACCTCTAAAGTTTACCTCTAGCAGATGCGTCTATAATTTAGAGCTTGCAAAAATGAAGCAACCTTTACACTGTTGACAAGTGAGGCTGCATTTGAGAAAGGGACTGAAAGCACACTGAGTACCTGACTGGATCTCACCTGAGAGGGACAAGACTCCTGTTGCTTGTCTACCTCTTTTGCCTCTTGCTGGCAACGCTGCTGCAGGATGTACTCGTACGTAGTCATTTTGTTTCGCACTGGGAAGAAAGAAAGAGAGCTGTCAGTGCAGGAAAGGCCACTCCTTGATTACACTTATGCAAACAGTCCGTATAACTATGGAATCAAATAGTAACTATAAACACAAGAAGACTCTAAGGCAAAAGTACCTTTGCACTGTAAATCTTACTGTATCCTTTATTGTCATCACACTTTCTCATTGTCTCACCATTCCACTAAAGCCTCATAAACACTTTCTATATAGCAGTCATTTGTTCAGCTCATTTCAGAACAAATCCATTATTCATAACCAAAAAGAGTAAGATCTGTACCATTCAGAAAGCTCAGTGGGTATCAGAAGGTATACGATGCTAACTGGAGAAAAGAAATGCAGCACTTTAGTGTGTCCCATAGAGAAGACTGAGACACCTAATGTCCAAACCAGTGAGCTTTAAATGCCCATTTTGTCTGGTGCCCAATAGATGTGCCCAGAGTTTACACATGCCTGAGTTTATGTGCTCTTCAGGGCTCCACACACAAACACATCTGCTTCTGCAGATTACCAAAAGCATGTGACATTTCTGAGCAGCTTGGTTTCTTCGTGAGACCCACAGTGTTACAAGGATCCAAAACTCAGACATCCCTCCCACAGAGACCCTGTTATGGTATTTTTAGAGTATAAAACTGATAAAAGGACATTGAAGGTTTTTAGTGCACAGCATGGCAGCCATTCTTGTTTTTTACAGAGCATAGTAGTAAAAGCAAATACCTAGGATGTGGGACATCCAGACTAAACGCCTTCCTCTGCTTGAAGACAATTTCAACAATTTCTTACCTTTCAAAACCATGCCCCAAACACAGGACTTTTTCACAGACAAGTAGAGAACAGTAAAGGAGGTGTCCCTCCTGTCAAAGCAATGACCTTATGAAGAAATAAGAATTCAAGATCTATTTGGCCAGGAAAGCAGAGCATAAAAATGAATGTGAGTCTGCAGCCAAGCAATTAGAGAATGCACTTAACGGGGACAGTGCAGGGTGCTCCTGGAGCAGAACCATATGTTTTATTGGAGAAACAGAATATGGCTTCATTTGCAAAGGACCATAAACCATATATTAATTCAGAGCTTGTTGGTTTCTGAATACTTAACAGTATAACTCAGTATTTTTTAATACAGCTATTTAGTGTTAAAGTATTGCATTTGTCTGGCTAGATAACCCTGCAGCACATGCTGTGACACATATAATCATTGTCTGTGAAAAGCCCCATATCCTTTCCTGTATTCAGATGAGACTCTTAACAGTTACAGGTATCAAATGAGAGGAATTTAAACCACTTTGTCTATGTCCCTGAATCCCAGCTGTAAGGGAAATGCATACTTTTATGTAACAAACAACACAAGCTTCAATACGGTCACATCTCTCCTTTTAAACAAGGGGTTATACACACAATACTTCTGCACAGATGGAGACAGTTTCAATAGGGTAGCAGATTTTAATGTAATAAAACGTTAACAAAAATCTACAATAATTAAATGGCTTCCATGTAAGTCAAAGATTTAAAATTGGTCCAGAAAGAAGAGTTAATTTGGCTCAAAATTTATTCTGAAAGAGAAAAAAAAAATCACTGCAAGGCAACAGCAACAGGAAAAAAAACAAAGCTGGAGTAGAACTGGTGTAACACGTGGAAGTTTCTGTTTGACAAAAGACAGCTTATCTTTCTCCAAAGAAGGGAGCACCCTCTTGTGGAAGTTGTACACAAAGACAGGATAAATTCTGCTTGGGACTATACTGAATAATCCTTTCTTTTTCATCCAAATGAAATCTTACTGAAGCAGATCCGGTTTGTTATGCTTTCAGTCTTTCAACAGAGCTAGATCAACCTTTGAAATCTCCAGGCATCACCATTAAACCAGAAAAGTCAACTTGCAATTCCACCAAGAACGCAAAATAGCAGCGTGACTGAATTTGAGTTAAGCTCAAAGAGGCTGGAAAAGCAAAACAACAGTCAGTGACCTCACTGTCTGTAACGCTAATGCCAGCTCAGGAACACTCACCCATCACACTCTACATTTCAACAGCATAACCATTTTACTTCTGTACCTGCACTGGTTTGTGTTGACCTAGTTTGTGTTGGCATCTGTATTGCTGTTAACTGACACCCTAAAGATCCATCCAAGGACCCTCTGTAATTGCTGTCCTCATTACTCTTTCACCACATCCCTTCTTCCCTAGTTTTGGAACCACTGACTACTGCAAGTGTAAGGTCTTTTCTCATCATGACTTATGTCAGGCAGCCAAACAGCATTAGCTTCATTTTAGACCATGGCTGAAAAGGGCCTTTGATGCCCATCTTAGATTAAAAAAAACATAAGTCTCCCTTCTTGTCAGAGCAACAAGTAGGAGATCTAATGAGGAGCCTTTCTGAAAACCTCTTCCTCAGAATTCCACAATTCATTTAGTGCCAATATGGTCCAACTTCCATAAAGAGACATGTGCCTGGACATCAGGCCTCTTAATTGAAATTTAGATCAATACTATACATGTTTCTCTTGGGTAACAGAGAAATGGGATCTCTCACACAAGAGAAGGATTGGGGAGCACCATGAAGAAATTCACAAGAAGAAATTCACAAAACCCCATAGTGGAGTCATCTGAATCTGTCATTGCTAGCAGATTAACCCATTCATTCCATCTGGCCTCTCTACTACTTTCCCACACGCTTTCAGTTTCAGGATAATGAATGCACAGGCTCAATGCAAGCAAAATATTGTACATGGACTGATAAGCCTACCTAAGCTGGGGAAAAATCAGAAGTACGATGTTAAACCCAAATTTTCTACCTTTTCAATGGCAATCTCAGACAATGTGTGCATATTTGTGACATGCATGAACACACAACAAACACAGAACGAGTAGAAGAACCTACGCGAAAATGAAGCGGGGCAGCAGATGACAGGAACATAATACCTACTGAGATAGATGTGAAAGGTCAACAGGTGGCCTAGCAGGATGACAGTGACCAGGCTCAGAAGAATAAAAACCCCAGCTGTGACCAAAAGGGCAGATGCCTGAGTCTCAACAGGAGCTGCAGGAAGAAACACAAACCAGCGGTCTGTGTCGTTCTTCAGAGCTGTAAAACAGGAAGAGCTGGAGATAAGTAGTTTGTCCACATGTTAAATACCCCTAACTAAATTTTACAGCTGGAAATATCGTTAACACAAAAATAGCTGCAGACCCATTATGCACTGGAGGCTTAAGAAATCTTGTGTCTGCAAGGCTTCTAGCAAGAGCAGTTAGCTCTGTAAGGAAAGACACTCTGTCCGGCTGAACAGAGACACTCTTGCAGAAATATTAAATGGAAGGAGTAAGGAACGGAGTTCCTCCTCAGCAGGAAAGCCCACAGAATCCAATCCCATATCAAGATATATTGGCTGATTTAAAGGAGGCTTAGCTGAAGTACCGCTAGTACCATCAAAGTGCCAGTCGGAGCGAAGCATCATGGGGTCAACAAAGAACTCCACAAAGACGTAGCAAGCGACGAGCAACAGAAGCCCAAGGCCCAGAATGGCAGACAGCACGCTATTCAAAAAGAACCTGCCAAGAAAGACATAAGTTTAAGTGGCTTCAATAACATCACACATACATTTTAAAATTCCGGCTTTTAATAAAGATGGAGATATAAACAGCTATCTCAAATTACTGGGATGTTTGTTTACACTTACAATAGATACTGGTTAACAGTCTTATTTCCGATTTGTTACCCTGAGGGACTAAACTGTGAGCCTTTAGAGCAACCATGGTTACAAAACAGTCAAGTGTATCTAGGACAGTAAAAGAGCTCTCTGCATAAATTCTGAAGGCAGTGTAACATAGCACCCAGCAGTAACAACTCTTTGCTTTCCATGTGGCTTTGGAAAAGTAAAACTGAGAGGCAGAGGAAAGTAAACTGAGAAGCAGTAATCAGTGATGCCCTCCTCATTCTTTCTCTTAAACCTGGCACAGATTAAAGGTGTTTATATGCTGCTGTAACTCCTGCTAACTGCCAAGACTCATAGGGAAAGCATGCAATCTGGATGCAAGTTGTTTCAGAGATAGGAACAGCACAATCACAGTTCTATTCCCACTCCAGGTGTCAGAAGCATTAAGGACAACCAGTTAACATCCTATAAGCTTTTCCTAATACTAAATAATAAGATTACGCTTTCTCTTTCTACTTGTAAATGTTCAGCTACAAAATTCTAAGCGCAGAGGTTTTGTTCCTGATTTTTCCAATGTCATAATCATGCCTGCATTTTCCATCTAGTTTTCTCATGACTGATTTTATTCAGCTGGGGTCTGAAAGAAAAGTGGTTCTGTATGGCTGAGTACAGACTGGACTGAGATGCAGAAGAATCTTGGGAAGAGAAGGGGTGACATTATTGATGCAGTCTTGTGTTCCTGTCACAATGCCAGGCTTTTACCAGTAATTCCTCTTTCCCACACAGTTGTTGAGCCATTTGCAGTGGTGATCAAAGCCATACACACACTTGTTGCAAGTTCCACAGTGCTTTGACTTGGCACTCCTGCCAAAGAAAGGGTGGCGTTAGAGTGGCAGCACCAGCTCATTACTGTGATTTTCCGGTGAAACAAATACAGGGGATAGAGCAGCAGAGATCCTGGTAACAGCGAGAAAGCCTTCTACATCAGGAACACCTAAACATGTTGGCCATATCAGCCATCACTGGACCACAAGCCCAAACACTGCGAAATTTGCCTTTTCAATGCACTTGCCTTTACTTTGTTTTCTAATCTGGAGATCACCGATACTTTATTTGAAATCCTTTAGCAATACTACAAAGCTTCACCTTAATGTCTGTCCTCCAAGCACTTTCTGCTATCGTGCTAGCACCTAGCCAGACACAAGCACACACGCACACACTAGATGTTGTTAGGTCAAACACCAACATCTAGACAACACGGAACACGACAGAGCTCTCCACACAACATGTGAGCAATTAAACAAATTAAATACAATAAATAAAACACAGAATCATGCACAGATCTGGCAGTGGGCACCTACCCAATTAACCTAACCCTGCTCCAGGATGAAGTTTAACTTCTGCTACAGAGCTTCAGGGGCTTGATTTCAATCTTACAGTCTAACATTAAAGACTAAGGGTGAAGTGTAATGGTGAAGAAGACAGAGTAATAGAAGGAAAAGAGAAGATACTTACACATCCACATCACAGATATGGCAATGATGGTTTTCAATGACATGTGCATGTTGATTACGATTGAAGGTGGCCAGAGGCCCTAGATAGTTTTTTTCTCGCACATTTGCATCCGCAGGGTCAATGGAGACTGAAGTAAGATGAACGACTAAATGGTAGATAAAACACACGCCTGGACACTGAAGTAAACTGTTAAGGATTGTATGAATGATTCAATACATATATTTTTATACACAAAGCCCACAGGTGAGAAATATACGACTTAGAATTAGAAATCCCTATATAACTAATCACAGCAGATTAATCTGAGATTTTATTAACAGCGATGTTTGCATTGTAATAAATATCGTCTGGGAAAAGTCAACTAAATCTACAGGAACAATCCTCACTATTACATACCGTTCCTCACAGAAACTTCCTTCCTAGCACAGGAGTTTTTAAAAATTACGTTCACATACCGGAATCTGACCCCTCATGCAGACTTCTGGCACAGGTCCACATTTATTAGTCCATGCACTAATAAATGTGGAATGGTCAGTAAGGAATGGTCAGTTAAGGCCAGGCATTTGCGCCTGCATAAGACCAGACTTTCAAGAAAGAAAACAAAGGGCATATCAAGGACCTAGGACTGACCACTTTGCTTTGCTTTTCTTTTCTTTAGTCAGAATACCAAGGAAGAGAAGCATCCCTCTGTAGGCTCCTACACAACATACAGACAGATAGTATCTAGGATCTGTCACTGTTTCTTGAAATACTACCTGTTTGAAATCTTATTTCCAAATGCAGTAGCAAGTCAGAGCAAATACACTTTAGCTGTGCTTTTGATCAGACACGTATTAAACTGCTGCTCAAGCCTGATCCACAGCAGACCTCCCCTCTGAAGCTCACACTACACCACCTCATCTGTCACTTACAGATTTTCTACCAAGGAGAGAAGAGGAGAGGACCCTGGGAGAAGATCTGCTGCCAGCTATTGCAAGCAACCACACCATATAATCATAACCATAGAGAGCTGCCTTTCAAGACTCATTCAGCCAGCACAGGGAAGTGTGGCTGCCCATTACAGCAAGGATGCTTCAGGAGCGGCTTTTTTAGCAAGGCTTCTCTCAAACCCTGCAGCACACACGTAGAAGAGAGACACAGGTAGAAGCAGACAGCAGAAAAGCCTAAGAGATGCAGATAGGAACTTTAACAGGGAGTTACAAAAGCGACAGGTAGAATGTTAGTGACTTTCCTAAAGCAAAAGGGCAGAGAGAATCTCAATATAATAGAGACCGGAGAAGATCAAGATTATGGTTATTCTTCAGAAAAAGATTCTGTCTCAGCTGCTTTCTCTTATGCTTTATATGCTACCTAACAATTATTACAAAAAACCAACCCACTGATAGGTTATTGCAGTCCATGTTCTCCTCTTGATGAAAGGATACGATATAGCCAGCACACAGCCAGTGGTGAGGCAGGAGGGGAACCAGGATTCCAAAGCCAACCAGCGCAAAGAAGATGCATAGCAACCAAGCAGTAACTTGGAAATGGTGCAGAGGCCAGCTCCAGCCATTCCTTCGCGCGCGTTGAACCTGCGTCTCTGGAAAAGTTTCTCCCAAGTTCTCTGGAGCTACCTTATTAGGAGGTTTATTGCAGATATTCATCTATAGGAAAAAAAAAAAAAGAAAGCAAAAAAGCATGATACAAAAATATTGTGACTGATGGCCGGTCCTGGAGATTTGCCCCAAGGTGGACAGAAAGTTGGAAAGACTAAAATGACAGCATATCTGAGGAGAGGCTTAAACTGAGCAAAAAGAGCAAAGCAGGCATTTTGGTGGGAGTCTGGAGATGGAATATGACATGTTGTGGTCTGGGGATATGTTCAGGCCAGAAAATTGTTATGGGTGACGGCAGAACAAGTGCCTTCACCTGTCTCAGATACATTACGTTTTCTTTCCAGCTTCAAGAAGGCCAACAGCATCTTGGCTTGTATCAGAAAGTGTGGCCAGCAGGTTCAGGGAGGTGATTCTCCCCCTGTACTCTGCACTGGTGAGGCTGTACCTCAAATACTGTGTTCAGTTTTAGGACCCTTCAGTCTAAGAAAGACATTGAGATTCAGGAGTGTGTCCAGAAAAAAGCGACAAAACTAGTGAATGGGCTAGAGAACAAGTCTTAAGAGGAGCGGCTGAGAGAGCTGAGGTTGTTTAGCCTGGAGAAGAGGAGGCTGAGGGGAGACCTCATTGCCCTCTACAACTACCTAAAAGGTAAGTCTTTGTAAACAGCCCCCTCCCCCAGCTTTCTTGTAGCCCCTTCGGGTACTGGAAGGTCGCTGGAAGGTCTCTCTGAAGCCTTCTCTTCTCCAGGCTGAACAACCCCAGCTCTCTCAGCCTGTCCTCGTAGCAGAGGTGCTCCAGCCCTCGGATCATCCTTGTAGCCTCCTCTGAGCCCGAGTCTTCTCCAGCGCTGTATAAACCGTACCTGACTTAATAGCTAAGTTAAACTATTAAGAGTAAATCTCTTTGTTTCACTATAACGACTTATTCCCCCACCCGCTCCCTTGCTTTGAAGCCGAGAGGCAAAACCCAGTTGCGCCTTTCGCACCGAAGCTGCCAGCGACCCGGTCGAGCGCAGCGTGAGGGACACGCCCCCCCCCCCGAAACCACGGAGGCGCAGAGCCCCACCCACGGCCTCCCCTTCCTCACCTTCTCCCCGCAGCGGCGGCCGCGAGCGGCCCCGGTCCCCGCTTCATCTCCAGGCCGTGAGCGGCGCCTCCAGCCCAGGCCCGCGCGGCTGCGCCCGTCGCCATGGCAACAACGGGGGCTACGGCGCGGCGCGAGGGACAAAACACCCTGAGCGCGTTACGGTCATGGAAGAGAGTTGGGAGGAAAGACAAATCTTGTTCTATCCTGGGCTTGGATGGGGGTCCTGACTGGAGCCCGAGGATTTCTGCCTCAGCACAGACCTTAACATAATATGCTATATATATCACATGATATTATAATATATAATGTAATATATATAATATATAATATATATTATATATATATATAATAATATAATATATAATATTACATATGGCAGATCCTATAAATTATATGTTAATTGATATATGATACATTAATATATATAACCGGTAAATTGTGTACTATCAATTATATATTAATACATAACATATAATTAATACTATATAATATATTTATTATATGTGTTATGTATTAATCAAAATAATTATATACTGATAATGGTTGGACTCGATGATCCGATGGGTCTCTTCCAACCTTGTTGTTCTATGATTCTATGATTCTAATAATGAATAATATATTATTATATGAATATATATAGAATCATAGAATCACCAGGTTGGAAGAGACTCACTGGATCATCAAGTCCAACCAATGATATGATATTATATATGGAAAATCCTATTATTATATGATATATACTATATTACGTATTACTGGTTATATAATAGATATTGATTAATTGCAGGGGGTGGAAGTAGATGGTCTTTAAGGTCCCTTCCAACCCAAACTATTCTATGATTCTATAGTATATATGACATACTATATTAATATATAATTAATACATCCTGTAAACTGTTAATTACAATTATATAATATATACACAATATATAATTGTATATAATTTATAATGCATAATTTATCTATTATAATATATCTTATATAGGATTTGCCATATATATTTTATATAATATGAGCTTCATATTATATATTATATGAAGACTGGTTGATAGAATAGTTATATATTCAACTACCACAAGACTGGCCCTAGGGGCGTCTGCCTCAATAAACAAGCCCCAAGAATGCTGGGAAAATGTTGTTGCTTTGCAAAGTTTGGCTATGACTCGTGCTCAGTAATGTGGGTCTTGGTGATCAGTCCAGTCATGCTGTACCTGAAGGTTTGCAGAGTCTAAGAAACCTGGGAAAAAACCCATATTTGGAGCGCCCTGCTTGGCAGAAATCAATATTGACCCTTGTGATTCCCAGTTTCGTGTCCCAGCCTCTCCTCTTAGCATGGACCAGCTGTGGATTTTCCTGATGCAGCATGACCAGCCCCACTACCCAACCCACAATTCCACAGCCCTCAGGGAGGCTTTTTTTCTCTCCTCCAGCAAAGCAGCCGTACCTGGCCCTGGAGCCAGCGGCAGAGCCGGCATAAGAAGGTCTTTATGAGCAGCCTGCGGTATGCGCACACTGGTTGCTTTGTGCGATGGGCACTGGCACGCGCTGGCTGGACACTCACCTAAGAAGGCTTTCTGTGTGCTGAGGGAAAGGAGTCCTCCACTTGTGTCCCCAAAGGCCCCTGTCACCTTTTTGAACTTCGGATGCTCCTCAGGCGCAGGGGTCTGGCTGTGCTGGCAGTGGCAGGGGTGCCCAAGTAGCTGGAGAAGCTGCATCTCTTTTGTCCTCACTGCCCACCCATTTCGAATCAGGAGCAGGGTGACAGCTTGAATACCTGGCAAGCTGTGGAGCCGCAGCTTGGACTGGAGCTGGCCACGAGGAAGCACGACCCCCAGTGATTGTCCCCTGCTCAGCTGGTGCTGGGGACACCCCGTGCCCTTCCCTGGCACCATCCAAGGGGCTTTGAGGCGCACGCTCAGCCCACCTACCCGTCCTGTGCTGAGGGATCTTCAGCATGGCCTTCGAGAGCGGTGGTGCTGGGAGGGACATAGACACTGCGTGATCCCGCGTGGGTTTGACAGCTTTGCCCCCAGCTCTCCCAAGAAGCCTTGCCCTGGGAGCATCAGGCTTCTCCCCAACAGCCAGCACAGAGCACAGACATCCTTCCTACAGCCACTTTTCTTTTATTAGAAATTGCAAGATACAAGGAGCTGGACCTGCGCACCACATGCGGTTGGCTCACAGAGAGAGGCTGCAGAAGCAGGTAGCCCCCGGCTGCCCCACATTGCCCGCAGGGTTTTCCTTGCAGCCTTTGTGACAGGCACTGTTTCTGCTGTGGTGGCTTTGCCTTAACAGGCATGAGCAAGCATTACAGGAGAGGGATATCTCCAGTGGGACGAGAACTGGGACCACCGACTTGAATCCACTCTGTTGCTCCCCAGGAGACACCCTGGCTTGGCCTCACACTGGCCTCTGAAAGGGATCAAAACTCATATGGGGACACAAAGACTGTGACCTTGAAGATGTGCTTGCCAAGGAGGACCTTGCGGGAGAACTCGCTCATCTCCAGCTCCACTTCCAGCGTGGCTGGCCCTGCCAAAGGGCTGGTGAGCACCAGCTCTCCTGTCTGCCGGTCAGTGCGCCGCACAGTTAAGATGCCCTGGCCCCGGCTACCCATGATGGCGAAGCGCAGGCTGTCACCCACAAAGTGGGTGGTAGACATCTTGAAAAGGACATGGGGCACCGTGCGGTTGGCCTGGAGTGGCAGGTAGTGGAAGGAGATGGAGGTGGCAGCCAGGCGGCAGGCTCTGCTTTCCATGGGGCAGGGGTTCCTCTCACATTGGCTGCCAGGAGAGAACAGTACCACTGCTCAGCACCATGGTTTGACTCTCAGGGAGCTGCCCACTTCCTCGCAAACAAGCCCAGCCCATGCTGCAGGCAACATTTCAGCCCCTCTGCTGGTCCTGTGGCACAGCAACCCTAGTCAGACTAATCCAGTGTCTGGCAACCGATCTCTGTCCTGTCCCTGCCTCTGCCAGGCAAGTGTCCTGCCTTGCAGGGACACAGCTCTCGGTCAAGTTCCGCATCTGGGACCAGGGTTACCACAGTTCCAGCTAGCGGCCAGGGATGTAGCTAGGCTCAAATGTGCCTCCCACAGAGGAACATTCCTGGTCCAGAGTAGGGATGCTCCTCTACTCAGGTTGCTTGTGCTCAGCCACAAAGCACTTCAGTCTCACAAGCAGGATCGGGGGTGTTTGCCTGCTGGATTGCCCCTGGGGACACTGTAAGGATGGACAGCAGAGGGGAGAAGTGTTGTTCCCTGCAGGCTGGAGTCCTGGGGAACTAGGGTCCTGGATAAAGCCACCATATACTGGGGTGGTCCCACCCACACCCCTAGCCACTAGCATCCCAAGGCTCTTGGCAAGGTGCATCAGGGAGCATGCCAAGTGCACTCCACATGCGAAAGTGGCTGGCACTTTCCCTGCTGCCCCTAGGTGACACAACACAGTCCCTGGGTCATATGTAGAACCCATTGCCTAGAGGAGAGGGCATGACGCAGGCCAAGCCACGCGCAGTACTCACAAGGTTGAGGTCTTGACATAGCTGGTGTTGTGGCGTGGTGGGGGGCACTTGGGGCGCACGCAGCGGTGGCCCCCAAAGGTGTTGATGCAGAGGTCACCCTGGGTGCAGTTGTGCTGCTTCCCAGCACACTCGTTCACATCTGTCGCAGCGGTACAGGGTGAGCAGGACCCTCCCCACTGCTCCACACCCCTGATCCGCTGGGGTGCTCCCTCCCTGCACCCACTGCTCTTACCCTCGCAGGTGTTGCGGTCGGTGTGGAGCAGGTAACCAGGGGGGCAGAGGCAGCGGTAGGATCCGGGGAGGTTGAGGCAGTCATGGAGGCAAATCCGGGTCTGGGGGTTGGACTGGAAGAGCTGGCACTCGTCCACATCTCGGGGGACAGAGAGAGAGGCATGAACAGGAGTCCATCCATCATCACCACCAAGCCTTGATTTCTCCCCCTCCCCACCATCTTCACCCCTCTTTTACCGTGGCACACACTGCCAGCTCGCATCTGGAAGCCAGGATCACAGCTGCAGCGCCGTGAGCCCTGGTGGCCTTCGGCACAGCGGGGCTGGCGGCTGAAGGAGGTGTTGCTCAGAGTCACCCAGTCTGCAGAGGAGAGAGGGTGTCACTGCCAGGGTAGGGGCATGGGGACACAGCAAGGGGGTCTGAGGTTCCTTCCAGGGAACCATGGAGTGATGGGGGGGTGGGCTGAGGTTCTGAGGGAACATAGGGAGATGGGTGCAGCATGGCCAGGTTCTGTGCCCATGAGCATTCCTGTCTTCCACAGCCCTAACCCAAGCACCTACAGGCAGAGATGGGGCTCTGGCAGCTGGGGCCTGACCAGCCCCGTGGGCAGAGGCATGTATAGCTCTGGTTGCCATCGATGCAGGTCCCACCATTGGCACACGGGTTGCTGGAGCAGTCATCAATACCTGGGGAGAAGGATCTTATGAATGCCGGCCAGATAAGCCCATCCTGACCCCATCCCACTGCCCAGCCTCAGTGCCCATTGCCGCAGACTCTAGGCTCCTCTCCCTGCAGCCAGGGGAACAGCGCCAAGGGACAATGGTGGCTTGAGCTCCTGGGCAAGGCTGATCTCCTAGCACTTCACTTCTGCAGAAGGGCCGAGTGCCGCTCCACGTGCGGTCCTGCCGGCAGGTCCGTGTCTCCGAGCCCACCAGTTGGAAGCCAGCATCACAGATGAAGTGCACGTCATGGCCCACCCGCACGTTCCGGCCCAGCATCCGCCCGTTCAGGGGCACCACTGGCTGCGGACAAGTCTCTGCAGATAGACAGACATGGGTGAGGACAGACATCGCCAGGCTGGAGCCAAGCCCCGTCCCATCGAGGAGCTGGAGGTCCCTTTCCCAGGTTGCTCGCTGGGGGTCAGGGGGTCTGAGCCAGCCCAGTGAAGATGTCACCCTCCCGGCTGTGGTCCAGTGGTACCATTGCGTTTGGTGGCTTGTCTCTGGAGGTGGCTCTGGAGCATGGAGAGCTGCTGCCGGAGACTGCGTGTGCCCCGCAGCTGGGTAGCCTCCTGTGCTGCCAGCAGCTTCTGCATCTGCCGCACCACCCCAAGCGCTTGCTGCTGGCTCACACATTCCTGGAGGGATGCAAGGACGTCTCTGTCACCTGACAGGCCCCTGGCACCCTACCGCAGCCCTCCCAAGCTGGCAGCTATCTGGGTGAAGCCCCTTCTTCCCCATCTTCCCCTGCCTCCGTATGTGCTCCAGCCTCAGCCCCGCTGCCCAATCCTGCCCCAGCACTGGGTTGCTGAGGAGTAGCTCAGGTGCCCCCAGTGAGTTTAACATCATAGAATCATAGAATCATAGAACAACCAGGTTGGAAGGGACCCATCGGATCTTTTAGTCCAACCATTTCTATCATTCCTATCATCATTTCACTGCTGCAGGGGAAAAGCCCCATGACTGTTCCCCCTGGCCCTGGGCAGCCCTGTGGGCGTGGGGGCAGTGACACGGTACTGGGGTGCAAGAGCGAGGGGGTCTGCAAGGGAGTTGGAGAGCAGGTACAAGGGATCCTTACCTGGGTGCTGCCGAGGGGCAGCTGCAGGATGCCCAGGGCCATCCAGGCTGGCAGTGGGATGAGGAACATCGTGCCGGGGCTGCTCTGGCCACGCAGGCTGCAGGGACGAGACATTGGCACCCCACTTCTGCCGTGCTCGCTCGCAGCCGCACTCCTGTGCTTGCCAGAATTTATCCGCAGCGCATGCCTATGTGTTTGTTGGTTTTTCCTCTGGCCGAGGCTGAGCTGTAGGAAAGTTTCCCCTTGGCACTGACGCCAGCCTCCCCTTCCCTTCCCTCTCTGCACATCAGAAGTTTTTGGGGCCTTTCATGTCACAGGGCCAGCAGATGCCGGGGACAGGCGGTGACTGTCACGGCTCTCACCGCAGTACTAGTGGTGCCGGGCTCCCCCCATGGCCAGCCACAGCTCCTCAGCACGCAGGGGTGCTGGATGTGGCTAATCCCATGCATTTGCTAAGGGTGGGAAAGTGTCCTGGGAGAAGGAATGGATTAGAGCCCAGCACGGGTCTCTATGGTGGGGCTGGGACTGCTGCAGAGGGCAGCTGGGGAGCAGTACTGGTTCAGCAACCTCTGCTTGACTGTACTGGAGTGAGCTAAACCACCCCTGAAGATTAGAAGGGGATCCCAGGGCTCTGCTGCAGCCTAGAGTGGGAGTGCAGGTTAGCATTAGGGTCAGGATTAACGTTAGGGTTGGGGTTAGCCTTTGGCTCAGCATTGGGCTCATAGCTAGTGCTAAGGTCAGGGTTTGTGTTAGGATCAAAATCACTGTTAGTTCTGTTCCCAAGGTTTCAGGCTAGTATGAGCAGGAGGGTTTGGGATGAGAGCTGGATTTAGCATTAGTGTTAGGGCTGTGGTTTGGCCTAGGGTTAGGGTTAGGCTCAAGGTGAGGGAACTGAGGGATTTTAGATCTGGATGCCCCGATAGCTGGAGAGGTGATGCTCCTAGTGCCTCCTGCCTATGGTAGCCCAGAGGAAGGAGCATGGTAGTGGTGCCTGTCTCCCAGATACCCCTAAGCCAGGAGGTTTGAATCTCAGACATCTGCCCCGTGCCTGGGGAGTGCCCCCAGTTCCCCAGCATTGGCACTGGGACGGAGCCATGGGGATGCTGCTGACCCCCTGAGCAGTGTGGGCTCCAAGAACCCTACCCAGCCCTGAGAGCTTGCTGAGATGTGTTCCCACCAAGCCCAGTATCTCCCCTGCTGCCTCCCCCCCGCAGCCCTCGTATCCTCCCACCCCGTAACCACACTGCCCAGCTCACAGGAGAAGGTATTTGGCTTTGTGCCCGCGGTGGTGTGTGTTACCTCCTCAGCATGTTTAATTCATGGGACAAGAGAAAAGCTGGCAGTGGGGGGTCCCCCCTTAGCTGTCCCCCAGTCCCTTGGGATCCAACCTCCCAACACCCCAAAGAGGGACCCTCTTGGGACCCCTGCTTCTGCCTTCCCACTCCAACCCTGGCTTGGTGGCAGGGCTGGGCAGATCCCGGGGAGCCAACCCCACCGCAGGGCATCCCAGCAGGGCTGCAGCCGGGGCCCCGGGAACTGTAGGCTGTGTTCGCACCAGCGAGCAACTGTTTTGACAGAGCTATTGCTCACCCGTCAAGCTTTTGTTCGAGCTGACCAGTGGTGCCTGTCTGGAGTTCTGAATAGGATCAAATCCGGCAACCAAGCACACACAGGCATGCACAAGCGCGCAGGAGCGCACAGCCAAGCTCGCCCCAACACCAGGTCTGCTGCGAGGTGTCTCGTCTCTCCCAAATCCTCCCTCCAGAGCCTTAGGGGTCTGATCCCCCCCAGCCCAGCCACCTGTATGAAGTTCTTGGCGCTGCTGGTTTGCAACCTCCTGGCATGGAGAGTGAGTGAGGCACGTTCAGATCTTCCAGAGAAGTTTTCTGCACTGGCTCCAGGAGGTAATCAGAAGAGGGGCAGGGGGGAATGTGGGGGCACCCTAAGCACAATCTCCTGGGGCCAGGCCAGGCAGGCAGGGGGCTAGAAAGTTGATGGGCACCTAGGAATTGGAATGGATGTCTCAGTGGGTGATGGGGATGGGGGGGGACCTAGAGCTGATGTTGGAATGGAGCTGGGGCTGGGAGGGGTCTGTGGGGGGAGTGTGGGGCTGGTGTTGGGCTGGACGGGGCTCTGGAGTTGGTGATGGGGGTTAGTGATGAGGCCAGCCCAGTGGGGTCTGGGTGCTCACAGGACTGAGATGGGGGTGGGGGACGGGTACATTCCTGGTGGTCGCAGCCAACCCGTGCAAGACAGGGACTCAGTGAGCCAGACACCCCCGGCCCCTGACCCTTTTGTGCTCCTAGCCAAAAAGTGCTTTCTTCTCTCCCCTGGAGTCTCCATGGAGACCCGGGTGCCTTCCCCGTATCGCGGGCTGCAGCCAGGGCATACGGGGAAGGCACCCACACCCCCCAGCCCCTTGGGCCCCATCCCAGACTGTTCTCTACCCACCCCCCCACACCAGCTCTCAGCATGAAGGAGACCTTCCTGGTGCTCTCACTGCACAACAAGCTGAGGAGCAAAGTTCAGCCTCCTGCCGCCAACATGCAGAAGCTGGTGAGCCCCCTCTGTGTCCCATAGCCCCCACCGATCACCTCCCACCCCATTCCCAGGGAGCTGGGCAGCCCATGGTTGCACATCATGATTTGTTGTTAACAAACTAATGAAGCAGGTGAGCTGCCCAGGGTAGGGCCCTTGGAGAGGATGTGCCAGCCAGCACTGGTCCCTTGAGGACCCTCATGGGGGACCCCCGTGTCCTATGATGGCCTTCAGTGACCCCGGATCATCACACCCCTGTGCACACCAAGGGCTGGGCTGATCCCTTGGGATCTCTGGCTGCATCCCTCACATCAGCCCTCTGATGTCCCCCCGAACTGATGACCTTGGTGGTTCCCAGCCCTGTCCAGGGCAATTCCTCCCTGTCCCTCCACATCCCTCTGGCTCCCCTGGGTGTCCCCCAGCGCTGGCCGCTTCCTGCAGGAGTGGAGCGAGGAGCTGGGGCGGCTGGCGGGGGCACGGGCAGCCAGCTGCCTGCAGAGCCCCACTGCCCCACCAGCCCCACAGCTGGGCTGGAGCGAGGCCCTGCTGCCGGCGGGCACCGGGGGCTTTGCGGCTGTGCTGGAGCGCTGGTTTGCCGAGGGCCGACACTACGATTACAGGACGGGACACTGCGCTGGCAATGCCACCTGCCACCACTACACCCAGGTGGGTGGGGGGAACAGGGAGGGATCCGGAGGGGCTGGGAGGCCCGAGGTGACACAGACACTCTCTTACAGTTGGTGTGGGCCACAGCAGGGCGGCTGGGCTGCGGCCGGCACCTCTGCCCTGGCAGCCACAGCACCAGTGAAGCCTTCGTCTGCGCCTACTCCCCGGGGTAAGGCAGGGTGGGAGGGGAGGCTTGGCTTTATATGTGGGTAAGGGGGCGTGGTCTCGGAGATGGGGGCGTGGTCTCGGAGATGGGGGGCGTGGTCTGTGGTGTGGGCGTGGCCTATCCGGGGACGGTGACCAGCCCTTTTGTGGGCGTGGTTCTTCTTAGTGGGCGTGGTCTGGGGGGCGTGACATAGGTAGATGTGTATCTGTGTTGTGGGCGGAGCTCCTGTAAGGAAGGGGGGGCTTAGCTTTGTGGGTGGAGTCTTATGGGTGAGTTTTGTGTGGGGCGTGGTCTTTGGTACGTGGGCGTGGCCTTGTGTGGGAAGGGGATATGCTTAGCTTTGTGGGCGCGGCCTGGGGCTGAGTGAGTGGGCGTGGCCTATGGGGGCGTGGTCTGGCTGTGGAGCAGACGGCTCTCTCCTAGAGAGGCGGGGCTTGGTGTGGTGGGCGTGGTTTCAGTGTATGGGCGTGGCCTGTAGAAGGGGCGTGACTTGTGAGTTTAAGCCGGTCGCTAACGGGGCGTGTCTTTGTCGTGTGGGCGTGGCCTAGAGCAGAAGGGACGTGGTCAACCAGGAGGGGCTGGGTCTGCTTGGGGGCGTGGTCTGCTATGAGGGGGAGTGGCCTACCCCGAGGGGGGCGTGGCCTGCCATGAGGGGGCGTGGCCAGAGCGGGCATGTGCTATGCCCCTCTGGTCCCTGCGGCCCCAGGGGCAACTGGGAAGTGGCAGGGCTGCCCGTCCTGCCCTACAAGCAGGGTCCCTGGTGCTCCCTCTGCACCGCTGGCCTCTCCGGCTGCTTCAAGTCCTGGGACCACGGCGGTGGGCTCTGTGGTGAGTCCCCGCAGCCCCCTGGCCCCTGCGTGGCCACCGGCCGCGCCGCAGCCCTCGACGCCTGCGCTGCCTCTCCGCTGTGTCCAGAGGTGCCCAGGAACCCCTGTCGCATGAGCTGCAGGAACGGCGGGAGCCTCGACATGAGCAGCTGCCAGTGCGTCTGTCCCCCTGGCTACACGGGCCGCTACTGCCAAGGTGTGAGGGGCACCTGCGCAGAGCTGCACACGCGTGGTCGCTGCGGTGCACGTGTGGGGTGGGTGCAGGCTATGCGTGTGCACAGTGGTGCGTTGCACAAGTGCACAGGGTCGGCCTAGTGCATGCACGGGCTGCACCGACGTCGCAGATGCATGCGCTGCAGCAGCTATAGCTGCTGCAGCGCATGCATCTGCGACGTCGGTGCAGCCCGTGCATGCACGAGGTCAGTGCAATGCAGGCACGTGGCTAGTGCAGTGATTGTGGTGGCTCAGTGCACGGGTGTGGGGCAGGTGGGGGTGGCTGACCCCCCTGGCAGCTCACACGGCGCCTTGCCCGCAGTGCGGTGCAGCGGGCAGTGCCTGCACGGCAAGTTCAGGAAGGAGGAGTGCTCCTGCCTCTGCGACGTGGGCTACGGCGGCGCCGAGTGCGGCAGTGAGTCTGTGCCCAACCCGCGTGGGTGGGCAGGGTGGATGCTTCGGATCTGCAGGCTGGGACCCCTGGGCTGGGGAAAAGGGTCCTCCTGCGGGCCTGGCTCTGCCGGCACAGGGATCCACCTGAGCCTGCCTGTACCCCCAGCGAAGATTCAGTTTCCCTTCCACGTCTGCGACGTGCAGATAGACGGTGACTGCTTCATGGTGTCCCCCGAGGCCGACACCTACTACAGAGCCAAAATAAAGTGTCAGGTGAGCCCCTATCATAGAATCATAGAATCATAGAACAACTGGGTTGGAAGGGACCCATCGGATCTTCTAGTCCAATCATTCCTATCAAACACTAAACCAAGTCCCTCAAGACCTCACCCACCTGTGCCTTAAACACCTCCAGGGAAGGTGACTCAACCACCTCCCTGGGCAGCCTATTCCAATGCCCAATGACCCTCTGTGGGAAAAACTTCCCCTAATCTCCAGCCTAAATCTCCCCTGGCGGAGCTTGAGGCCATTCCCTCTTGTCCTGTCCCTTGGGAGAAGAGCCCAGCTCCCTCCTCTCTACAACCTCCCTTCAGGTAGTTGTAGAGAGTAATGAGGTCTCCTCTCAGCCTCCTCTTCTCCAGGCTACACAGCCCCAGCTCTCTCAGCCGTTCCTCATAAGGCCTGTTCTCCAGCCCCTTCACCAGCTTCATTGCTCTTCTCTGAACTTGCTCCAGAGCCTCAACATCCTTCTTGTGCTGAGGGGCCCAGAACTGAACACAGTATTCAAGGAGCGGCCTCACCAGTGCTGAGTACAGAGGGAGAATCACCTCCCTGGCCCTGCTGGTCACACCGTTTCTGATCCAAGCCAAGATGTCATTGGCCTTCTTGGCCACCTGGGCACACTGTTGGCTCATGGTCAGTCGGCTGTCGACCAACCTCCCCAAGTCCCTCTCCTCCTGGCAGCTTTCTAGACAGACTTCTCCCAGTCTGTAGCTCTGCATAGGGTTGTTGTGCCCCAAGTGCAGGAGCCGGCATTTGGTCGTGTTAAACCTCATGCCATTGGACACTGCCCAGTGGTCCAGCCTGTTTAGGTCCCTTTGCAGAGCCTCCCTACCCCTGGGGTGCTCTGAGCATCCCTTCGCAGCTGAAAGATGCCACCTGTGCCTGCAGTCCCCTCTTGACTCTCCACTGCTGGTACAGATCTGGGCCACAGGTTTGGGGTTGATTCGCTCCCTTCCCCACAGGAGAAAGGGGCAATGTTGGCCCAGATCAGAACCCAGAAGGTCCAGGACATCCTGGCTTTCTACCTCAGCCGCTTGGAGACCAGCAACAGGGTGACAGACACCGATTTTGAGACTGGGAACTTCTGGATCGGTGAGTGAGAGCAGCAGGTAGGGTGTGGGGTGCCCAGGATGCAGGTGGCCGTGCCCCCTCTCACCTTGTGCATCCCCAGGTCTCACCTACAAGACATCCAAGGCTTCCTTCCGCTGGGATGTGGGTGAGCCATCTTCCTTCAGCAGCTTCGCTTTTGGGCAACCGGACAACCAGGGGTAAGTGGTCGCTGGATCTGGAGAACAACCTGAGCTCTGCACGGTGTCACCGCGGTGCTGCTGCACTGGGCGGCCTCACTGCCCTCCCGCCGGGGCGCAGGTTCGGGAACTGTGTGGAGATGCAGGCATCGGCTGCCTTCAACTGGAACGACCAGCGCTGCAAGACCCGAAACCGGTACATTTGCCAGTTTGGTGAGTAAGAAGATGGACAACCTCCCAGCACCTTCCCCGGGGTTGCTGAGCCCTGGGGTGCCAGCTCCCAGCTCTGCTGGCCCTGCCCAGACGCCCTGGTCCTTCTGGGTGCGAGGGGCACTGATTCTCCACATCCCGGCACAGCCCAGGAGCACATCTCCCTGTGGCAGCAGGACCCCTGAGCTGGTGTCCCCAGGCACTGGCCGGCGCTGGCTGCTGTGCCGAATCTGCGACTCAGGAGGACCCCACAGCCGTGCTAAGCCTGGACCACCAAGAGAGCCCCTCCCAGCTCCACCACACAGGTTACGGGGGGCTGAGGGAACCCATGAAACTGGGACCTGTTGAGAGAGGCACGTGCTTTACATCAGCATCCTCAAACAGTGTCTTCTTCTGCCCCTCACCTTCCCCTGTCACCATTCCTCTGCGACAGCCTTCAGGGCAGGGAGATCCCCCCTGCCGCAACCGAGCCCATCAGCATCCTCCTAAACTGGCAGCTGGACTGTGTCGTTGCCCTGACCTGGGTGGGAGCTCACCACCTGGCACCATGGATTCCTCACCATCACCTGCTCCATCATCATCACTTAATTCCTCACCATCACCTGCTTCATCATCATCACTTAGTTCCTCACCATCACCTGGTTCCCCACCATCTGCTGGGTGGTTAATAAAGACCCTCTCTCCTTTGGGAAGAACCATTTGTCTCCTTTTCCTTTCTCAGATCCATAAGACTCTGTGGAGGATGGAGAAAGAGCCTGAGGAGTATGCAGGTGGAGGAAAGAGGCAGAGGAAGATGGGGATGGAGGAAGGAGTCTGAGAAAGAATCCTGTGGAGGATGGGGAAAGGAGCCTGAGGAGGATGGGAATGGAAGATGGGGATGGAGGAAGGAGGCTGAGGAGGATAGGGATGGAGGATGGGGATGGAGGAAGGAGCCTGAGAAGGATGAGGACGGAGGACGGGGACAGAAGATGAGGATGGAGGAAGGAGCCTGAGAAAGAATCCTATGGGGGATGGGGAAAGGAGCCTGAGGAGAATGGGAATGGAAGACGGGGATGGAGGAAGGAGCCTGAGAAAGAATCCTATGGGGGATGGGGAAAGGAGCCTGAGGAGAATGGGAATGGAAGATGGAGATGGATGGAGGACGAGGATGGAGGACGGGGACAGAGCATGGGGATGGAGGAAGGAGCCTGAGAAAGAATCCTATGGGGGATGGAGAAAGAGCCTGAGGAGTATAGAGATGGAGGAAAGAGCCTGAGGAGGACGAGGATGGGGACAGAGGATGGGGATGGAGGAAGGAGCCTGAGAAAGAATCCTGTGGGGGATGGGGAAAGGAGCCTGAGGAGGGTGGGAATGGAAGATGGGGATGGAGGAAGGAGGCTGAGGAGGATAGGGATGGAGGATGGGGACAGAGGAAGGCTGCCGAGGAGGCTGAGGGGTGGAGGCCGGAGGGCAGAGGCCGGGTCCGCCCAGTCGGGGGGCGGGGGCCCCCCCGTTGCGGATGGTGCGTGCCGCGGTCCCCCCGCTCGCGGTGGTGCGGGCGGCGGCGCCGGGGCCGGGGCGCGGGGATGACGCTCTTCGGCAGCGGGGACGCGGGCTGGAGATGTGAGTACCGAGCCGCGGGGGGAGAACCGGCCCCAGCCCGCACCCGGCACTCCCCCCACACCCCTCCGCCGCGGGGGATGCTCGGGATGCTGCCCCGCGCTCGCGGGGTCACCGGCGGGAGAAATGGTACCCGAGCTAGGGGGGCGAGTCACAGACACGGGGATCCGTCCCCAGCCCTGGGGATCAGTCGCCAACAATGGGTATCGGTCCCCAAGCCGTGGGGATCAGTCCCCAAGCTGTAGGTATTGGTCCCCAGCCATGGGTATCGGTCCCCAAGCTGTGCATGTTGGTCCTCCAGCCGTAGGTATCGGTCCTCCAACCATGGGTATTTGTCCCCAAGCTGTGGGTATCAGTCCCCCAGCCATGGGTATCGGTCCCCAACATGGGTATCAATTCCTCAGCCATGGATATCGGTCCCCAAGCTGTAGGTATCAGTCCCCCAGCCATAGGTATTCATCCCCAAGCTGTGCATGTCGGTCCTCAAGCTGTAGGTATTTGTCCCCAAGCTGTGGGTATCGGTCCTCCAGCCATGGGTATTGGTCCCCAAGCCATGGGTATCAGTCCCCAATCTGTAGGTATCACTCCCCCAGCCATGGGTATCGATCCCCAAGCTGTGCATGTTGGTCCTCAAGTTATAGGTATCGATCCTCCAGCGATGGGTATTTGTCCCCCAAGCTGTGGGTATCAGTCCTCCAGCCATGTGTATCAGTCCCCAACCACGGGTATCAGTCCCCCAGCCATGGGTATTGGTCCCCAACATGGGTATCAATTCCTCAGCCATGGGTATTGGTCCCCCTGCCGTGGGTATCTGTCCCCAGCAATGGGTATCGGTCCCCCAGCCTCCTGCCTGGGCAGGGCCATCTCCTGCCTGCCTTGGACCAGTTCTTCCCCCTGGACAGTGGTGTCCTCTTGTTATCCAGCTGCCTCCCAGCCCCCTCCCCAGCCCCAGTTCTTCCACAAGGACTGGGGTCTCCTCCTGGTACTGGGATATGTGGTCCCCCTCACCCCCGTGGTGGTGTGAAGTGTCTCTGGGGGTTAATTACATCTAATCGTCAGCAATGCTTTCTGCCACCCTGTGTCAGATGGGCATGGGCTCAAGGAGACAGACCAGTGCTGTGTGTGGGGCACCCCCTGACGGAGCAGTCCTGTGTCCCAGCACAATCCTGGGCTGCTCATTGTCCTTCTCCAAAAGCTTAAATCTAGAGTGAGCTGTAGCTGGTCTGGGGTGGAATGAGATGCCTCCAGCCGAGAGAGGAGGAAGCTGCTGCTGGAGACATGTCTGAGTAGGGCAGGGTGTTGGCATCCCTTTTTCTTCCCAGTGCTCATTCTCCTCCTCTCTCTTCCCTCAGATATGGACATGGCCAGGGAACCCAAGCCGAGCCGGACCAGGCTGGGCCAGAAGCGGCAGCACAGCAGCAGCCTATACCAGTGAGTGCCGGCACATGGGGGTGACGGTGGCGTTGATGGTAGCAGAAGAACAGGTCCCCATCCCTGCACGCTTTCATCACCCTAGCTTGGCAGGCATGTGGGGAGGAAGGGACTGGAGACGGGCTCTGTCTGTCTTCTCAGAGAGCTTTTTGCGAATGCCCTGATTGAACTAATTGCTCTGCCTGTTGCCATGGTGCCAGAGGGATGCAGTGCTGGCAGGGCAGGGACTGCCGGCCCCCTCCGCCTGCTGAAGCGTGGCTGTCGCTGCTTTTGCTCTTCCCAGAGGATGTTCTGAGCAGAGCTGAGCTGAGAAAACCCTTGCTGTGCCTTAGCTGGGTGCCAGACCCAGACCAGATCTGCAAAGCCACCAGTGTTCCAACAGCACAGAGTTTCCTGTGGCATCATTGCACCTTTCAACACGTGCTCTGGGCAGCAGTGTCCGTCAGAACTGGCACCTTCCCTGGGCCTGGACTCCTCTCCAGCCACCCGTTCTTCTCTTTCCCAGCCCAGCATTCAAGGCAGATTGTGACCTTCCTCCTCAGGTGACCAGTGGGGATGTGAAGGATTCACTGTCTCTATCACAATGATAGAACCTTGGAAGGCAGCAGCGCTGGACCAAAAACCCCCAAAGTATCCCCAGGTGCAAAGAACAGGAGCTGCCAGCTCACTCTCACCTCCATGGCTGCTGCTTGCAGGCTGCATCCTGGGTGGATTATTCTTGAATAAGGCAGGATGGCAGAGGGACTGGAAGTACCTTTGCCCTGCGACAGACTCTGAGTTGCCTTCTGGGCTGGACAGCCTGGATTAAGCTTGGTGCCGCAGGCAGGGCAGCTTGCCTTGCCCATTAGCCCCCACAGCGACCTTCAGCTCTCCCCAAGCTCCAGCTCCAGGAGGGACAAGCTCATCTGCAGCAAAATCAGAAGCCCTGGGGCACGTTGTCCCAGTCCCCCCATTCCCAGCCGCGTGGCTGGGGAAGGCTCACAGCGATGCTCTGAGCATAGCTTTGTCTCCCTTTGGGTCAGCTTTAATCCTACACTCCCTGACTCCACGAGAGCTGAAGCAGCAAAATGAGCCTCAGCATCTTTTCTCCTCCTCGTCCTCCCCCCTGCTCCTGGTCCACAGTGCATGATTTATTACTGGCACGTCGGCTGCCCGCATTGGAGGTGATCTGTTGACAGAACGCTTCTTAATTTGGAGCTGAGTGAGCTAGCAGCATGTGCACAGAGCCAGGGACCATGAAATTTAACATCTGGGTGCTCTAAATGCAGCTTCCTGAGAGCAGAGCCTGTGATGCTGCCCCAGGGCCTCTTGCTGTGGCCCCCAATGTACTTGCTTGGCTCCAAGGCCAGGGCACGGCCACATCCCTGGGCCATACTGCAGACCAGCAGCTTGTGTGACCCCCTCCAGGATGCCTCCCCCTCCCTGGGCATGGGAGCTGGGTGGGTGGCCCTGCCCTGCCATGCCCAGAGGTGGCAGCTCCATGGCATCTGTGGCCTTGCAAAGCAGGTGACACATTCTCCTCTTTCTTTCTCCTGCAGCAGTAACTGCGAGCTGGACTACGATCTCTACAGGGACGACTTCCCGTACCGGTGAGCACTGCATCCTGGGAGCAGGGTGGGCTGAGAATCCACACATGTCCCCCATTGAGCAGCTGCATGGGACTTAGCTACCTACTGAGGTAGCTCCAAAACATCCTTCAAGTTTATCATTAGGGTCAAGAAATGTCCCAGTAAAGGCAAGCACAGAATGCCTGGGCTTTACCGCTTTCTTAGCAGAGCATCATCATGGGAAGAGAGGCCCCTTATATTGGTAACAGCCTGGAGAAGAGGAGGCTGAGAGGAGACCTCATTGCTCTCTACAGCTACCTGAAAGGAGGTTGTGGGGAGGAGGCAGCTGGGCTCTTCTCCCAAGTGACAGGGGACAGGACAAGGGAAAATGGCCTCAAGCTCTGCCAGGGGAGATTTTGGTTAGACGTTAGGAGGAAGTTTTTCACGGAAAGGGTCATTGGGCATTGGAATAGGCTGCCCAGGGAGGGGGTTGATTCACCTTCCCTGGAGGTGTTTAAGGCACGGGTGGATGAGGTCCTGAGGGACATGCTTTAGTGTTTGATAGGAATGGTTGGACTCGATGATCCGATGGGTCTCTTCCAACCTGGTTGGTCTATGATTCTATGAATCCATCCTCTCCCTTTCACACACGTGCACAGCTTCCCCAGGCTGGGAGCCATGGAGAGGACATGAGCATGGTGGGCAATGCCCAGGCTGCGGGTCCTTCACTGCAGAGGGACCCCGAGAGATGCTCCTGGCTGGCAGGGGTTGCTTACAGCACTGTGCCCTTGTGCCCTTGCAGTGTGTACGAGTACCAGAAGATCCCCCCCCTCATTAACCGCATCCCCGTCAAGACCAGACGAACTCACATGGGAACAGGAGGCAAAAGCGGCCTGAGCTCCCAGCCTGGGGCGAGGAGCAGCACCAGCTCCACAGTGGGACGGACAAAGTGTAAGTGCCATGGGGCTGGGAGGAAGAGGAGGCTCGGCCCTCCTGTCTCGCTGCGTTAGAGCACTGCTGGTGCCCCAGGGTCCTGCCCAGCACCGAGCCCATTGTTACAAGTTGCCAGCTCCGGCAGACACAGCCTGGACCACACTGGGCTGGTGGCTGCCCCCTGGACCTGTCCTTGTTCCCCAAGGACTCCAAAGGGAAGGATGCTCCGGAGGTGGCTGCCCAGGACAGCGTCCCCCCGGCTCTGGGCGGGCTACGGAGCCGGGTGGGATCCTAAGGGCTCCTCTCCCCGCAGTGCGGGCCGAAGAGCTGCACTCCATCAAGGGGGAGCTAAGCCAGATAAAGGCGCAGGTGGACAGTCTGCTGGAGAGCCTGGACCGCATGGACCAGCGGAGAGAGCGTCTTGCAGGTGAGGGGACAGGCTGTGGACCCTCCAACAACCCTATGTCCGTGCCAGGCAGCCTGTGGGCACATGCAAGCCTGGACCCTGAGCCAGCTGTTAGGGGTCCCTCCCAGGAGGGAGCTGGGCATCCAGAACCACCTGAGCCAAATCCCCACCTCCTCCCTCTCCCCCAGACCAGCGGGGAAGAATCTGGCCCTTTGGCAGAAGGGGACCCTGCAAGGACAGGGCTGATGTTCGCCCAGGTACCCCAAATTTCTGCTGTCTCTACCCTTGTAGGATCCAAGGAGAGCGAGAAGAAGAGGGTGGAGATGCGGGCAGAGTCACCATCCCCAGCAGGAGAGGGATCACGGGAGTCACGGGGAAAGGAGGGGACGGGAGCTGACGTGCACAGCAACCTGCGCGACATCGACAGCGCTGATGAGAGCACAGACACAGAGGAGACGGTAAGAGGAAGGCCAGATCCTGTGCCAGGCTCGCTGCTTTCCTAAAAATCATCCCTTCTTGCTGCCTGTGCGGGTCCTAGTGGGGGATGCCGGGAGCAGAGGAGATGCTCCACCAGGGTCACCTGCACCTCCAGGATACCCCCAGCACCCTGCAGCAAACTCTGGGAGTAGAAGCACCTTTGATTGAAGCTGCTGCCCCCACAGCCGCCTCCCAAGCTGGGTTAGGGACCCCGGAGTCCCCGCACCAGGCAGGGTTCAATCCTGCTGCCCATCAGAGGCCAGCCACGGGTGTTTCTCCTTACAGGTGAAAAAACACATGTCGGATTCCGAGGGGAGCCAGTAGACGGATGGGGAGGCTGTGGCCTCCCTGTGTGGCCAGCTCTTCCCATCTCGTGTTTGTATTTCTTTTGAGGCTTCCAGCTAGTGCCACACATGGCACGAGGTGCCCGCTCCCACCCCTGCGAGACGCCAGTCAGCTGAGGCGAGAGGTCTTTGTGTTCCCATGCACTTGTTTTCTTTTTCCTCCTGTTTTCAGATCTAGGAATAAGCAGATGAGGCCATGGGAGGGACGGGAGAAGGAAAAAAATAAGGACCATATCCCAGAGGAGCATCCCAAATCCTGGCTGCCTTGCGTGCAAACATCCCCCCACCCATCAGGTGGTGTGGGGTGCAAGAGAGAGCATCTTGGGGCTCTCAGCCCCTGTGGCACAGGTCGCATCCCAACCTCCCCTGCCCTGCAAGCCCACCCACTGCTTCAGACCCCCTGGAATTGGCTCAACGAGGTCCAGCAGGCGTGGGTGCAGCCCAGGAAGTGTTTTGGAGCTGCTTGGCATCCCACAACAATGCCACAGGACGGAGGGGCAGCCCTCAGACAGCTCCAAGGAGCTTTTATGGGATTTTGGGAGGGACAGGCAGTGCTGAGCCCAGCTCTGAAGTCTGCTGCAGGGCCAGCCGTGGGGCGATGCAGCCCTGACTGCCCTCAGTAGCCTCTGCTCACAAAGGGGTTCTCCTTACTGGATCCCTGTGAGCTGTTCTCAGCCACGGCTGATGGTTGCAGTTAGCAGGATTCCTGTGAGCAGCTTTGCCAGGGCTCCTCGCCTGCGCCCAAGGAAGCTGTGATCCCTCCAAACCTGTGCTCCCCAACGTGGCATCTCAGTTTGGTGTCCCTCGTTTCTAGGTTGGCCGTCTCTCACTGGTAGGAACTTGTTCTGTATTTCTAATTTGCTCTGGTAAAAGAGTGTTGTGTTGGAAAGAAAATTTATTTGTATTTCTTTTCTCTGGTTATTTGACGCCACTGCAGTTTTTAACCATCTGAAGCACTCGTGGAATTTCTGTACCTGATTTTGCGTGCTGCCTGCCACAGCCTTAGGCTTTGGGGGCTTTCTAGGACGCTGCCTCCCCCACAACTCTGCCCAGAGGCAGGAGGAGTGCAGTCCTGCCCTCTTTCTCAATGCTCTTACACAGAACATTCCCTATCCGCCCACCGCAGCGCAGGCAGCACCAACTCCTCTCCATCCCCAGGAATAACTGGACCTCAAGGCAGTGCCCAGCTCCATCCACAGCCCCTGAGGAAGGACAGAGGGTGGTGATGTCCATGCCTGGCATCTGGTCACCACAAACGCATCCTTCCACCTCTGCCCAGCAGAGCCACACAGGCAAAAGACTCACTAGAAAAAAAGAAAACAAACAAAATGGATTTATTACAAAAAACCCAACAGAACACATCTCTGCTGCCCTAAAGGAGGTCCAAGAGATACTCAGCCCATGCCACGATGTGGTTCCTGCCTGGTGCTGCTGGGCCCCATGGATGGGCTTGGTGGGCAGCTCGGAGTGAGGGTCTCAGTCCCTGTGCTAGGGCCACCCTGGGGGTTGTGGTCCCACAGTGCTGGCAGCTGCTTGGAGGGAGGTGTCAAGCAAGGTCCAGCAGCACAGGGCTGGTGCTGGCAGCCTGGAGGCTCCTTCTGCAGGGTTCCAGCCACATGCAGGGCTGCCTGAGTCCTGCAAGTCCACTTGGGAAGGGTGACCTGCAACACAAAGGCTCCTCTGGCAGGATCCAGGGGGCTCAGGTAGTGCAGGGGCTGCCCTGGGGGCTCTCTCCAGTGGGGCAGGGGATGCAGGCTCTAGTGTCCTCAGGCAGGTTTCCTGGGCCTCTGGTTGTGCAGGTTACTCTAGGAGGACCTCTGGCAGGTCAAGAGCTAGCTTGGGCAGGATCTCGAAGTCTCTGGGAGCACGAAGCACAGTCAGGGAGGACATGGATGGCTCCAGGAAGATGAAACGTGGCCTGGGTGGGCTCTGGGTTCACAATGTGTGGCTCAGGCTGACTCCAAGATGAAATGTGTTCCCGGCGAGTGCTGGGTGTCCCTCGGAGCGCAATATGTGGCCCAGGCAGGCTGTAGTTGTCCATGCTGGGTGGCTCAGGCAGCAGCTGCAGCATCCTGGGGTGGCTCTGGGTGATGTCCCCATCGTAGATCAGACAGCGGCTGCAGCATCTCAAGGTGGTTCTAGGTATGTCCCCACCATTGCTATGGCAGTGGCTGCAGCATCCCTGGGTGGCTCTGGTCAACATCCCGGACATCGCTGAGGTGGTGGCAGCAGCCACAACACAGCCAGGTGGCTCTGGGTGATCGCTCAGGTGGTGGCTGCAGCATCTCAAGGTGGTTCTAGGAATGTCCCCACCATCGCTAAGGCGGTGGCTGCAGCATCCCTGGGTGGCTCTGGCCGACGTCCCCAACATCACTCAGGCAGTGGCAGCGGCCACAACACAGCCAGGTGGCTCTGGGTGACGTCCCCACCACGTCTCAAGCGGAAGTGGTGGCCGCAGCATCCCCCAGTCCCTCAGGGCGCTGTCCCCCCCTCCCTGGCTTGTTGTTCTCACGTCTGGGCGGCACCGGGTCCCTCCCCGCTCTCCGCTGCCCGTTTGCCATGTCGTCGGCGGGCGGCGCGGAGCAGGCAGTGTCGCAGGGCCGGGTAGAGGCGGTGGCAGCCGTCGAGGCCGAGGCGCAGGGCCTGCCCCCAGGCCTCGGGGTCGTCCCCGCGGCCCGCGCCCAGCAGCGCCGACACCTGCCTGAGGGCGGGCAGCGCGGCCACCGTCAGGCGGGCGGCGGCTCGGCGCTCGGGGCCCGCGCGGGGCTGCAGGCGCCATCCCGAGGCGGCGCCGGGGTCGCGGCTGAGCGCGCAGCCCACGGCCAGGTCGAAGAGCTCGACGCCCGCGTCCGCCAGGGCCACGGAGGCGGCGCTGACGGCGGCGGCCAGCGCGGAGCCGCCGTCCTGCAGCACCAGCGCGCTGACGGCCAGGCGGGCCCGCGGGTACCGCGACAGCCGCACGGCCGGCTCCAGCGCCTCCCGCAGCGCCGCCGCCGCCTCCCGCTCCTCCTCCCGCGCCGCCGCCCCCCCCGGCGGCCGCCGCCCGCCCCGAGACGCGAAGGGCGCCCGGCGGAACTCGCAGCGCAGCCGCCCCGCGCCCGGCTCGGCCGGCTCCCGAGGGCCCCAGGCGGCGCACAGCACCTTGGTGCCGCCGCGAAGCTCCACGTAGGCCGAGCCCTCGGCCTGCGACAGCAGCCCCGCCCGCGCGAATATCGGCCGCAGCGCGCACGGGTCCCCAGAGCCCTCCGAGTCAGAGTCCGAGTCCTCCGCCTCGGCCCCCGCCAAAGCCCACAGCTCCGGAGGCTGCGACTCCTCAGGGCCCCGCAGCCGGCACCGATCCAGCGGCATGGCCACGGCACAGCGGGAACGAGAGGCCGGAGAAAAGGAGGAAGAGGAGGAGCTGGAAGAGGAAAGGGTGGAGACGAAGAGGGAGGAGATCGAGCTGGAGGAGGAGTTGGAGGAGGGAGAAGAGTTAGAGGGAGAGAAGGTTGAGATGAAGGAGAGGGTGGAGCTTGGGAGGGAGGAGGAGCTGGAGGAGGAGGAGATGGAGCTGGAGAAGGAGGAGGAGTTGGGGAAGGAGAGGAAATTGAGGAGCTAAAGAGGGAGGAAGAGAGAAAGGGAAGAGGAGATTGAGCTGGAGAAGGAGCTAGAGAAGAAGGAGGAGTTGGAGGAGGTTGAGGAGTTGGAGGAGGGAGAGGAGGAGGAGCTGGAGAAGAGGGAGGAAGAGAGAAAGGGAAGAGGAGATTGAGCTGGAAATAGAGAAGGTTGAGCTGGAGGAGCTAGAGAAGAAGGAGGAGGAGTTGGAGGAGGGAGAGGAACTAGAGAAGAGGGAGGAAGAGAGAAAGCGGAGAGGAGATTGAACTGGAGGAGGAGTTGGAGGAGGGAGAAGAGTTGGAGGGAGAGAAGGTTGAGATGAAGGAGGAGGAGCTGGGGAGGGAGAGGAGGTTGAGGAGCTAGAGGAGGGAGGAAGTGAGAAAGGGAAGAGGAGATTGAGCTGGAGGAGTTGGAGGAAGAGAAGGTTGAGCTGGAGAAGGAGCTAGAGAAGAAGAACGAGGAGTTGGAGGAGGGAGAGGAGGAGGAGGAACTGGAGAAGAGGGAGGAGAGAAAGGGGAGAGGAGATTGTGCTGGAGGAGGTTGAGGAGGTGGAGGAGAGGAACAAGGAGAGGGAACAAGGGGAGGGAGGAGAGAGGGGGATGAAGAGAGAGGAGCCTGTCCCATCCTGCCCCTCCCCACCCCACCCCACCTCACCCTGTGAGCAGAGCTCAGGCAGTGCTCAGGGCTGAGTAGCAGCAGCAGTGCTTTATTCACAGGGAACGGGGACAGGCAGGGGTGAAAAGGGGAGCCGGGATCACCCCTCTCAGTTCTTCAGCTCCCCCAGCCGGAGCCTTGCAAAGTCCGTGGCCACCCGTAGTGCCTCCTGCAGGCAGCCCACGTTCTTGCCCGTCGCCTGCGCAGAGATGTCCTTCCCTCCGCCTTTGCCATCCATCAGGCCCGACACCTCCTGCACCCACTGGCTGGCCTTCAGGCCCTTGTTGGCAGTCTCCTGGGAAGGAAAAGAGGTGAAAAAAAGAGGGAGGTCAACCTCAATCCAACCAGCAGCGAGGGACAGTGGTTCCCAAGCACAATACAACAGGACAAAGCTCTTCCAGGCCAGCAGGCTACATGTCCCTGTGCCTATGGCCGTGTAGGCTCTTCCCCTACTCCTCTTTGCCGGGAACGCCTCTCCCACCCCTCTGCAGCCTTACACTAACCCAAAGCTCAAGAGGCATGGCTCTTGCTAACACAGAAGAGTTTGGGCCATGCAGTGTTGGACAGTCGCTGCCTAGCAGCTGCAGCTCCCACACCAGAGCCCAGGGGAGGCAGGCGTGGAGCCTGGGTGGTACCTGGGGTACTTGGCACAGGCAGGTGATCCTGCCAGCTTCGTTGTCCACGGCGAAGAGCATGGCGGCAGTCTGGGGGGACTGAGTCTTGAAGAGCTTCAGAGATTCATTCAGGGCCTGTGGGAGGACAAAACCATGGCAGCACTCCCTGCATTTGCTACCAGCCCTGCTCCAGTCCCCTGCACACCTCGCAAGGCACAGAGACCTTCTGGACTCACGCTAAACCAGCCACCAGCACCATGCAGCTCCCTCTCCAAGCCACCCTCGCATCCCTGCTCTGCAGATGCCTTACAGGGGACACAAGCCCTGGCTGTATGCCCTCAAAACTGCAAGGAGGCAGGAGTGAGGAGCTGCTTTTCTCCCCACCTTCAGTTATCCAGGCACTGGCAGAATTAGCACCCAAGCAAGTGAACCTTGAGTGGATCGGCTGGAGGGGAAAATACTTTGCCCTGCAATGAGCTCCCAGCAGGACAGAGCAGCTGTTGTGCAGCGAGTCAGGACTCAACTGCAGCGTGAAGAAGCTGCAATGGTTATCAGACACAGCAGGCACACTGGAGAAATGGGGGAGGCTGCCACACATCCTATTATTTCCAAGGAGACAGTCATCCTTGCTTGCACAGAGAGTATGATGCAGCAACAGAGCTCCAGGGAGCAAAGCGGTGCTGCTCCCTGGGCTGCTGGCACCACCATCCCCTGGGATGAAACTTTCTGCCAGGGAGAACGCTGTGTGGGCACCTGCTGGGAGTAGAATCACCTCTAGAACTCCAAGGGTGGAAATTTAAATGAGGCATTGAAACCTGAGTGGCCTGACCTCATCAGGGCATCCTCAGCTCCTGCTGCCTGGCACTTGCTGGGATCAGCACTGCGTCACAGCACACACAATTCACAACAGAGATTACTCAGAAACCTAATCCGTGTGTGGAGGACAGAAAGAGCAGTTTCAGCCCTGGTCAGGAAATCTCACCTTACTGCAGCAGAGTGCTTGGGAGCTGAGAAGCAGCTCTCTGGCCCAGCCCTGTGTTACAACCACAGCCCAGGACACCATTCCCAGAGCTGATCTGCAATGGCCACAAGCGCCACAAGCTCCACAGCCTGGCAGAACTTCTGTTCAGAGTCCCTTAAACCTGAATTTTGGTACTGTGACTGCCTCTGGGTTAGTCTTAGCTGGGACACAACATGATTTCTATCCACCACCTGGTCTGGAAGCTCAGCAAATGGTCAAGACCCACCCAGCCCACCTCCCGCAAGCCCGTGTGTTAGCCCAGAAGGTGGGAATCCTCACTGCCTGCTGCTCAGGGCTGGCAGGTGGCAAGAGAGACAGATCTGTAACACAGCATCACTTTCCCAAGTGAACAGAGACCACCAGCTGCTATTCAGGCACAAGGAAGGCTGTTGAAGAGACCAGGACCTCCCATACCTTTGCTGAGGCTCCGTTTTCCATTTCCATGATGACTAATGGCTGGTTAGGGTGACTCTCAATCACTTGCTTGGTCTTCTCCAGCACCTGAGGACAGCAGTGGTCACATGCTAGAGCAGACACATTCCATACGGACACAAGAACTGCACGGACAGAGCTTCCCTGTGGGTACAGAGGCCCCTGGGATGCCTCAGCACACCCACAGCACAGCCTGCTTCAGCCTCACACTGTGGAGACAGGAACTAAACGTGCTGGCAGGCAGGTGTGTGGTCTGCAAGGCAGCAACAGTGCTGCGTGTGATTCTCCCTCCAGGAAAATCCAATCCTCCAGGATTCGGGAGGATGAATCCTGCACCCAGGGACACTGTTAGGGCAGGAGCGCCCCAGCTTTCAAGAAATGAAGTGCTGGCAGCACCCCAGGAACAGGTGTGGAGGTAGCAGGAGAGGCTGGAAGGCTGAACATCATGAAGAGCATCCCCATAGATCAGCTCTTCTACGCTGGGCACAAGTGGAGCTCTCACAGGAGTTTCCTTGTTCCCCATAGCCCTGCTTCCCCTCCACACTTTATTCCCACCCAGGGCTCACCCGTTTCTGGATGTCAGCTTTACTTGCTCGGTCCAGGTCATCCATAACTTTCTTCAGTGCTTTAACAGCTTCTCTCAGTTCATCTTTCTGCCACTGTGGGATAACAGCAGTGGCCAGCGTCTGCAAAACACAAGTGGGTAAAGAGGGTTACAAGTATCAGTGACCAGGACAAGAGGCAAAGCACGCTGCACCACACTCCTCATCCTCAGTGCCTCAACCAGCAGAGCCCAGTAAGCTTTCTCAGTGCCCAACAACCTCAGGCATGAGGTGCTGGCTGCAGCACCCACAGGATGCGGGGCTGTTAAGACAGGAGCAGAAAGCTGAGCTTGGGCCTCATTAATACCACCCCATGTTGGCAATCAAGGTCCCATTCACTTTGAGAAGACAGAGCTTTGCTGCCATCCTCACCTCACTGAGGTCCGTGATCTCCTTCTGCACATCCTTGTTGGGAGCTGTCTGGACCTTCACTTTGGCCTCCAGGGCCGAGAGCAGCTTCCTGAGGCTGCTGACTTTCCTGAGAGCCTAGCAGAGAACAATCAGATTTAAATCAAGCAGGGACATTTACCCAGCTGGGCTCTTGGCCACCCCCATGAGAAGACGTGAGAAATGCTGCAGCCCCTGGCATGGAGTTCAGTAACTCATTGCGAAACAGCAGAAGCAAAGCAGGCAGCATTCGACCAGAATCAAGGTGTGATGCGGGCAGACAGGCCTCCTTTTTGCCAGAAAGAATGCCAACATCCTCCAAAAACAGAAATCATCTCCTCACCAAGCTCCCGCTCCCACTCTAGGAAGCACCATTCCAGGCTGGCCCAGCACCAGTCACCTGCCTCCTGCAGCACAGGACAGGATTCCCAGACTGCAGAACTCTCCCCCCAATCTTGGCAGCTGCCAAGGACTCTAGATCTGAGCTAACCGCACAGCCACCTCACAACCCACCCCACTCCCTTCTCCGACACCGACACAACAGCTACGGCTGACACTTTCCCCCTTCCTTCCCAGCTCTCCCCTCTGGCACAGCCTTCGCTCATAGTGATACTCTTCTTCACAAATCCCTCAGACACTCACTCCCATTCTCCCTGGTGCCAAGTATCCTGACAGGGATGTTGGGCAAATGTGAATGAAAGGATCTTTGCCACATGGTTAATATGCAGGATTTCGCAGAGAATTTCTCCTGCCTCCCCTTACCTTCCGAGCTTCAGCCCCGGTGACTGCAACTATCCTCCGAATGCCTTTAGCAATTGCTTCTTCTGAAACAATCACAAAGGGGCCTGCGTGGCTGGAGTTCTGCAAGTGCCTTTGGAAAGAACCCAGAGAGACCCGAGAGAGAGTCAGAAGTCCACCTTGCATCTCAGGGGGAATCAGCATGGAAACGAGAAAACAGGATGGACAGGGAGATGCAACAAGCGTAGGAACAGGCAGAAAACCCAACCTAGTCACTAAAAGCAACTGAATGAGTTAAAGGGTGGCAAGGGCTATGTTCCCGGCACTGTCAGAGATAAAGTGGGTGGGGACAGCAGGAACTGCCCTGGCTGTGCCCAGCATGCACACACAGCACTCGCCACAGAGCTCAGGCTCCCCAGGAACCCCTTTTCAGCCACCCCCACACCTTCCTGGCCTTTTCAGATACTCACGTCCCTCCGCAGAACTCGATAGAAGTGATGGAGCCGCCGGGGCCACAGGGGTCAGCCAGCAGCTCCTCCACAGGGATGCCAATCGAGACCACACGGACGGGATCAGGGTAGGTCTCGTCAAAAACCGCACGCAGTCCTTGAATAGCTTTGGCTGCTGCGAGAGGGCAGTCCTTGGCATACACAGTCTGCAGAGGATGGGAAAGGGATTCAGGTTAAGAAGCAGTCCTGTCAGCAGTGACAGAGGGCCTGCATTATCAGAGAATCCTGACTTCCTCTGAAAGAACCTAACAATGAAATTAGATGCCTTGCCTGAGGTGGATTTGTGGAACTGCAAGGATCTCAAAGTCACTGACAGATGCCTCATCTCCAAAATTCCCGATACCTGTGGCTGATCAGCCCCCACACGCTCCTGCGTATTTGAGTGGTTTCTATCCACAGACTCCTAAGCAGAGTACAGAGGCCTCCCAGTGTCTGCTCTGACACAGCACCAGGCAGAGCAACTCCCTTCACACTGAGGACACACCACTAGGGGCCCTGGGGTAAATCCCTGCAAAACTGTTCTGCCAAGCTTCTTGGCTCTTGTGACACTAGAGTTGACACCAAAACATTCTGACCCTTGAGAGCTCAGTACCAATGAACGGAGCAATCTACATGGAGTTTTCTCACTCAAAATAATCTGTGACACCAACCTGCTCACAGTACCACATCAGTAGCTCAGAAGCCTCCTGCTCAGCAAAATTTCCAGCACCCCAGATCATCCAAAAGTTTTAACCTGAGTTTATCCAACCCATCAGCTGCACCCACCTTTGCCTCCTCAATCATCTGGTTGGCAATCCCTTCAACTTTCTTGATCTCCTGGGTAGACAAGGCTCCCTTGGCTGTGAAGTCGAACCGCAGCCTGTCCGGTGCGACCAGCGATCCTCTCTGGTCAGCCTCCCCCAGCACCGAGCGCAGAGCAAAGTTGAGGATGTGGGTGGCCGTGTGGTTGCTCATGACTGGCCTCCGCCTAGTCTGATGGAGGAAGGTACTGTTAGATGGGACTCTGTGGAGCCAAGATCACCTCTAGCAGCAGGAACGGAGGTCAATATGCTGCTCCAGCATAAGCCTACACCAGCTTAGGAGACCAGAAGCAGCTTATCACACTTGCTGCCTTGGAGTCTCAGCTAACGAAGCAGGGTATTCCAACCAAATCTGTGCATGGCTTTTCCCTGGAGGTTCCACTGTTGGGCCTGCCTGGAGTGAGGCCAGGGAGGGAGCTGGTCACAGATACTCAACAGGGAAAAGCACTGCAAGATGGAAGGCTTTGCTCTCACTCCAAAGGTGCTGCCTCTGTTTTGCAGGCTAGGCTCAATCAAGCCCTTACACAGCAAGCTCAAACCGTTGGATCAACGTCTAGAGGAGGTCAGGCTCTCCAGTGTCATCCACAACACATGTTCCACCTGCCAGTCATGACCAAAAACCCATTTCAGTTGATGCAGCAGAACCCAGGCAGCGTGGCTCTGAACCACCTGAGTATTACCTGCCACATGGTGGGAGAAAGCCAGGTGCCAGGTAGGAGCAGCCTGGAGGCAGCCAGACTACATGTTGTTCACCTGCATCATGTGCTGCAGAGAGAGCAGGCTCAAAACTCCAGGCCAGCCAAGTGGCATCAATGCAAACAGAGGAGACAAATTCCAGGTACAAAAGATAAAGTTTATACTATGTCCTTACTCACCTCATCGATAGACAGGTGGACCTGATCTCCTACTTTCAAGTTTCCATATAGAGTTCCTATGTGAAGCACGTAGCCTCCTCGGACCTGCACGTTCTTCACCGTGAATTCTGTTTTCTGTACAAAGAGGGAAGCACACCTTGTGAGCAGGGTGAGAGGCTAAGGGGAGATAGAGCCAGAGGCCTGAGCTGCAACTGGAAAGGTCTCAACTGAGAGCCAGACTGGTGCGCATGACAGGATAAAGCTGAGTGTCCCCAGGCACTGCACACAGCCGCAAAACAGAGAAGAGAATGAAGGTAGGGCATGGTTTCAGGGTACAGCAGAACTGCCACCTCAGTGCCTCATCACAGCTCGAAAGCACTGTCCTTCTGCACAACGCCAGCACCACCACCA
Organism: Coccyzus lansbergi; assembly: GCA_033558105.1. NCBI lineage: Eukaryota > Metazoa > Chordata > Aves > Cuculiformes > Coccyzidae > Coccyzus > Coccyzus lansbergi. The sequence continues at coordinate 325,064 of JAUMJK010000950.1, forward strand.
CAAGCACCCACATTCTGGCAACAAGGCTGCAGCATGGAGTTCAAATCCCCAAGAAACAAGGGGTTCAAAACCCAGCATCTGTGCCATGCTGCATCCCTGGAAAGGAAACCTTTCAACCTTTTTAACCTTTCAGGTGCAACACCTGATTCCTGCCATGGATGGGAAATTGTTGGAGCTTGCTTGGCTCCTTCTCTGCACACATTTGCCCAGACCGCAGGTCAGATTGAGCCTAGCAAAAAGTTCTCAGGCCCACTCACATCCTCTCTGCCGTCGTCATCCTTGACCATGTAGCCCTCATCATAGATCTGCCCACCCTGCTCGGCGTAGAAGCAGGTTCGGTCCAGCACTATCCCACACTCCTGGCCAGTGGATACTTCCTCCACAAACTTCTTCTCCCTGCGGATGGCTTTCACGGTGGCCACAAGGCTCCCAAATTCTGTCATCAGGACAATAGGCAGTGTCAGTAAAACAAGAAAATCTTACAAGGCACCACATGGGAACATAACTTCACAGCAACACCTCTCAGCCACTGCAGGAGCTCATAGCAGCTCCATCTGCAAGGAGCAAGGAGAAAGAACCAGGGCAAGAGTTATTTGGATAAGAGGGAATTTAATTCAGTGCTCTCCAAGGCAGGGCCTTCCACATCTATGTAGTAAAAATCAGCCATATGTGCTGCTATGAGCCTGAGGCCACCTGAATCTCCACCAAATCAAAGAATTAGCAGAAAGAGCCTGAGCAAGTGGGCTAAGGACAGAGCAAGCAGAAACCAGCAAAATAGCAGCTGGAAAATACAAACACACAGATGTGGAGACACAAAGCTGCAGGGAAAAGGAATCCCTTTAAGACTCTCTAGTAAAGTTAGCAACAATGGATCTACACAGTAGGGCAGCTCTTGAACAGGCTGCCTTTCTCTTTCCCAGCTCCCTTTGCTATAAGCAGGCTACTCAGTTGCACACATTTCCAATCCCAACTCCATGACCCAGGTAAGGTGAGCCCACAGAGAATCTTGTGAGGTACATGCCAGGAAAGGTTTGGCAGCAGAGGATGATTTTGAGAAGGCTTTTCTTTTCATACCATAGACACCGCTCTGATCTGAAGTGTAGCTGTATTTTGGCGAGTCATCAGTCACCTCCAGCCCTCGGGCCCTTAGCTCTTCAATGGCGTAGATGTCCAGCATGAGGAGGTCCTCCCCACCAGCACCCTTCCCTTGGGATTTGAGCTGCCAAAGATGAGAACCGAAGTTTGAGAAGATCCACATCAGCACTGGCCCACGCATGCCAGCCTAGCTGCACACATCACTTGCATTCCTGGGTTCAGAGCTTTGCTCTGGGAGGCTGTACCTACCCCTGTAGCTGTACCTACCTGCGCATTTCTCCGCTCTTCTTCAAAGCCCTCCATGTCCACAACAAGGCCTTTCTCCTCTGCAATCAGCCCAGTGAGATCAGCAGGAAAACCGTAGGTGTCATACAGCAGCCATGCAGTATCACCTTTAGCAAAAAACGGAGGAGTCAGCCTTCCTGTTCTGTGCGACGCTGCCCCTTTCCCCCCAATCCAACTGGCTCTGCCCACTCAGCTGGCTCAGAGTTACGGCAAAACAGCTCTGGTGAACATCAAGATCAAAATGGTTCCACTCCAACAGCACAGTGATCACACTGCTATGTTGTGCCTGGCTGCTTAAAAACCTGAGCAAGAGAACGCAGGCCAGAGGAGACACAGGTGGACAAACTCTGAGCAATAGTCTTTTGACTCCAGCTCTGTCCCTCTACACCTTCCACCATTTCCCAGTTCCCAGCATGATGAACCCTAATCAGTCCCCGATAATAAAAGCCCTTTGGTGCATTGAAACCAAAGTCACAGCCTCACCAGGAATGGTTTTACAGTCTCCCAAGCTCTGGATCTTCCTGTCCAGGATACGACGACCTCTGCTGAGCGTTTTCAGGAACTGATCCTCTTCCTCATTGATAATGTCCTTCACCATCTCTGGGTCCTTCTTCAACTCAGGAAAGGCATCTCCCTGGAGACCCAAGGGGATTAATCCTTCAGCATGGAGATCCACACACCTCGGCAGAGGAAGTCTTTAGAGAATGCAGCATTAGAGAAGAACTTACCAGTGACTGCACCACCACATCAACCAGAGTAGCAAAGAAACCCTTGGGGGCATTGAGTTTCTCATGGGAGTAGCGCACAGCCCGTCGGAGAATCCGCCTCAGCACATACCTAGGGAATAGCAGAGCCGCTCATGCAAACATTACACCTCTGTTCTCAGGGGATCCACCAGCACCCACTTGCCAGCACTCCTTCCCAGGACTGAGAATGTGGGGTCCTGTCCCCACATTCCCTCTCGAGCAGCTGCTCACAGCAGCAGCAAGCCAGAGGTGAAGTGCCAGGCCTCAGCTCCAGGACCCAGACTTGCTGTGTACTTATGAGTCAACCCTGTGAGTCCAGCAGCATGCACAGCACAGCATCCCAGCCCAAACCTCACTGTTTTTTTGACAGCCACGCTGCACCAAGTAGCAGGGTTTTGTGATCCTTTCTGGGTCTGACACAGCAGGACTGGTACTCACAAGAACCTTGCTACAGGGACTCAAGTATACTGAGTAAACACTCTGCTATCCACTGCTTTAACGACAAATTCAGAGACTTCCCAGAGACACACAAGATCCCAGTCCCCTCAGGGAAGTCATGCTGAACAGAATGGGAGCAGCAGCATGGGAGCAGCGGCCTTCTTACCCTCTGCCAGTGTTGTCAGGTCTGCCCCCATCAGAGAGGGCCAACGTGATGGTCCGTGCGTGGTCAGCCAGCACGCGGTAGGCCATGTCGATACCGTCAGCATCCTCAGCACCAACCTGACCCATGTACGGCCTGGCGCCTGTGCCCTGCACAAAAAGGAGAAGGTGGTGGTCAAAGGGGGTGATTACAGATGGTGAGGACCAACAACGTGGAAGAACAACAGAGAAGTGCCTCGGAATGAGTGCTATCCACTCTCTGTGACCACAGAGATGGGACACTTCTCTTATCAGAGGTGATTCAGGGAAGACAGAGCTGTGAGGCTCCCCAGGGATGTAGGGAATGGATGCAACTGGGTCAGCCCCAGACCCACACTCTCCAGTTTGTACCTTTTGGATGGCTTCAAAGTAAGGAAGGAAGAGGTCAGTGTCGTAGTTGGACATCTTGTTCTGCAGCACAGAGACCAGCCTCTCCAGGCCCATGCCGGTATCAATACTTTTCTTGGGAAGAGGTTTCAGTGTCCCATCAGCTTCCCTGCTCAGCCACAAAAAGAAGATGAGCTGTTATAGACGGAGGCTCTGCAGGGGCAACCCCATCTCTCTACTCATCTCCACAAGGTTTTGTTCCATCAGATTTATGACACAGGCCTGTACACAAGCCACACAAAGAACAACCTCAATAAAATTTAGTTAACAAGACCCTCAGTGACAGCTTAGATCCAGAGTGGGATGGTGCTTATTCCCTACTGAACACCTGGCAGATTAAATGAAAAATGCTTTCAGTCTATTCCCAAAGCCAGTGTGACCTCTTCTGGACAGGTGGGTCAAGGGACAAATGACCTCAAGATGTGCAGCTCCTGGACAAGAGGGAATGGTGAGCTGAACAGGAGCAGCCTGGGAGGGAAGCAGGTCTTGCTCACCTGTTGAACTGTATGAACACTAGATTCCAGATCTCCAGGACATTTGGATCATCCTGATTGACTAAGTGAGAAGCATCTCTGTCCCCAATCCGGTCATAGTGGATCTCGCTGCAAGGGCCACAAGGGCCTGTGTCTCCCATTTCCCAGAAGTTATCCTTCATATTGCCAGGCAGAATCCTGCCCTCATCCAGCCTGTAACAAGAAACTCTTATTGAACAACAGAGACTTGCAGTAAGGAAGGAATTCCCCCAACCAAGGAATATCCTAGAGAAATCTCAGCTCAATAATACCCTGGACGAGCAGACAAATCATCAAGGTCCTGAGCCAGACCTATGCAAGATACGGCCACCCACGTTCCCAGCTGAGGAGGACCATGCAAGCATCAGCACCTGGCTTGGCCCCAGACAGAGACAGAAGCCCACACAATGCTTCAGCAAAACACCAGAAAGAAGACAGGTAGATCTCCAACTTCAATACACACGAGGCCAGTTTGGTCCCAAGCACATAGTTGTGTCATGGGGTCAGCAGCTGGTTTCAGAAGGGACCACAACCACAAGACCAAATGCATCATTTCACCACTACATTGTTGGTGGACTTGGCAACTAATATTGCTCATCAAAACATACACCTTCCTCAGTTAAAGGTCTTACCCCAAATTCAACCATATCTGCTTGCACTCCAGGTCTGGTTGCAGCCCTGCAGCTTCATTTCCACCGAAGTAAGTGACATAAAGTCTCTCAGCAGGAATGCCGAACTCTTTGGTGAGAAGATCCAGAGCCAGTTTACAGGCAAGTTCCTGCAGAAGGGAAGATGAAGTCAGCAAGTGAATGCATAAAGCTTCTCTTCAACATGCAGCACGTGCACATACAGAGCATTGGCTACTGTAGGTATCAGCAGCTCTTTACAAAGAAACAGCTAAAGCTTGCAGACTTCTGATGCAAGAAAGAGGCAAATTAACATACGCAGTGAACAGGGTACAAGGAACATCTCAAATGGCTTTCCAGATGCAGGCAATTTAACTCCTAACACATTCACTGCCTCCAAAAACCCTTCTAATTCTATTGTTAGTCTGTATCCTTAACATCCTCTTTCTAAACTTTGAACACTATGCTATCAAGAAGCTTGGGAAAAGACACCTTTATTTTATGATCACTCCTGTTTGAAGGTCAATCATAGTTATAGAACACATGCAACTCCTCACAGCTCCAGGACAGCCATTAAAACCTCTACCCGAAGACTCCAAACTGGCACAGTTAATATAATATAATCAGCTTTGTAAACCTTTAGTAATTAATCTCAAAATATTCTGCAGGACTGGGGCAGCTTCCAAGCTCATTTATTCCAAAGAAGCCACATGCACCTTAGGAAGCACTCTATGCCAAGATATTCTCATCCCTCTTGGCAAATGCTCTGCTGAGTTCATATAGATGAGTAACTGTGCAAGAGATTTAGAGATGCACATAGCCTATGTTACCTTGAAATAATCCCCAAAGGACCAGGACCCCAACATCTCAAAGAAGGTGTGGTGGTAGACATCTTTCCCAACATCGTCCAGGTCATTGTGCTTTCCTCCCGCGCGGATGCACTTCTGAGTGTTGGTGGCTCTAGTCAGTTTAGCGAGCGGGTGCGAGGGGTCAATAGTATTGAGGAAGATGGGTTTGAACTGAGAGGAAAGAAAAAAGGGCAATCAAGAGAAGCACAAAGAGCCTGTTTTCGAATGCTGTAAGCAACAGCAAGGCAGTAAATGCTGTCTATGCCATGATACCACGAGCCTGGATGTACCTGAGGCAGCTCTCAGACGTAACAAGTCTGCTGTCTCCTTTGTGAAAGGAGGCTACAGCGCTGCCTATAGCTTAGTACTCCCATGCACAGACATTCCTGGAGCCCACCAAACCCCAAGACTTCCAAAGGGACTGAAAGCAGCTAGACTCCCAGCTGACCAAAAAAAAATCAGCAGAAACGGTGTGCTGATCTGCAGCAGAGCCCTTTCATCAGCCCAGCCCCAACTACTCTTTGAAGACACCACTAGTCATTTGTGCCAGGATCAGCTGTGGTCCAAAGGGTCAATGAAGGGATACTGGCAGTTCTCCCATTGCTGCACAGTCAGCCCAGCAGACACAGGATCCTCTCCCAGGGCTCCAGCCAATTTTGCCAGAGCACAGAGGACTCCAACAGACACATCGACCACCTCTTTGTGACCAGAAGGAAGATGGAGAAAACAATTTTCCAAACAAACAGCTTCACAGGTTTCAATTGCTACAATATATGTCGGCAAGGACCACATTATTGGAGAATCCTACCTGATTCATACCAGCATTTGCAAAGAGCAGTGTGGGGTCATCCAGGGGGATTGTAGAAGACGAGTGCACATAAGTATGCTTGTTTTCCTTGAAGAAATCAATAAACCGCTGCCGGATCTGGCTAGCTGTTAGTGGGGCTTCCATCTTGAAGCTGCAAGTCACAGCTGTCCAAAGAGAAAGCAGGAAGGCCTTGGTGCAATCTGAAGAGACAACAACAAACACGGCTCTTACAAGGTACCAGCTCAAGCGACAGCATCAGGATCATTGCCTCCATCGCCGGAAAGGTTCTCCCCAAATTAACAGCTACTCTGACTCCTCTGTTTAACCATCAATCTGTCCCAAATGGTGCTGACCTAAATTCAAACATCTTTTCCCCAAACATCCCCAATTTCCAGAGCTCAATTGTTTTTAAAATATGCAGTTCACCTGGGTATTGAATTTGGTAAGAGGTTCTGTCTGCCTTGCCAGGGACACAGGAGAGGACAATCACTAACACCTAAAATCATTCAGGGTGATTACGCTGTAGGACAACAGCATGGCTGAGTCTGAAAATGACCTCTGAACATTACCTTGGCCACCCTCCCTGCTTAAATCAGGGTCTGCACCTGGAAACCCTCCCGAGCAGGAGCAGCACACCAGGGACTGGTGATGATTTCAAGGTGAGCATCTCCACTACATCCCATCAGATACACAAAGCTGTCCTCTGCTGATGGGGAGCAATGCAGTTCTCTGGAGGGCTGCGCTTCCTCAGCCTACTGTGGCGCAGAAGGACTGCAATTCCTCATAGGACTATGGCCAGAGACACACTGGAGCAGGGCAGGGGGCTCAGGAGGACGTGGCAGGAGGGATGAAGGGGGGCAGGAGGGATAAGGTGGGACAGGAGGGATGAGGGGGGACAGGAGAAGAACATGACAGGAGGGTTCAGGGGGCAGGAGGGATGAGGGCAGGACTTCGGAGACAGGAGGGCTGGGGGATGCTCGAGGGGGTGAGGTCAGGAGGATTTGGGGGGACAGGAAGGTTCAAAGGGCCTCGAGGGAGTGAGGACAAGAGGACTCGGGGGCGACAGGGGGACAGGAGGGCTCACAGGGGCTCGAGGGGGTGAGGATAGGAGGACTTGGGGAGGACAGGAGGGTTCAAAGGGGGCCGAGGGGGTGAGAACAGAAGGACTTGGGTGGGGGTGGAGGGATGAGGGGGTTCAGGGGGGCTCGGGGCGGCCCAGGGTAGAGTGGGGCCCCTGCCCAGACACCTCGGGGTCCCGCCCGCTCCCCCGCCACTGGGCTCCCCTCGCTCCTACCTCCCCGCCGCCGCCCCTCGCCCCTCTCTGCCGGCCCCGCTGCAGCGCCAGCCCCGCACCGCCCTGCGCCTCCCCATTGGCTGTCGGGCCCGCCGCTCCGAAAAGCCCCGCCCCATCATACCATCGCCCCTTACTATTGGATGTAGTGGCCGCCGCTCAGTATCTAGCCCCGCCCTAATCCCCACTCCTCAGCTTCTGATTGGCTGTCGCGGCCGCCGCTCCTGGATTGCCCCTCCTCTCCGCCCCGCGCCGGCTGATGCAATGGCGCGCGCTGCGGTCACGTGACGCGGG
>JAUMJK010000951.1:0-45290 GCA_033558105.1 Coccyzus lansbergi
CCCATCCCTCCCACTCCTGCATCCCCCATCCTGGGTCCAGCATCCTTGGTCCAGGACCCCCCCTTCCCCAAATAATCTCACACCCTCCGGTCTCAGAACCACGTTCGGGACCCCCCCCCAGGTCCAAACCTAGCTGCCTGCCCCCCCCCCCCCACCTCCCCCTGGTCCTGATCCTCCATCCCTCCCAGTCCTGCATCCCCCCTTCCCCAGGTCCAGCATCCTTGGTCCAGGACCACCCCCCGCCCCCCCAACCCCCCAATTTCGCATCCTCTGGTCTCAGAACCACGTTGGGGACCCCCCCCAACCCCTCCCAGGTCCAGACCTGCATCCTCCCCCCCAATCCCGACTCCTCCCGGTTTACCGGCCCTGCCCGGAATGGACTTTGCTCCCGGGACCGGACTGGGGTTGGGGGGGGGTGCTGGTCCCTGTCCTGGGGGGGGCTATAGGGGTCCCTGTCCCGGTCCTGGGGGGCTCTAGGGGTCTTGTCCCTGTCCTGGGGGGCTCTAGGGGTCCCGGGAGCTATAGGGGCTCTAGGGGTCCAGTCCTGGGGGAGGTAATAGGGGTCCGGTCCCTGTCCCAGGGGGAATCTAGGGGTCCAGTCCCGGTGTCTATAGGGGGTCCTGGTCCCGAGAGGCTATAGGCGTTCGGCCCCGGGGGGCTATAGGGTTTGGTCCCGGGGGGCTCTAGGGGTCCAGTCCCGGGGGGTTCTAGGGGTTTGGTCCTGGGAGGCTCTAGGGGTCCTAGTCCCGGGGGGGGCTAGAGGGGTCCCGGGAGCTATAGGGGCTCTAGGGGTCTGGTCCTGGAGGCTTATAGGGGTCCCAGGAGCTATAGGGGCTCTAGGAGTCTGGTCCTGGAGCCTTATAGGGGTCCCAGGAGCTATAGGGGCTCTAGGAGTCTGGTCCTGGAGGCTTATAGGGGTCCCAGGAGCTATAGGGGCTCTAGGGGTCTGGTCCTGGAGGCTTATAGGGGTCCCAGGAGCTATAGGGGCTCTAGGGGTCTGGTCCTGGAGCCTTATAGGGGTCCCAGGAGCTATAGGGGCTCTAGGGGTCTGGTCCTGGAGGCTTATAGGGGTCCCAGGAGCTATAGGGGCTCTAGGGGTCTGGTCCTGGAGGCTTATAGGGGTCCCAGGAGCTATAGGGGCTCTAGGGGTCTGGTCCTGGAGGCTTATAGGGGTCCCAGGAGCTATAGGGGCTCTAGGGGTCTGGTCCTGGAGGCTTATAGGGGTCCCAGGAGCTATAGGGGCTCTAGGGGTCTGGTCCTGGAGGCTTATAGGGGTCCCAGGAGCTATAGGGGCTCTAGGGGTCTGGTCCTGGAGGCTTATAGGGGTCCCGGGAGCTATAGGGGCTCTAGGGGTCCTTTCCCAGGAGCTCTAGGGGTCCCTGTCCCGGGGGCTTATAAGGGTCCGGTCCCTGTCCTGGGGGGCTAGAGGGGTCCCTGTCCCAGGGGCTATAGGGTCTGGTCCCTGGGGCTATAGGGTCTGGTCCCTGTCCTGGGGGGCTCTAGGGGTCCTGGGGGGCTCTAGGGGTCCCGGTCCTTGTCCCGTGGGGCTAGAGGGGTCCGGTCCCTGACCCGGAGGCTCTAGGGGGTCCCTGTCCCGGTCCTGGGGGGCTATAGGGCTCTGCTCCCTGTCCTGGGGGGCTAGAAGGGTCCCCTGTCCCGGGGGCTCTAGGGTCCAGTCCCTGTCCCGGGGGCTCTAGGGGTAACGTAACGGTCCCGGGAGCTATAGGGGTCCGATCCCTGTCCCGGGGGGGCTATAGGGGGTCCCTTCTCCTGGGGGCTCTAGGGGTCCTGGTCCCGGGGACTTATAAGGGTTCAGTCATTGTCCCAGGGGCTATAGGGTCCGGTCCCTGTCCCGGGTGGGGGGGGGGGGGGGGGGGGGGTGCTGTAGGGGTCCCGGTGACTCACCCGCTGTCTGCTCCTCGGTGAAGTCGCACTGCGGACGGAGAATGGGGAGATCAGCGGCCACCCCCCCCCCCAGCCCGTCCTAGTCCCCCCCCCCACCCCGGTCCCGGTTCCCGGTCCCTGATCCCCAATCCCGGTTCCTGCTACCGACGCCCAGTCCCGCTTCCTGGTCCCGGTTCCCGGATTCTCGGGTCCCCCTCCATGGCTCCCCCCGCCCGGTGGCCGATCCTGCTTCCACTACCCGTTGTATTCCCGGTTCCCGAGCCCCCCCCCCCCCCCCGGTGCCCACCATGGCGCCGGCCGCTCCCGTCGGGTCTCCCAAGCTCCGGATGCTCCGAGAGGCGACTGCGCATGCGCAGGAGAAAAGGGAAGAGGGGATGAGGGGCGGGGCCAACGCAGGCCACGCCCCCCCTCGCGGGAGGATTTGCCCTTATAGGGGCAAGGAATGCGGTCACCGGGGAGGGGATGGGGGGGGGGAGCCCAAGGGGCCAGAAAGAAGGGGGGGGGGTCACCGTGATGGGGACGTCATGATGGGGACACCAGGATTGGGGATGTCATGATGGGGACATCATGATGGGGACACCAGGATTGGAGATGTCATGATGGGGACGTCATGATGGGGACACCAGGATTGGAGATGTCATGATGGGGACGTCATGATGGGGACACCAGGATTGGGGATATCATGATGGGGACAACACAACTGGGGACACCAGGATTGGGGACACCAGGATTGGGGATATCATGATGGGGACAACACAACTGGGGACATCATGATTGGGGATATCATGATGGGGACAACATGATGGGGACACCAGGATTGGGGATGTCATGGTGGGGACAACATGATAGGGACACCAGGATTGGGGATATCATGATGGGGACATCATGATGGGGACACTTGGATTGGGGATATCATGATGGGGACAACACAACTGGGGACATCATGACTGGGGATGTCATGATGGGGCCATCATGATTGGGGATGTCATGATGGGGACATCATGATGGGGACACCAGGATTGGGGATATCATGATGGGGACAACATGATAGGGACACCCGGATTGGGGATATCATGATGGGGACAACACAACTGGGGACATCGTGATTGGAGATATCATGATGGGGACAACACAACTGAGGACATCAGGATTGGGGATGTCATGATGGGGACACCAGGATTGGGGATGTCATGATGGGGACATCATGATGAGGACACCAGGATTGGGGATATCATGATGGGGACATCATGATGGGGACACCAGGATTGGGGATATCATGATGGGGACATCATGATGGGGACACCAGGATTGGGGATATCATGATGGGGACAACACAACTGGGGACATCAGGATTGGGGATATCATGATGGGGACAACACAACTGGAGACATCGTGATTGGAGATATCATGATGGGGACAACACAACTGGGGACTTCATGACTGGGGATGACATGATGGGGCCATCATGATTGGGGATGTCATGATGGGGACATCATGATGGGGACACCAGGATTGGGGATAACATGATGGGGACAACATGATAGGGACACCAGGATTGGGGATATCACGATGGGGACATCATGATGGGGACACCAGGATTGGGGACACCAGGATTGGGGATATCATGATGGGGACAACACAACTGGGGACATCGTGATTGGAGATATCATGATGGGGACAACACAACTGGGGACATCAGGATTGGGGATGTCATGATGGGGACACCAGGATTGGGGATGTCATGATGGGGACATCATGATGGGGACACCAGGATTGGGGATATCATGATGGGGACATCATGATGGGGACACCAGGATTGGGGATATCATGATGGGGACATCATGATGGGGACACCAGGATTGGGGATATCATGATGGGGATATCATGATGGGGACACCAGGATTGGGGATATCATGATGGGGACAACACAACTGGGACACCAGGATTGGGGATATCATGATGGGGACATCATGATGGGGACACCAGGATTGGGGATATCATGATGGGGACAACACAACTGGGGACATCAGGATTGGGGATGTCATGATGGGGACACCAGGATTGGGGACATCAGGATTGGGGATGTCATGATGGGGACACCAGGATTGGGGATGTCATGATGGGGACATCATGATGGGGACACCAGGATTGGGGATATCATGATGGGGACATCATGATGGGGACACCAGGATTGGGGATATCATGATGGGGACAACACAACTGGGGACATCAGGATTGGGGATATCATGATGGGGACAACACAACTGGAGACATCGTGATTGGAGATATCATGATGGGGACAACACAACTGGGGACTTCATGACTGGGGATGACATGATGGGGCCATCATGATTGGGGATGTCATGATGGGGACATCATGATGGGGACACCAGGATTGGGGATAACATGATGGGGACAACATGATAGGGACACCAGGATTGGGGATATCACGATGGGGACATCATGATGGGGACACCAGGATTGGGGACACCAGGATTGGGGATATCATGATGGGGACAACACAACTGGGGACATCGTGATTGGAGATATCATGATGGGGACAACACAACTCGGGACATCAGGATTGGGGATGTCATGATGGGGACACCAGGATTGGGGATGTCATGATGGGGACATCATGATGGGGACACCAGGATTGGGGATATCATGATGGGGACAACATGATAGGGACACCAGGATTTGGGATATCATGATGGGGACAACACAACTGGGGACATCGTGATTGGAGATATCATGATGGGGACAACACAACTGGGGACATCAGGATTGGGGATGTCATGATGGGGACACCAGGATTGGGGATGTCATGATGGGGACATCATGATGGGGACACCAGGATTTGGGATATCATGATGGGGACAACACATCTGGGGACATCGTGATTGGAGATATCATGATGGGGACAACACAACTGGGGACTTCATGACTGGGGATGTCTTGATGGGACCATCATGATTGGGGATGTCATGATGGGGACATCATGATGGGGACAACATGATAGGGACACCAGGATTGGGGATATCATGATGGGGACAACACAACTGGGGACATCAGGATTGGGGATGTCATTATGGGGACAACACAACTGGGGATGTTATGATGGGAACATCATGATGGGTACAACACAACTGGGGACACCAGGATTGGGGATATCATGATGGGGACAACATGATGGGGACACTTGGATTGGGGATATCATGATGGGGACAACACAACTGGGGACATCGTGATTGGAGATATCATGATGGGGACAACACAACTGGGGACATCAGGATTGGGGATGTCATGATGGGGACACCAGGATTGGGGATGTCATGATGGGGACATCATGATGGGGACACCAGGATTGGGGATATCATGATGGGTACAACATGATAGGGACACCAGGATTGGGGATATCATGATGGGGACATCATGATGGGGACACCAGGATTGGGGATATCATGATGGGGTCAACATGATAGGGACACCAGGATTGGGGATATCATGATGGGGACATCATGATGGGGACACCAGGATTGGGGATATCATGATGGGGACAACACAACTGGGGACACCAGGATTGGGGATATCATGATGGGGACAACACAACTGGGGACATCGTGATTGGGGATGTCATGATGGGGACATCATGATGGGGACACCAGGATTGGGGATATCATGATGGGGACATCATGATGGGGACACCAGGATTGGGGATATCATGATGGGGACAACATGATAGGGACACCAGGATTGGGGATATCATGATGGGGACATCATGATGGGGACACCAGGATTGGGGATATCATGATGGGGAAAACGCAACTGGGGACATCGTGATTGGAGATATCATGATGGGGTCAACACAACTGGGGACATCGTGATTGGAGATATCATGATGGGGACAACACAACTGGGGACATCATGACTGGGGATGTCATGATGGGGCCATCATGATTGGGGATGTCATGATGGGGACATCATGATGGGGACCCCAGGATTGGGGATATCGTGATGGGGACAACACAACTGGGGACACCAGGATTGGGGATATCATGATGGGGACAACACAACTGGGGACATCGTGATTGGAGATATCATGATGGGGACAACACAACTGGGGACATCATGATTGGGGATGTCATGATAGGGCCATCATGATTGGGGATGTCATGATGGGGACATCATGATGGGGACACCAGGATTGGGGATATCATGATGGGGACAACATGATAGGGACACCAGTATTGAGGATATCATGATGGGGACAACACAACTGGGGACACCAGGATTGGGGACACCCGGACTGGGGATATCATTATGGGGACAACACAACTGGGGATGTTATTATGGGGACATCATGATGGGGACAACACAACTGGGGACATCATGATTGGGGATATCATGATGGGGACAACACAACTGGGGACACCAGGATTGGGGATATCATGATGGGGACAACACAACTGGGGACATCGTGATTGGGGATGTCATGATGGGGACAACACAACTGGGGACATCATGATTGGGGATGTCATGATGGGGACATCATGATGGGGACACCAGGATTGGGGATGTCATGGTGGGGACAACATGATAGGGACACCAGGATTGGGGATATCATGATGGGGACATCATGATGGGGACACTTGGATTGGGGATATCATGATGGGGACAACACAACTGGGGACATCATGACTGGGGATGTCATGATGGGGCCATCATGATTGGGGATGTCATGATGGGGACATCATGATGGGGACACCAGGATTGGGGATATCATGATGGGGACAACATGATAGGGACACCCGGATTGGGGATATCATGATGGGGACAACACAACTGGGGACATCGTGATTGGAGATATCATGATGGGGACAACACAACTGAGGACATCAGGATTGGGGATGTCATGATGGGGACACCAGGATTGGGGATGTCATGATGGGGACATCATGATGAGGACACCAGGATTGGGGATATCATGATGGGGACATCATGATGGGGACACCAGGATTGGGGATATCATGATGGGGACATCATGATGGGGACACCAGGATTGGGGATATCATGATGGGGATATCATGATGGGGACACCAGGATTGGGGATATCATGATGGGGACAACACAACTGGGACACCAGGATTGGGGATATCATGATGGGGACATCATGATGGGGACACCAGGATTGGGGATATCATGATGGGGACAACACAACTGGGGACATCAGGATTGGGGATGTCATGATGGGGACACCAGGATTGGGGACATCAGGATTGGGGATGTCATGATGGGGACACCAGGATTGGGGATGTCATGATGGGGACATCATGATGGGGACACCAGGATTGGGGATATCATGATGGGGACATCATGATGGGGACACCAGGATTGGGGATATCATGATGGGGACAACACAACTGGGGACATCAGGATTGGGGATATCATGATGGGGACAACACAACTGGAGACATCGTGATTGGAGATATCATGATGGGGACAACACAACTGGGGACTTCATGACTGGGGATGACATGATGGGGCCATCATGATTGGGGATGTCATGATGGGGACATCATGATGGGGACACCAGGATTGGGGATAACATGATGGGGACAACATGATAGGGACACCAGGATTGGGGATATCACGATGGGGACACCATGATGGGGACACCAGGATTGGGGACACCAGGATTGGGGATATCATGATGGGGACAACACAACTGGGGACATCGTGATTGGAGATATCATGATGGGGACAACACAACTGGGGACATCAGGATTGGGGATGTCATGATGGGGACACCAGGATTGGGGATGTCATGATGGGGACATCATGATGGGGACACCAGGATTGGGGATATCATGATGGGGACATCATGATGGGGACACCAGGATTGGGGATATCATGATGGGGACATCATGATGGGGACACCAGGATTGGGGATATCATGATGGGGATATCATGATGGGGACACCAGGATTGGGGATATCATGATGGGGACAACACAACTGGGACACCAGGATTGGGGATATCATGATGGGGACATCATGATGGGGACACCAGGATTGGGGATATCATGATGGGGACAACACAACTGGGGACATCAGGATTGGGGATGTCATGATGGGGACACCAGGATTGGGGACATCAGGATTGGGGATGTCATGATGGGGACACCAGGATTGGGGATGTCATGATGGGGACATCATGATGGGGACACCAGGATTGGGGATATCATGATGGGGACATCATGATGGGGACACCAGGATTGGGGATATCATGATGGGGACAACACAACTGGGGACATCAGGATTGGGGATATCATGATGGGGACAACACAACTGGAGACATCGTGATTGGAGATATCATGATGGGGACAACACAACTGGGGACTTCATGACTGGGGATGACATGATGGGGCCATCATGATTGGGGATGTCATGATGGGGACATCATGATGGGGACACCAGGATTGGGGATAACATGATGGGGACAACATGATAGGGACACCAGGATTGGGGATATCACGATGGGGACATCATGATGGGGACACCAGGATTGGGGACACCAGGATTGGGGATATCATGATGGGGACAACACAACTGGGGACATCGTGATTGGAGATATCATGATGGGGACAACACAACTGGGGACATCAGGATTGGGGATGTCATGATGGGGACACCAGGATTGGGGATGTCATGATGGGGACATCATGATGGGGACACCAGGATTGGGGATATCATGATGGGGACATCATGATGGGGACACCAGGATTGGGGATATCATGATGGGGACATCATGATGGGGACACCAGGATTGGGGATATCATGATGGGGATATCATGATGGGGACACCAGGATTGGGGATATCATGATGGGGACAACACAACTGGGACACCAGGATTGGGGATATCATGATGGGGACATCATGATGGGGACACCAGGATTGGGGATATCATGATGGGGACAACACAACTGGGGACATCAGGATTGGGGATGTCATGATGGGGACACCAGGATTGGGGACATCAGGATTGGGGATGTCATGATGGGGACACCAGGATTGGGGATGTCATGATGGGGACATCATGATGGGGACACCAGGATTGGGGATATCATGATGGGGACATCATGATGGGGACACCAGGATTGGGGATATCATGATGGGGACAACACAACTGGGGACATCAGGATTGGGGATATCATGATGGGGACAACACAACTGGAGACATCGTGATTGGAGATATCATGATGGGGACAACACAACTGGGGACTTCATGACTGGGGATGACATGATGGGGCCATCATGATTGGGGATGTCATGATGGGGACATCATGATGGGGACACCAGGATTGGGGATAACATGATGGGGACAACATGATAGGGACACCAGGATTGGGGATATCACGATGGGGACATCATGATGGGGACACCAGGATTGGGGACACCAGGATTGGGGATATCATGATGGGGACAACACAACTGGGGACATCGTGATTGGAGATATCATGATGGGGACAACACAACTGGGGACATCAGGATTGGGGATGTCATGATGGGGACACCAGGATTGGGGATGTCATGATGGGGACATCATGATGGGGACACCAGGATTGGGGATATCATGATGGGGACATCATGATGGGGACACCAGAATTGGGGATATCATGATGGGGACATCATGATGGGGACACCAGGATTGGGGATATCATGATGGGGATATCATGATGGGGACACCAGGATTGGGGATATCATGATGGGGACAACACAACTGGGACACCAGGATTGGGGATATCATGATGGGGACATCATGATGGGGACACCAGGATTGGGGATATCATGATGGGGACAACACAACTGGGGACATCAGGATTGGGGATGTCATGATGGGGACACCAGGATTGGGGACATCAGGATTGGGGATGTCATGATGGGGACACCAGGATTGGGGATGTCATGATGGGGCATCATGATGGGGACACCAGGATTGGGGATATCATGATGGGGACAACACAACTGGGGACATCAGGATTGGGGATATCATGATGGGGACAACACAACTGGAGACATCGTGATTGGAGATATCATGATGGGGACAACACAACTGGGGACTTCATGACTGGGGATGACATGATGGGGCCATCATGATTGGGGATGTCATGATGGGGACATCATGATGGGGACACCAGGATTGGGGATAACATGATGGGGACAACATGATAGGGACACCAGGATTGGGGATATCACGATGGGGACATCATGATGGGGACATCAGGATTGGGGACACCAGGATTGGGGATATCATGATGGGGACAACACAACTGGGGACATCGTGATTGGAGATATCATGATGGGGACAACACAACTGGGGACATCAGGATTGGGGATGTCATGATGGGGACACCAGGATTGGGGATGTCATGATGGGGACATCATGATGGGGACACCAGGATTGGGGATATCATGATGGGGACATCATGATGGGGACACCAGGATTGGGGATATCATGATGGGGACATCATGATGGGGACACCAGGATTGGGGATATCATGATGGGGATATCATGATGGGGACACCAGGATTGGGGATATCATGATGGGGACAACACAACTGGGACACCAGGATTGGGGATATCATGATGGGGACATCATGATGGGGACACCAGGATTGGGGATATCATGATGGGGACAACACAACTGGGGACATCAGGATTGGGGATGTCATGATGGGGACACCAGGATTGGGGACATCAGGATTGGGGATGTCATGATGGGGACACCAGGATTGGGGATGTCATGATGGGGACATCATGATGGGGACACCAGGATTGGGGATATCATGATGGGGACATCATGATGGGGACACCAGGATTGGGGATATCATGATGGGGACAACACAACTGGGGACATCAGGATTGGGGATATCATGATGGGGACAACACAACTGGAGACATCGTGATTGGAGATATCATGATGGGGACAACACAACTGGGGACTTCATGACTGGGGATGACATGATGGGGCCATCATGATTGGGGATGTCATGATGGGGACATCATGATGGGGACACCAGGATTGGGGATAACATGATGGGGACAACATGATAGGGACACCAGGATTGGGGATATCACGATGGGGACATCATGATGGGGACACCAGGATTGGGGACACCAGGATTGGGGATATCATGATGGGGACAACACAACTGGGGACATCGTGATTGGAGATATCATGATGGGGACAACACAACTCGGGACATCAGGATTGGGGATGTCATGATGGGGACACCAGGATTGGGGATGTCATGATGGGGACATCATGATGGGGACACCAGGATTGGGGATATCATGATGGGGACAACATGATAGGGACACCAGGATTTGGGATATCATGATGGGGACAACACAACTGGGGACATCGTGATTGGAGATATCATGATGGGGACAACACAACTGGGGACATCAGGATTGGGGATGTCATGATGGGGACACCAGGATTGGGGATGTCATGATGGGGACATCATGATGGGGACACCAGGATTTGGGATATCATGATGGGGACAACACATCTGGGGACATCGTGATTGGAGATATCATGATGGGGACAACACAACTGGGGACTTCATGACTGGGGATGTCTTGATGGGACCATCATGATTGGGGATGTCATGATGGGGACATCATGATGGGGACAACATGATAGGGACACCAGGATTGGGGATATCATGATGGGGACAACACAACTGGGGACATCAGGATTGGGGATGTCATTATGGGGACAACACAACTGGGGATGTTATGATGGGAACATCATGATGGGTACAACACAACTGGGGACACCAGGATTGGGGATATCATGATGGGGACAACATGATGGGGACACTTGGATTGGGGATATCATGATGGGGACAACACAACTGGGGACATCGTGATTGGAGATATCATGATGGGGACAACACAACTGGGGACATCAGGATTGGGGATGTCATGATGGGGACACCAGGATTGGGGATGTCATGATGGGGACATCATGATGGGGACACCAGGATTGGGGATATCATGATGGGTACAACATGATAGGGACACCAGGATTGGGGATATCATGATGGGGACATCATGATGGGGACACCAGGATTGGGGATATCATGATGGGGTCAACATGATAGGGACACCAGGATTGGGGATATCATGATGGGGACATCATGATGGGGACACCAGGATTGGGGATATCATGATGGGGACAACACAACTGGGGACACCAGGATTGGGGATATCATGATGGGGACAACACAACTGGGGACATCGTGATTGGGGATGTCATGATGGGGACATCATGATGGGGACACCAGGATTGGGGATATCATGATGGGGACAACATGATAGGGACACCAGGATTGGGGATATCATGATGGGGACATCATGATGGGGACACCAGGATTGGGGATATCATGATGGGGAAAACGCAACTGGGGACATCGTGATTAGAGATATCATGATGGGGTCAACACAACTGGGGACATCGTGATTGGAGATATCATGATGGGGACAACACAACTGGGGACATCATGACTGGGGATGTCATGATGGGGCCATCATGATTGGGGATGTCATGATGGGGACATCATGATGGGGACCCCAGGATTGGGGATATCGTGATGGGGACAACACAACTGGGGACACCAGGATTGGGGATATCATGATGGGGACAACACAACTGGGGACATCGTGATTGGAGATATCATGATGGGGACAACACAACTGGGGACATCATGATTGGGGATGTCATGATAGGGCCATCATGATTGGGGATGTCATGATGGGGACATCATGATGGGGACACCAGGATTGGGGATATCATGATGGGGACAATATGATAGGGACACCAGTATTGAGGATATCATGATGGGGACAACACAACTGGGGACACCAGGATTGGGGACACCAGGACTGGGGATATCATGATGAGGACAACACAACTGGGGACATCAGGATTGGGGATGTCATTATGGGGACAACACAACTGGGGATGTTATTATGGGGACATCATGATGGGGACAACACAACTGGGGACATCATGATTGGGGATATCATGATGGGGACATCATGATGGGGACACCAGGATTGGGGATATCATGATGGGGACAACACAACTGGGGACATCGTGATTGGAGATATCATGATGGGGACAACACAACTGGGGACTTCATGATTGGGGATGTCATGATGGGGACATCATGATGGGGACACCAGGATTGGGGCTATCATGATGGGGACAACACGACTGGGGACACCAGGATTGGGGACACCAGGATTGGGGATATCATGATGGGGACAACACAACGGGGACAACACAACTGGGGACATCATGACTGGGGATGTCATGAGGGAGACATCACGATTGGGGACATCATGATGGGGACAACACAATGGGGACACTAGAATTGGGGATATCATGATGGGGACACCATGGTTGGGGTCATGGTGATAGGGACATCACGATTGGGGACAACATAGAACCATAGAATCATAGAACAACCAGGTTGGAAGGTACCCATCGGATCATCGAGTCCAACCATTCCTATCAAACACTAACCCATGTCCCTCAAGACCTCATCCACCCGTTCCTTAAACACCTCCAGGGAAGGGGAATCAACCACCTCCCTGGGCAGCCTGTTCCAATGCCCAATGACCCTTTCCGTGAAAAACTTCCGCCTAATCTCCAGCCTAAATCTCCCCTGGTGGAGCTTGAGGCCAGTGGGTCTCTTCCAACCTGGTTGTTCTACGATTCTATGATTTGCACCTCAAAAAGACAGCAAAGCCAATGAATTACACATCCAAGGATATAGCTTCTGAAACAAGAACTAAATACACTCGAAATTTCCAAGTACTCCAAAAAGGACACTAGCTATGGGAAGCCTACACTCTAGCACAGAACTTATTGACTGAAGAAAATCAACCTGAGGTATCAAGAAAAGTAAAGGGCACTGAACTTGGGGCACAACAACCCTGAGCAGCTCCAGACGAGGAGAAGTCTGGAAAGTGGCTGGAGGAGAAGGACCTGGGGAATGTTGGTTGACAGGGACTGACCATGAGCCAGCAGTGTGCCTAGGTGGCCAAAAAGGCCAATGGCATCCTGGCTTGGATCAGAAATGGTGTGAGCAGCAGGGCCAGGGAGGTGATTCTCCCTCTGGACTCAGCACTGGGGAGGCTGCTCCTTGAATCCTGTGTTGAGTTGTGGGCCCCTCAGCACAAGAAGGATGTTGAGGCTCTGGAGAGAGTCCAGAGAAGAGCAACAAGGCTGGGGAAGGGGCTGGAGAACAGGCCCTGTGAGGAGTGGCTGAGAGAGCTGGGGGGGTTTATCCTGGAGAAGAGGAGACTGAGAGGAGACCTCATTGCTCTCTCCAACTCCCTGAAAGGAGGTTGTAGAGAGGAGGGAGCTGGGCTCTTCTCCCAAGGGACAGGGGACAGGACGAGAGGGAATGGCCTCAAGCTCCACCAGGGGAGATTTAGGCTGGAGATTAGGAGGAAGTTTTTCCCAGAAAGGGTCATTGGAATAGGCTGCCCAGGGAGGTGGTTGATTCCCCTTCCCTGGAGGTGTATAAGGCACAGGTGGATGAGGTCTTGAGGGACTTGGTTTAGTGTTTGATAGGAATGGTTGGACTAGAAGATCCGATGGGTCCCTTCCAACCTGGTTGTTCTGTGATTCTGTGATTCTGTGACCTGGGGGGATGTTGGTCGACAGCGACTGACCGTGAGGCAGCAGTGTGCCCAGGGGGCCAAGAAGGCCAATGGCATCCTGGCTTGGAGCAGAAATGGTGTGAGCAGCAGGGCCAGGGAGGGGATTCTCCCTCTGGACTCAGCACTGGGGAGGCCGCTCCTTGAATCCTGTGTTGAGTTGTGGGCCCCTCAGCACAAGAAGGATGTTGAAGCTCTGGAGTGAGTCCAGAGAAGAGCCATGAAGCTGGTGAAGGGGCTGGAGAACAGGCCTGAGGGCCCTGGGGATGTTTCTCCTGGAGAGGAGGAGCCTGAGGGGAGAACTCATTCCCCGCCCTGGGCGGTGAATGAAGGGGCGGGTCACGTGGGGGTGGGGGGTGTGGCTTGTGAGAAAGTGGGCGTGTCTTAGGTTAGACTGGGCGTGGCCATGCAAATGAAGCCCGACTTCCCGTCTAGTCCCCGTCTGGTCCTACGGGTAGGGGAGGGAATGGAGTGGGTGGGTTCTGTGGGGCAAATCTGAGCTCTATGGGGCAGATCTGAGCTCTGTGGGGCAGATCTGAGCTCTGTGGGGCAGGACCGGGCGTCGGGGGTGGATTCGGGGTGCTGTGGGGCGGAACCGGGGCCCGTACTGGGCTCTGTGGGGCAGAACCGGAGCTGAGCTCCGGGATGTGTGGGGCAGGGCCGGGCTCTGTGGGGCAGAGTCGGGCTCTATGGGGCAGAACTGGGCTGGGAGGGGCTCAACTGGGGCTGAACCAGGCTCTATGGGGCAGGAGTGGGGTTGAACTGGGCTCTATGGGGTTGAACGGGGCTCTGTGGGGCTGTGTGGATCTCTGGGGGACAGAACCAGGCTCTATGGGGCAGAACTAGAGCTGAACCAGGCTCTGTGGGGCTCTGTGGGGCTGTGTGGGGCTCTATGGGGCTGAACCGGGGAGAAACTGGGCTCTGTGGGACCGAACCAGGCTCTATGGGGCTGTGTGGGGCTGAACTGGGGCAGAACTGGGCTCTGTGGGGCTCTATGGGGCTCTATGGGGACTCTCTGGAGCAGAAGTGGGGCAGAACCAGGCTCTATGGGGCAGAACTGGGGCTGATCTGGGCTCTATGGTTCTCTGTGGGGCTGATCTGGGCTCTATGGGGCTCTATGGGGACTCTATGGAGCAGAACTGGGGCAGAACCAGGCTCACCTCAATCTCCGCTCTTGCAGCTCTTTCAGTCCCATCAGCCTAACCCTGAGCAGACATGGTGTGACCAGCAGGGCTAATTCTCCTTGAGAATTAGCTAAGATTAAAAAACGTCCTGACACCAGGACCCCTCTAGGGCTCAGCAGAGCCCCGTTAGGGAGCTCCAGGCCCCTAAAAGAAAGAAAAATGGGAGAAAAAAAATGGGAGGAAAAAAATGGGGAGAAATATGGGAAATTAGCTTCCGAGCTCAGTGCTGCCTCCGTGTGGCCACATTGTGGTACTGCAGGGGGGCTCAAGAGGCTCTTCCACAAGTGGCTGCTGCTCACTGTTTCCCACCCCAGTTGCCCCTGAGTGGTCCGGGGGGGTCCTAGAGGGGTTTTGGGGGTTCTATAGGTATTCTGTGGGTCTCTAGAGAATTTCTACAGGTTCCTAGAGGGGTCCTTGGGGATCTTAGGGGGAATGTAGGGTGTCCTAGAGGGGCCCTGGGGGGTCCCTCGAAGGTTTCCTGGGGTCCTAGAGGGGTCCTACAGGGCCCTAGAGGGATGCTGGGGGACCCTATGGGGGTCTTAGAGGGCTCTCTAGGTGTCCTTGGGGTCCCTAGAGGGATTCTGGGGGTCACGGAGAGGTCCTGGGGAGTCCCTAGAGGAGCCCTGGGGGGCTCTAGAGGGATCCAGAAGGACATAGAGACATCTTGGGGGTACCTAGAGGGGTTCTGGGGGGTACCTAGAGGCATCGAAGAAGGGCCCTGGTGTTCCCTAAAGGGGTGCTGGGGGTACTAGATGGGCCCTGGGGGGCTCTAGGGACTCCTAGAGGGTTCCTGAGAGACCCTCAAGGGGCCTGGGGGGGGCTCTAGACCTCACCCAGTCCATCCTTTAGGACCCCAGGAGCTGGATCACAGTCCTTTCCCTTCACGGACACGCAGGACAGAGGGAGATGACGCAGGGAGATGGTTAAGGAAAGCTTTATTAAGAGGTTGTGAACATCCTGAGAGTCAACAAAGTCAAGTGAAAGGTCCTCCAGCTGCGTCGGGTCAATCAGAGGCTGAATGCGGAGAGTCCATAGAACGTCTTGATCTTGAAGGGTGTTGCAGTGTGCCCCACAACATCAACCCGTCCGGGAGAGAACGGCACGGAGATCGCCCCCACCTCCGGGCCAAGCAACACAGACACCAATATGGGGATGCTACAATGGCGTTTATTCGATATCAAAATAGCCTTATATAGTCTCTAAATAAGAGAGGGAGAGGGTCGAGTGAGACCCCAGACTCATAGGGCCCCTCCAAAGCTACATGGGGACCCACAGACCTGTTGGGGGTCAGTGTCTATGTGGCTCTAGGAGTCCCTATGGGGCTGGGGTTGGGATGGCTTTGTAGGTCTCGGAAGGGGGTCCCTGTGTGGGGCTGAGGTCCTGGCGGGGACTCCTATGGAGAGGGGTTCTCAATTGGAAGGGGGAAGATTTAGATTTGCCATCGGGAAGTTCTTCGCCGTGAGGTGAGCATCCTGGGCTTGTAGGAGGTGTCCCTGCTCATCACAGGTTTGGAACTGGGTGACCTTAAAGGATCTTAAATGACCTTAAATAACCTTTAATTATCTTAAATAACCTTAAATGATTTTAAATGATAACCTTAGATTATCTTAAATAACCTTAAATGATCTTAAATGATAACCTTAAATGATCTTAAATGATAACCTTAGATTATCTTAAATAACCTTAAATGATCTTAAATGATAACCTTAAATGATCTTAAATGATAACCTTAGATTATCTTAAATAACCTTAAATGATCTTAAATGATAACCTTAAATGATCTTAAATGATAACCTTAGATTATCTTAAATAACCTTAAATGATCTTAAATGATAACCTTAAATGATCTTAAATGATAACCTTAGATTATCTTAAATAACCTTAAATGATCTTAAATGATAACCTTAAATGATCTTAAATCCAAACCAAATCATTCTTCTAAAGCTCTCTGAAGTCTAACCCAACCAACCATCACATGCTCTTGAGCTCTCGAAAGTCTACCCAGACCAGCCATCACTTGGTCTTGAGCTCTCCAAAGTCTATCCCAACCAGCCGTCACTTGGTCTTTAGCTCTGTGCCATCTATCCAGACCATCGATCACTTCCTCTATAACTCTCTGACGTATATACGGATTGCGCACCGCTTCCAGTATAGGTCCTCGATGTCTACCCAGATCAGCCTTCGCTTCCTTTAGAGCTCTCCTATGTCTAGTCAGATCAGCTTCCGCTTCCTCTACAGCTCTCCAACGTCCAACCAGATCAGTCCACACTTCCTCTCGAGTTCTCAGACATGTATCCAGAGCAGCCTCCACTCTGTACAGAGCTGTCAGAGGTCTATCCACATCAACCTCCCTTTCCTCACTCTCTCCCTGTTGTCTATCCCCTCTAGCCTGGTAGTAGTTCCAGAAGTAGCGGACGAGCGCCGCGGATACAGTGATGGCAGTGAACATCTTGTCACGGAAGTTGGAATTCTTCCTGTAGGTCTCTAGAAGGTCCCCAGACACGGGCAGAGCTGACTTGCCCTTCACGCCGACAGATGTTTCCCTTCCAGCAAAACTGGTTGCGGGCTCTGCGAAAGCCAAATCGCAGCCAAAAGGCCTTGATCAGGCACCGAGAAAGGCACAGGCAGCTCCCAGCAGAGAGACCACCTGCCTCGTCCAGGTCCTCCTGGAGAGTGACTCCAGAGGGGGCTTTGCCCTGTATTTATAGGAGGTCTCGTAGGTCACAGGGCAGCATCACAGAGGGTGACATCACAAAGGCCGAGGGGGCGTTGCCCTGGCGACCCTAGGGCTCTCCTAGCTCACAGGGTGACATCACAAAGGCCGAGGGGGCGTTGCCCTGGCGACCCTAGGGCTCTCCTAGCTCACAGGGTGACATCACAAAGGCCGAGGGGGCGTTGCCCTGGCGACCCTAGGGCTCTCCTAGCTCACAGGGTGACATCACAAAGGCCGAGGGGGCGTTGCCCTGGCGACCCTAGGGCTCTCCTAGCTCACAGGGTGACATCACAAAGGCCGAGGGGGCGTTGCCCTGGCGACCCTAGGGCTCTCCTAGCTCACAGGGTGACATCACAAAGGCCGAGGGGGCGTTGCCCTGGCGACCCTAGGGCTCTCCTAGCTCACAGGGTGACATCACAAAGGCCGAGGGGGCGTTGCCCTGGCGACCCTAGGGCTCTCCTAGCTCACAGGGTGACATCACAAAGGCCGAGGGGGCGTTGCCCTGGCGACCCTAGGGCTCTCCTAGCTCACAGGGTGACATCACAAAGGCCGAGGGGGCGTTGCCCTGGCGACCCTAGGGCTCTCCTAGCTCACAGGGTGACATCACAAAGGCCGAGGGGGCGTTGCCCTGGCGACCCTAGGGCTCTCCTAGCTCACAGGGTGACATCACAAAGGCCGAGGGGGCGTTGCCCTGGCGACCCTAGGGCTCTCCTAGCTCACAGGGTGACATCACAAAGGCCGAGGGGGCGTTGCCCTGGCGACCCTAGGGCTCTCCTAGCTCACAGGGTGACATCACAAAGGCCGAGGGGGCGTTGCCCTGGCGACCCTAGGGCTCTCCTAGCTCACAGGGTGACATCACAATGGCCGAGGGGGCGTTGCCCTGGCGACCCTAGGGCTCTCCTAGCTCACAGGGTGACATCACAAAGGCCGAGGGGGCGTTGCCCTGGCGACCCTAGGGCTCTCCTAGCTCACAGGGTGACATCACAAAGGCCGAGGGGGCGTTGCCCTGGCGACCCTAGGGCTCTCCTAGCTCACAGGGTGACATCACAAAGGCCGAGGGGGCGTTGCCCTGGCGACCCTAGGGCTCTCCTAGCTCACAGGGTGACATCACAAAGGCCGAGGGGGCGTTGCCCTGGAGACCTTAGGGCTCTCCTAGCTCACAGGGTGACATCACAAAGGCCATGACCAGCATCACTCCAGATGGGGCTTTGCCCTGGACACCTTACAGCTCTCCTAGCTCACAGGGCAGCATCACAAAGGGTGACATCACAAAGGCCAGTACCAGCATCACTCCAGAGGGGGCCTTGCCCTGGACACCTTAGAGCTCTCCTAGCTCACAGGGCAGCATCACAGAGGGTGACATCACAGAGGCCACAAGGCCAGGCAGCCCACCCCTCAGAGCAGAATTTGCTGCAGAGATGGCAGCAGAGCCGCACAGCTCCCAGGCTGATGGGTTAGAGGCACACAACAGGCCCCACCTGGCCCTGACCATGCTGTGCAATCACTACAATTCTTCTCCAAGTCCAACCATTCCTATCTGCCAATAAACCATGTCCCTCAGCACCTCGTCTACCTGTCTTTTAAAGCCCTCCAGGGAAAGGGACTCAACCCCCTCCTTGGGCAGCCTCTGACACTGCCCAATGACACTTTCTGGGAAAGATTTTTTTCCTACTGTCCAGCCTGAGCCTCTCCTGGTGGAGCTTGAGGCCATTCCCTCTCGGCCTGTCCCTTGGGAGAAGAGCCCAGCTCCCTCCTCTCCACAACCTCCTCTCAGGGAGTTGCAGAGAGCAATGAGGTCTCCCCCTGTTAGCATCGGCATGACAATAAACACCTAACACTCTCGGGAGGGTTATATGTTGGTGCTTTATTGGGGGGGGGCCCCCAGGGATCAGGGAATAGTTTCGCAAATCTGATCCCCCAACACTGTTATAACTCGACCGATATTTATTCTCGTGAGGTTTCGCAATCTAATGTATATTCAACAGGTTACACCATTGTCCAATGCATATGTATATTTCGATGACCTCATCAGCAAGTTTTTTATCAGCTCTTCCTGCGCTTGCGTACCTCCTTCTGGTGGTCGTGAAGAGGAAGGTTCCTTCATCATCCTCAGGGGAAAAATAGTTTTTTTATTGTGAACTTTTTACCTTTCTTCTTTTGGGCATTGTCCAACATGAATTTACTGCCGATTTCCTTCTATCGCTACTTTAATTAACTCTAGTTTGGTAGACTCCATTCTTATCTTGCTACTTGAGTAATTTACGCTCTCCTGTTTTAACGAAGTTAGTGTTATCTTGTTAGCATTCCTAAGTAACTAGCACCTTTTCCTACAACACTAGGTTTTAAGATTTCTTGTAACTTTTAAAACTACTACATACATTTAAATCATTTCTTTTCTTGATTTGCACCTCATCCACCCGTCCCTTAAACACCTCCAGGGAAGGGGAATCAACCACCTCCCTGGGCAGCCTATTCCAATGCCCAATGACCCTTTCTGTGAAAAACCTCCTCCTAATCTCTAGCCTAAATCTCCCCTGGTGGAGCTTGAGGCCATTCCCTCTCGTCCTGTCCCCTGTCCCTTGGGAGAAGAGCACAGCTCCCTCCTCTCCACAACCTCCTCTCAGGGAGTTGGAGAGAGTAATGAGGTCTCCTCTCAGCCTCCTCTTCTCCAGGATAAACCCCCCCAGCTCTCTCAGCCGCTCCTCATAGGGCCTGTTCTCCAGCCCCTTCCCCAGCCTCGTTGCTCTTCTCTGGACTCTCTCCAGAGCCTCAACATCCTTCTTGTGCTGAGGGGCCCACAACTCAACACAGGATTCAAGGAGCGGCCTCCCCAGTGCTGAGTCCAGAGGGAGAATCACCTCCCTGGCCCTGCTGCTCACACCATTTCTGATCCAAGCCAGGATGCCACTTCATGCTCCATCCCTTCCAATGGATCTTCTATGAAAGCTCAAACCTCCCTGCTGTCACACACAGAGCTGGCACTCACAGAGAGAAGTGCCAAGTGGTGTCCCCAGGGCTCAGTGGTGGCTCCAGCCCTGGTCAAGGTCTTCATCAATGACCTGGCTGAAGGCATGGAGGGCTCCCTGAGCGAGTTTGGGGCTGACGCTGAGCTGGGTGGATCTGCTGGAGGGTTGGAGGCTCCAAAGGGATCAGAACAGGCTGGATCCATGGGCTGAGACCAATGGGATGAAGGTTAATGAGGCCAAACGGCAGATCCTGCACTTGGGGCACAAACAACCCTGAGCAGCTCCAGAGCAGGAGAAGCCTGGAAAGTGCCTGGAGGAGAAGGACCTGGGGGTGTTGGTTGAAGAGGAGGCAGCAGTGTGCCCAGGGGGCCAAGAAGGCCAATGGCATCCTGGCTTGGATCAGAAATGGTGTGAGCAGCAGGGCCAGGGAGGTTCTTCTCCCTCTGGACTCAGCACTGGTGAGACTGCTCCTTGAATCCTGTGTTGAGTTGTGGGCCCCTCAGCACAAGAAGGATGTTGAGGCTCTGGAGAGAGTCCAGAGAAGAGCAACGAGGTGGTTGATTCCCCTTCCCTGGAGGTGTATAAGGCACAGGTGGATGAGGTCTTGAGGGACTTGGTTTAGTGTTTGATAGGAATGGTTGGACTAGAAGATCCGATGGGTCCCTTCCAACCTGGTTGTTCTGTGATTCTGTGATTCTGTGACCTGGGGGGATGTTGGTCGACAGCGACTGACCGTGAGGCAGCAGTGTGCCCAGGGGGCCAAGAAGGCCAAGGGCATCCTGGCTTGGATCAGAAATGGTGTGACCAGCAGGGCCAGGGAGGGGATTCTCCCTCTGGACTCAGCACTGGGGAGGCCGCTCCTTGAATCCTGTGTTGAGTTGTGGGCCCCTCAGCACAAGAAGGATGTTGAAGCTCTGGAGTGAGTCCAGAGAAGAGCCATGAAGCTGGTGAAGGGGCTGGAGAACAGGCCTGAGGGCCCTGGGGATGTTTCTCCTGGAGAGGAGGAGCCTGAGGGGAGAACTCATTCCCCGCCCTGGGCGGTGAATGAAGGGGCGGGTCACGTGGGGGTGGGGTGTGTGGCTTGTGAGAAAGTGGGCGTGTCTTAGGTTAGACTGGGCGTGGCCATGCAAATGAAGCCCGACTTCCCGTCTAGTCCCCGTCTGGTCCTACGGGTAGGGGAGGGAATGGAGTGGGTGGGTTCTGTGGGGCAAATCTGAGCTCTATGGGGCAGATCTGAGCTCTGTGGGGCAGATCTGAGCTCTGTGGGGCAGGACCGGGCGTCGGGGGTGGATTCGGGGTGCTGTGGGGCGGAACCGGGGCCCGTACTGGGCTCTGTGGGGCAGAACCGGAGCTGAGCTCCGGGATGTGTGGGGCAGGGCCGGGCTCTGTGGGGCAGAGTCGGGCTCTATGGGGCAGAACTGGGCTGGGAGGGGCTCAACTGGGGCTGAACCAGGCTCTATGGGGCAGGAGTGGGGTTGAACTGGGCTCTATGGGGTTGAACGGGGCTCTGTGGGGCTGTGTGGATCTCTGGGGGACAGAACCAGGCTCTATGGGGCAGAACTAGAGCTGAACCAGGCTCTGTGGGGCTCTGTGGGGCTGTGTGGGGCTCTATGGGGCTGAACCGGGGAGAAACTGGGCTCTGTGGGACCGAACCAGGCTCTATGGGGCTGTGTGGGGCTGAACTGGGGCAGAACTGGGCTCTGTGGGGCTCTATGGGGCTCTATGGGGACTCTCTGGAGCAGAAGTGGGGCAGAACCAGGCTCTATGGGGCAGAACTGGGGCTGATCTGGGCTCTATGGTTCTCTGTGGGGCTGATCTGGGCTCTATGGGGCTCTATGGGGACTCTATGGAGCAGAACTGGGGCAGAACCAGGCTCACCTCAATCTCCGCTCTTGCAGCTCTTTCAGTCCCATCAGCCTAACCCTGAGCAGACATGGTGTGACCAGCAGGGCTAATTCTCCTTGAGAATTAGCTAAGATTAAAAAACGTCCTGACACCAGGACCCCTCTAGGGCTCAGCAGAGCCCCGTTAGGGAGCTCCAGGCCCCTAAAAGAAAGAAAAATGGGAGAAAAAAAATGGGAGGAAAAAAATGGGGAGAAATATGGGAAATTAGCTTCCGAGCTCAGTGCTGCCTCCGTGTGGCCACATTGTGGTACTGCAGGGGGGCTCAAGAGGCTCTTCCACAAGTGGCTGCTGCTCACTGTTTCCCACCCCAGTTGCCCCTGAGTGGTCCGGGGGGGTCCTAGAGGGGTTTTGGGGGTTCTATAGGTATTCTGTGGGTCTCTAGAGAATTTCTACAGGTTCCTAGAGGGGTCCTTGGGGATCTTAGGGGGAATGTAGGGTGTCCTAGAGGGGCCCTTGGGGGTCCCTCGAAGGTTTCCTGGGGTCCTAGAGGGGTCCTACAGGGCCCTAGAGGGATGCTGGGGGACCCTATGGGGGTCTTAGAGGGCTCTCTAGGTGTCCTTGGGGTCCCTAGAGGGATTCTGGGGGTCACGGAGAGGTCCTGGGGAGTCCCTAGAGGAGCCCTGGGGGGCTCTAGAGGGATCCAGAAGGACATAGAGACATCTTGGGGGTACCTAGAGGGGTTCTGGGGGGTACCTAGAGGCATCGAAGAAGGGCCCTGGTGTTCCCTAAAGGGGTGCTGGGGGTACTAGATGGGCCCTGGGGGGCTCTAGGGACTCCTAGAGGGTTCCTGAGAGACCCTCAAGGGGCCTGGGGGGGGCTCTAGACCTCACCCAGTCCATCCTTTAGGACCCCAGGAGCTGGATCACAGTCCTTTCCCTTCACAGACACGCAGGACAGAGGGAGATGACGCAGGGAGATGGTTAAGGAAAGCTTTATTAAGAGGTTGTGAACATCCTGAGAGTCAACAAAGTCAAGTGAAAGGTCCTCCAGCTGCGTCGGGTCAATCAGAGGCTGAATGCGGAGAGTCCATAGAACATCTTGATCTTGAAGGGTGTTGCAGTGTGCCCCACAACATCAACCCGTCCGGGAGAGAACGGCACGGAGACCGCCCCCGCCTCCGGGCCAAGCAACACAGACACCAATATGGGGATGCTACAATGGCGTTTATTCGATATCAAAATAGCCTTATATAGTCTCTAAATAAGAGAGGGAGAGGGTCGAGTGAGACCCCAGACTCATAGGGCCCCTCCAAAGCTACATGGGGACCCACAGACCTGTTGGGGGTCAGTGTCTATGTGGCTCTAGGAGTCCCTATGGGGCTGGGGTTGGGATGGCTTTGTAGGTCTCGGAAGGGGGTCCCTGTGTGGGGCTGAGGTCCTGGCGGGGACTCCTATGGAGAGGGGTTCTCAACTGGAAGGGGGAAGATTTAGATTTGCCATCGGGAAGTTCTTCGCCGTGAGGTGAGCATCCTGGGCTTGTAGGAGGTGTCCCTGCTCATCACAGGTTTGGAACTGGGTGACCTTAAAGGATCTTAAATGACCTTAAATAACCTTTAATTATCTTAAATAACCTTAAATGATTTTAAATGATAACCTTAGATTATCTTAAATAACCTTAAATGATCTTAAATGATAACCTTAAATGATCTTAAATGATAACCTTAGATTATCTTAAATAACCTTAAATGATCTTAAATGATAACCTTAAATGATCTTAAATGATAACCTTAGATTATCTTAAATAACCTTAAATGATCTTAAATGATAACCTTAAATGATCTTAAATGATAACCTTAGATTATCTTAAATAACCTTAAATGATCTTAAATGATAACCTTAAATGATCTTAAATCCAAACCAAATCATTCTTCTCAAGCTTTCCGAAGTCTAACCCAACCAACCATCGCTTGCTCTTGAGCTCTCGAAAGTCTAGTCAGACCAGCCATCACTTGGTCTTGAGCTCTCCAAAGTCTATCCCAACCAGCCGTCACTTGGTCTTTAGCTCTGTGACATCTATCCAGACCAGCCATCACTTGCTCTAGAGCTCTCTGACGTCTATACGGATCGCCCCCCGCTTCCTGTACAGATCTCCGATGTCTACCCAGATCAGCCTTCGCTTCCTTTAGAGCTCTCCTATGTCTAGTCAGATCAGCTTCCGCTTCCTCTACAGCTCTCCAACGTCCAACCAGATCAGTCCACTCTTCCTCTCGAGTTCTCAGACATGTATCCAGAGCAGCCTCCACTCTGTCCAGAGCTCTCAGAGGTCTATCCACATCAACCTCCCTTTCCTCACTCTCTCCCTGTTGTCTATCCCCTCTAGCCTGGTAGTAGTTCCAGAAGCAGCGGACGAGCGCCGCGGATACAGTGATGGCAGTGAACATCTTGTCACGGAAGTTGGAATTCTTCCTGTAGGTCTCTAGAAGGTCCCCAGACACGGGCAGAGCTGACTTGCCCTTCACGCCGACAGATGTTTCCCTTCCAGCAAAACTGGTTGCGGGCTCTGCGAAAGCCAAATCGCAGCCAAAAGGCCTTGATCAGGCACCGAGAAAGGCACAGGCAGCTCCCAGCAGAGAGACCACCTGCCTCGTCCAGGTCCTCCTGGAGAGTGACTCCAGAGGGGGCTTTGCCCTGTATTTATAGGAGGTCTCGTAGGTCACAGGGCAGCATCACAGAGGGTGACATCACAAAGGCCGAGGGGGCGTTGCCCTGGCGACCCTAGGGCTCTCCTAGCTCACAGGGTGACATCACAAAGGCCGAGGGGGCGTTGCCCTGGCGACCCTAGGGCTCTCCTAGCTCACAGGGTGACATCACAAAGGCCGAGGGGGCGTTGCCCTGGCGACCCTAGGGCTCTCCTAGCTCACAGGGTGACATCACAAAGGCCGAGGGGGCGTTGCCCTGGCGACCCTAGGGCTCTCCTAGCTCACAGGGTGACATCACAAAGGCCGAGGGGGCGTTGCCCTGGCGACCCTAGGGCTCTCCTAGCTCACAGGGTGACATCACAAAGGCCGAGGGGGCGTTGCCCTGGCGACCCTAGGGCTCTCCTAGCTCACAGGGTGACATCACAAAGGCCGAGGGGGCGTTGCCCTGGCGACCCTAGGGCTCTCCTAGCTCACAGGGTGACATCACAAAGGCCGAGGGGGCGTTGCCCTGGCGACCCTAGGGCTCTCCTAGCTCACAGGGTGACATCACAAAGGCCGAGGGGGATATCATGATGGGGACATCATGATGGGGACACCAGGATTGGGGATATCATGATGGGGACATCATGATGGGGACACCAGGACTGGGGATATCATGATGGGGACAACATGATAGGGACACCAGGATTGGGGATGTCATGATGGGGACATCATGATGGGGACAACACGATGGGGACATCGTGATTGGGGCATCATAACTGGGGATGTCATGATGGGGACAACACGATGGGGACATTGTGATTGGGGCATCATAACTGGGGATGTCATGATGGGGACAACACGATAGGGACATTGTGATTGGGGCATCGTGATTTGGGATGTCATGAGGGGGACATCATGATGGGGACACCACGGTTGGGGACATGGTGACGGGGACACCGTGATTGGGGACATCATGATTGAGGACATCATGATGGGGACAACATGATGGGGACACCAGGATTGGGGATATCATGATGGGGACAACATGATAGGGACATCACAATTGGGGACAACACGATAGGGATATGGTGATGGGGACAACATGATTGGGGACATCATGATAGGGACAACACAAAGAGGACATCATGGTGGGGACACCACGATTGGGGACATCATGATTGAGGACATCATGATGGGGACAACATGATGGGGACAACACAATGGGGACATCACGACTGGGGACAACACGATGGGGGCATCACGATTGGGGACAACACGATAGGGATATGGTGATGGGGACAACATGATTGGGGACATCATGATAGGGACAACACAATGGGGACATCATGGTGGGGACAACACGGTGGGGACATGGTGATGGGGACAACACAATGGGGAAAACACAATTGGGGACACCATGACTGGGGACATCATGATGGAGACAACACGATGGGGACAACATGATAGGGACAACACGATTGGGGTCATGGTGATGGGGACACCACAATTGGGGACATCATGATGCGGACAACATGATTGGGGACAACACGGTGGGGACAACACGGTGGGGACAATACGGTGGGGACATAGTGATGGGGACATGATGGGGATACCATGATTGGGGACATCATGATTGGGGACATCATGATGGGGACAACACAATGAGGACATCAGGATGAGGACAACATGATGGGGACATCACAATTGGGGACATCATTATGGGGACAACACAACGGGGACATCATGATTGGGGACATCATGATGGGGACAACACAATGAGGACATCATGATGGGGACAACACGATGGGAACATCATGATTGGGGCTATCATGATGGGGACGTCACGACTGGGGACAACACAATGGGGCTATCACGATGGGGACATCATGATTGGAGATGTCATGATGGGGACCACACAGAGGGGACATCACGATTGGGGACACCATGACGGGTGACTGTTTGGGGGCACTGCAATGGGGACATCATGATGGGAGACACCAGGGTGGGGACCACACGGTGGAGACACCATGATGGGGACATGGTGATGGGGGACACCATGCTGGAATCCCACCAAATGCCACCACCATGGGGACACCTCAAGAGGGACATCCCCAAGGTCCATAACCCACAGGGAGTATCCCATGAGGGACACTTCGGCGACAGACACCAGGAGATGACACCATCATGATGATAATGCCCAGACCCTGGAAGTGACATCTCACCAAGAGATGGGGACACTTTGGCAATGGACACCACAAGATGACACCATGATGATGACGACCAGACCCTGGGGGTGACATGTCAACAAGAGATGGAGACATCACAGTGATGGACACCATGAGGTGACACCACGATGACGATGACCAGACCCTGGGGGTGACATGTCACCAAGAGATGGAGACATCACAGTGATGGACACCATGAGGTGACACCACGATGATGATGACCAGACCCTGGGGGTGACATCTCACCAAGAGATGGGGACACTTCGGCAATGGACACCACAAGGTGACACCATGATGATGATGATGACCAGACCCTGGGGTTGACATCTCACCAAGAGATGGGGATACCTCAAGGTCCTCAAGACCCGCCCCCCTCACCCTCATCCCCTCCCCAAACGTCACACGAAGCCACCGTCATCTCCTCCCTCTTTTATTAGTGTGAGGAGGTGGGGGGGGGGGGGGCACAAAGGCAGCGAGGGGGTCAGTGCGGCGATGGTGGCATCTTGGTGGCAGCAGCCGCTCTTCCAGAAGCATCTCCCCGAGCAGGGGGAAGGGGGGGTGGGGGGCACAACCCCAACCGAGTCCCTCTCCCCCTCCAACAGGCGAAGGCACAAGGTGGGTAACAGTCGGGGGGGCAGTTGGGGGGTGGCACAGCTAGACCCCCCCCCTTTCCCCCCCAAAAAAATGAGTCTTTGGTCAGTGATGTGGGGAAAAGGGGGTGTCATGGGAGCAGCTTTGGGGGGGCCTGACCCCCCCAGTGAGGCACAGCGAGGATTTTGGGGAGTGGGGGGGTGGATTTAGGGGGTGGTGCGGTCGTCCTGCAGCTCATACCTGGGGGGGGAGAGAGAGAGATTTGGGGTGGGGGGGGAAAGAATTTGGGGGGGGAGGGAAGAGAGTTGGGGGGGGAAGAGAGTTTGGGGAGAGAAAAGAGTTTGGGGAGAGAAAAGAGAGTTTGGGGGAAAGAAGAGTTTGGGGAAAGAAGAGTTTGGGGGAAAGAAGAGAGTTTGGGGGGAAAGAAGAGAGGTTGGGGAGAGAAGAGAGTTTTGGGGAGAAGAAGAGGGTTTCGGGGGAAAGAAGAGAGTTTGGGGGGAGAAGAGAGTTTGGGCGAAAAGAGACTTTGGGGGTGAAGAGAAGAGAGTTTGGGGGAAAGAAGAGTTTGGGGGTGAAGAAGAGCTTCCAGAACAGGCTCCTCCCCCAGGACAGGCTTCCCCAGCGCCCCCCCCTCCTCGACCCCCCCAACCCCAATCCCTAGATCATGCCCCCCAACCCCGTGCCCCCCAAATCCCCACTCACCATCGAGCCCCCCCCTCGGCCAGATCCACCTGCGCCAGGTCTAGATGGAGCTGGGGGAGAGAGAGAAGGTTCAGAGGAGCCCCCCCCCCAATCCCCCCAAGACCCCCAAACCCCTCCAGACACCCCCAGACACCCCCCAAGACCCCTAAACCCCCCCCAGACCCCCCCCCTTACCTTTCCCAGCAGCAACTTCTCTCGGGACAACAAGGACACAGTGGATTTGACCTGAGCTTCCAGCTTGCACCGCGAGGCCTCCTCCAGGGAAATGTCCCACTCGAACCTGAAGGAGACTGGGCTGCACTGGGCTGGACTGGGCTGTGTGAGACCCTACTGGGCTGGATGGGACCCTACTGGGCTGTGTGAGAACCTACTGGGCCATGTGAGACCCTACTGGGCTGCGTGAGACCCTACTGGTCTGGATGGGACCCTACTGGGCTGTGGGAGACCTTACTGGGCTGTGTCGACCCTACTGGGCTGGATGGACCCTACTGGGCTGTGTGAGACCCTACTGGGCTGTGTGAGACCCTACTGGGCTGCACTGGGCTGCGTGAGACCCTACTGGGCAACACTGGGCTGTG
Organism: Coccyzus lansbergi; assembly: GCA_033558105.1. NCBI lineage: Eukaryota > Metazoa > Chordata > Aves > Cuculiformes > Coccyzidae > Coccyzus > Coccyzus lansbergi. Next base: position 30,135 of record JAUMJK010000951.1, read on the forward strand.
TGAGACCCTACTGGGCAGCACTGGGCTGCGTGAGACCCTACTGGGCAGCACTGGGCTGTGTGAGACCCTACTGGGCTGTGTGGGACCCGACTGGGCTGCACTGGGCTGTGTGAGACCCTACTGGGAAGCACTGGGCTATGTAGGACCCTACTGAGCTGTACGGGATGGTAATGGGCTGGACTGGGCTTTATGGGACCCCATTGGGCTGTGTGGGACCCTACTGGTCCGTACTGGGCTGCCCCAGGCGCACCTCTCGTTGAAGTCAGGGTTGTGGGTTCTCCTCTGGACACCGGTTTTCCTCTTGGAGCTGCGGCCGCGCTCAGGCAACAGGAGAAGTGACACGTAGGGGTCTGGGGGCTCCCTCGACAGCGCCCGCAGACGCCTAGGGGGATCAGGGGGGAGTCAGGGGGGGCCTGGGATGAACCCCAAACCCCAAACCCCGAATCCCAAAATCCTGAACCCCAAACCCCAAAACCTGAACTCCAAATCCCAAACCCTGAACCTCAAGCCCCAAACCTGAACTCCAAATCCCAAACCCTGAACCTCAAGCACCAAACCCCGAACCCCAAACCTCAAACATCAAACCCTGAACCTCAAGCCCCAAACCTCAAACCCTGAAGCCCAAACCCAAAATCCTGAACCCCAAACCCCAAAACCTCAACTCCAGATCACAAACCCTGAACCTCAAGCCCCAAACCCCGAACCCCAAACCTCAAACATCAAACCCTGAAACCTGAACCTCAAACCTCAAACATCAAACCCTGAACCCCAAACCCCGAACCCAAAATTCTGAACCCCAAACCCCAAAACCTGAACTCCAAATCCCAAATCCTGAACCCCAAACCCCAAAACCTGAACTCCAAATACCAAACCCTAAACCTCAAGCCTCAAACCCCGAACCCCAAAACCTCAACTCCAAATCCCAAACCCTGAACCTCAAGCCCCAAATCCCGAACCCAAAATCCTGAACCCCAAACCCCAAAACCTGAACTACAAATCCCAAACCCTGAACTTCAAGACCCAAACCCCAAAACCTGAACTATAAATCACAAACCCTGAACCTCAAGCCCCAAACCCTGAACCCAAAAACCTGAACCCCAAACCCTGAACTCCAAATCCCAAACCCTGAACCTCAAACCCCAAACCCACCGGCAGGCGTGGACGATGGCCACCAACTTGCGCTCATCCCGGTGATACCAGAGCGAGAGCTGCACCCGCGGAGTCTCCGTCTCAGGGAGGCTGGGGGGGATGCATCGGGCGGCTCAGCACCCGCAGACCCCCAGCATGGGGCTCACTCAATATGGGGCTCAGCTCCCATTGAGGAGGCTGGGATGCTCTGGGGGTGCTGAGCCCCCCCAAACCCTACCTGTCATGTGGGGGCAGGCGCTGCCGGAGCCCCCCAGTCCCGCTCTCCTCCTCTCCGGGCTCCAGTTGGGGGGCTGCGTCCCCCCCCGTGGGGACCCTGCTGGCTGCCTCCTCCACCTGCTGCGACACCAGGACCTGGGGGGCGAGCAGAGGCTGAGGAGGGGGTCCTGGGATCCCCCCCCAACTCCCCACACCCCCCCGGCCCCACACTCACCCCAAGCTGGGCCCTCAGCAGGATCTGGCCCCCCCCGGCCAGGGGGAGCCACCCGTCCAGCACCAGCCCCTCGGCCGCCAGCAGCTGCGGCAGCGGCAGCGCCAGGGACCCCAGCGGAGACCCCCCCTCGTCCTTCACCTGCGGGAACAGCATGAACCCCACCATGGGGATGAGACCCCCAGAAAGAAGACAGGACCCCCACCATGGGGATGAGACACCTAGCAAGAGGATGGGACACCCAGCAAGATGATGGGACCCCCAGCAAGACATTGGGACTCCCACCATGGGGATGGGACCCCCAGTGTGGAGACAGGACCCCAGGCAAGAGGATGGGACCCCCACCATGGGGATGAGACCCCCCCTCAGCGTGGGGATGGAACCCCCAGCAAGACAATGGGACCCCCAGTGTGGGGATGAGACCCCCAGCAAGATGATGGGACCCCCAGCAAGAGGATGAGACTCCCACCATGGGGATGGGTCACTCCCACCATAGGGTTGGGACCCCCAGTGTGGAGACGGGATCCCCAGCAAGAGGATGGGACTCCCACCATGGGGATGGGACACTCCTACCATGGGGATAAGACCCCCGGTGTGGAGACAGGACCCCCAGCGTGGGGATGGGACACTCCCACCATGGGGATGGAACCCCCACCAAGATGATAGGACCCCCAGCAAGACGATGGGACCCCCGCCATGGGGATGGGACTCCCACCACGGGGATGGGACCCCCAGTGTGGAGACAGGACCCCAGGCAAGAGGATGGGACCCCCACTATGGGGATGAGACCCCCAGCAAGATGCTGGGACACTCCCACCATGGGGATGAGACCCCCAGTGTGGAGACGGGACCCCCAGAAAGAGGATGGGACCCCCAGCAAGAGGACGGGACCCCCACCATGGGGATGGGACACTCCCACCATGGGGATGGGACACTCCCACCATGGGGATGGAACCCCCACCAAGATGATGGGACCCCCAGCAAGACGATGGGACCCCCACCATGGGGATGAGACCCCCGCCATGGTGACAGGACCCCCAGCAAGGGGACCGGACCCACCCCCAGCATAGGGCTGGGACCCCCAACCACAGCACAGGCCCCCCCCCCCCCCCCTCCAGCATGGGGATGGGACCCCCACCTGCAGCTCCAGTGACTCCGCGTGGGGTCGCTTGATGAGGAAGGAGAAGCCTTCATCCCACATGGGTTCAGCAGTTGGGGCGCAGGTCTGGGGGCACAAGAGCCGGTGAGACCCCCCCCGACCCCAGCTTCGTACCCCCCGACCCCAGCTTCGTACCCCCCGAACCAACCCCTGCCCAGGCCCCCCCACCTCTCACCTTGGTCTTGACGGAGACGTCGCGCACGGCCAGGGTGGCAAAGGCAGCCGGAGGTTTAGAGGCCTTTCGGAGCTGGGGGACAGCAGGGACACAGGGCATGGAGGGGACAATGAGGACTGGGGGGACGGAGGGGTGAGGGGGGGGGATGGATGGATGGAGGGATGGATGGATGGATGGACGGATGGATGGAGGGATGGATGGATGGAGAGAGGGAGGGATGGATGGAGGGAGAGAGGGAGGGATGAATGGATGATGGATGGAGATGATCTGCATGGATGGAGGGAGGGAGGGAGAGAGGGATGGATGGATGGATGGATGGATGGATGGATGGATGGATGGAGATGATCTGGATGGAGGGAGGGAGGGATGGATGGAGATGAACTGGATGGATGGATGGATGGATGGATGGATGGATGGATGGATGGATGGAGATGATCTGGATCAATGGATGGATGGATGGGGATGGATAGATGGGGATGAATAGAGATGATCTTGGTGGATGGATGGATGGATGGATGGATGGATGGATGGATGGATGGAGATGATCTGGATGGATGAGGATGAATGGAGATGATCTTGGTGGATGGATGGATGGATGGACGGACGGACGGACGGACGGCAGTCACTCACCGGGAGGTCGGCAGCTCTGTCCACAAAGACGGAGAGGAGAGCGGCCGAGAGCTCGTCGCTGCGAGCCGGCTGCAGGAGGCTGTTGGTGTGCAGAACCTGGGGGCAGGGGGAGAGGGGGTCACACCGTGAAGGGGGGACATGGGGATGAGAACAGGGATAAGAGGTGGGGGAGAGAGGATAGGAATGGGAATGGGGGGAGACAGGGATGAGGATGGGGATGCCCGGGGACAGGGACAAGGCCAGGGACAGGGATGTGGAAGGGGATGTGATGGGGATGGAGATGGGTATGGGGATGGAGATGATGGAGATGATGGAGATGATGGAGATGGAGACAGGACAAGATAGGGACAGGAACACAGAAGGGGATGGGGACAAGGTTGAGGAAGGGGACAAGGACAGGAGGTGGGGAAGGGGACAAGGACTGGATGGAAAAGGGGACAAGGATGTGATGGGGAGGGACAAGGTTGGGATGGGGAAGGGGGACAAGGATGGGATGGGAAGGGACAAGGATGGGATGGGAAAGGGGGCAAGGATGGGACGGGAAAGGGGACAAGGATGGGATGGGAAAGGGGGCAAGGTTGGGACGGGAAAGGGGACAAGGATGGGACGGGAAAGGGACGAGGTTGGGATGGGAAAGGGACGAGGATGGGATGGGAAAGGGACGAGGTTGGGATGGGAAGGGATGAGGTTGGGATGGGAAGGGGACAAGGACAGGAGATAAGGATGGGGACAAGGTTGAGGAAGGGAACAAGGACAGGACAGGGAAGGGAACAAGGATGGGATGGGAAAGGGGACAAGGACGGGATGGGAAAGGGGACAAGGTTGGGATGCGAAGGGATGAGGTTGGGACAGCGAAGGGGCCAAGGTTGGGGAAGTGGACAAGGATGGGATGGGAAGGGATGAGGTTGGAACAGGGCATGGGCCAAGGTTGGGACAGCGAAGGGGCCAAGGCCGAGTCCAGGGGCTAGTGATGTCCCCAAGGCTGCGGAAGGGTCTGGGGGTCACTACCTGCTCCAGGAGGGTGGTGCTGGCGCTGGGAACCAGGCTCTCCAGCCTCACATGCAGCCTCCCGGATTTCACCTCCTCCAGGGGCAACCACTGGGGGACAAGGAGGGGCAGGTGAGACCCTTGGTGAACACCTCAAAACCCCCAAACCCCCCCCTAACCCCAACCCCAGCCCAAATCCCACCTCATCCACGATCCGGCTGCTCAGCACCCGCCTCAGAGGCACTTTGCACCTTGGGGGGGACACATACACACATAGAGGTGATGAGAGCTCGGGGGGGTCACCCCATGACCCCCCAAAACCACCCCCAGAACCCACCGGCCAAGAAAATCGTCCTTGTCCACATCCTTGTCAAAGAGATCGAACTCCACGTCTTGGCCGGGGACGTCGTTGACGATCGCCTGGGCAGGGAGCGGTGGCACCAGCAGGGTCCCCCCTGCCTCAGTTTCCCTTCCCTGACTCAGTTTCCCCTCTCCCTGCCTCAGTTTCCCCTCCTTGCCTCAGTTTCCCCTCTCCCTGCCTTAGTCTCCCTTCCCTGCCTCAGTCTCCCCCCTCCCTGCCTCAGTCTCCCCCCTCCCTGCCTCATTTTCCCCCTCTCCCTGCCTCAGTTTCCCCTCTCCCTGCCTCAGCCTCCCCTCTCCCTGCCTCAGTTTTCCCACAGGGACCCCCCCGGGTACCTCGTAGACCTCGTTCCATCTGGGGTTGAGGTTCTCCTTGACCACTCGGCTGCGGAAGAGGTGTCCCCCGACCCTCACTTTGGCGTAAGGGTCCGAGCGGCCCCGAACCACCCCCTTCAAGAAGTTGTCCTTGGCTATCAGGTCCTCGGCCTCCAGGAGGTGGATCCGCAGCACTCGCTGGGGACATGGGGGGGACACACATTTTTTTGGGGGGGGCCTGCTAGGCACCCCAGGGCTCCCCCAGTCCCCCCTCAGCCCCATCCTACCCCCCAGGAACCTCCATCCTGCCCCTCAGCCCCATCCTGCCCCCCAGGAACCTCCATCCTGCCTCCAGGAACCCCTCATCCCCTCCCCAAGGGCCCCCAAGCCCCCCAGCCCCATCCTGCCCCCCAGGACCACCGCAAATCCGACACCCCAGGTCCCTCCCCAAGCCCCTCAACCCCATCCTGCCCCCCAAGAACCTCCATCCTGCCCCCCAGGAACCCCTCAACCATTCCCCAAGGGCCCCCAAGCCCCCCAGTCCCATCCTGCCCCCCAGGAACCTCCATCCTGCCCCCCAAGAGCCACAAACCTGCCCCCAGGAACCCCTCAACCCCTCCCCAAGGGCCCCCAAGCCCCTCAGCCCCATCCTGGCCCCAGGAACCTCCATCCTGCCCTCCAAGAACCTCCCCAGCTCCTCAGATCTATCCTGCCCCCCAGGAACCTCCATCCTTCCCCCCAGGACCCCTGAATCCTGCCCCCCCCAGGTCCCTCAGCCCCATCTTGCCCCCCAGGAACCTCCATCCTGCCCCCCAGATCCCTCTCCATCCACTAAGCCCCATCCTGCCCCCCAGGAACCTCCATCCTGCCCCCTAGGACCCCCGAATCCTGCCCCCCAGGTCCCTCCCCAGCCCCTCAGCCCCATCCTGCCCCCCAAGGAACCACAAATCTGCCTCCAGGAACCCCTCATCCCCTCCCCAAGGGTCCCCAAGCCCCCCAGCCCCATCCTGCCCCCCCAGGAACCTCCATCTTGCCCCCCAGGACCCCTGAATCCTGCCCCCCAGGTCCTTCCCCAGCCCTTCAGCCCCATCCTGCCCCCCAGGAACCTCCATCCTGCCCCCCAGGAACCTCCCCAGCCCTTCAGTCCCATCCTGCCCCCCAGGAACCTCCATCCTGCCCCCCAGGTCCCTCCCCATCCCCCTAGCCCCATCCTGCCCCCCCAGGACCCCCCAGTCAAACCTCAGTGCCAAACTGGGGGTCGGGGCTGGCCTGACAGGGCCTTTGGGGGGCATCATCCTTAGCTGGGGAGTCCGTGTGGCCGGGGGGGGCCGGGAGGGACACCCCCTCCTCAGGGGCGTCGAGGAAGAGCACCTGCAAGGCTGGGGGTCAGCATGGGGGGGGGCGGGGGGAGGCCAGGGCACCTCAGGACCATCACCCCCTTCCCCAAATCTTGACACCCCCACCCTCCTGACAGCCCCCCAAGACCCCCCCCAAGCCCAGCTCACCCGCAGAACCAACTTGAGGTGCAGGCGGGCGCCAGGCCCCGAGTTCTGCAGCGGGAAGGCCTGAGCCAGGGTCAGCTCGGGGGCCTCGAGCAGGAGGCCGAGGGGCAGCGAGAGGGACCCCAGGCTGGCCTGACGGGGGTCGTCCTTCACCTGGGGGGCACGGCGGGTCACGGGGGGTTAATGGGGAGCACGGGGGAAATGGGGGACTGGGGGGAAATGGGGGTTAATGGGGGGAAATGGGAGCAAGGGGAAATGGGGGACTAGGAGTAATGGGGGGAAATGGGGGACTGGGGGGTAATGAGAGAATGGGTGTAATGGGGGGTAATGGGGGGAAATGGGTACATAGGGGAAATGGGGGACTGGGGGTAATGGGGGGAATGGGGGAAAATGGGGGCACAGGGGAAATGGGGGGTAATGGGGGAAATGGGGGACTGGGAGGTAATGGGGGAAATGGGAGGCATGGGAGTAATGAGGGTAATGGGGGGAAATGGGGGCACAGGGGAAAGGGGGGACTGGGGGTAATGGGGGGAAATGGGGGTAATAGGGGGAAATGGGAGACTGGGGGGTAATGGGGGTTAATGGGGGACTGGAGGGTAATGGGGGACTGGGGTAATGGGGGGAAGTGGGGGCATGGGGGAAGTGGGGGGGAAAGTGGGAAATGGGGGGGACTGGGGGTAATGGGGGTAATGGGGGGGAAATGGGAGACTGGGGGGTAATGGGGGGAAATGGGGGGCATGGGGGGGAGTGAGGGTAATGGGAAGAAATGGGAAACTGGGGGGTAATGGGGGGAAAGGGGGAAATGGGGGAGAAATGGGGCTGGGGGTTAGGGTCTCACCTGGATGTCGATGTCCTGGCTGATGGGATCATGCAAGAAGAAACGGAAAGCGTCTTCCCAGACGGGAGCAGCCGTGTTGTAAACAACCTGAGGGGGGGAGCAGGGTCAGAGCCCCCCAGTCCCATCAAACAGGGACGCCCCAAGCACCCCCTGGGCCCCCCAACCCACCTTGCTCTCCCGCGTCACGTCCTGCACTGAGATCTGCACCATGGGATTGGGCTCTTTGCCTGGTTTCTTCATCTATGAATCAAAAAAGGGGGAGCAAGGGGGGGGTCACCCCATATTTCTGACCCCACAAAGCCAACCCCTGACCCACTGTCTTCCCCCAAAAAAATCTCACCGGCAGCTCCTCAGCTCGGTCCAGGTAGACGACCAGGATGGCAGCAGAGGGGGGGTCAGGTTTGGCAACGAGGGTTCGGTTTCTCTCCAGAACCTGGGGAAGGTGATTTTTTGGGGTTTTTTTTTGAGGGGGGTGGTTGCTCAGCCTGGGCAGGGTCCCCCCAGCACCCAGACCCAGCAAACTCATCTCACCTGGTCCAGCTTGGAGGTGTCGGACAGGAGCGAGAGCCACTCCAGGCGCAGGTGGAGGCGCCCCCGATCCCCCTCCTGCAGTGGGAACCACTTGGGGGGCGACACAAGAGGGTCAGCATGCCCCCCCCACCCCAACTCAGCAACCCCCTAACTCAGCACCCCTCACCCCCAGCACCCACCTCCTCCAGCACTCGAGCCTTCAGCACCTCCCCGAGATCCAGCTTCATCCTGGAAGGGGAGGGAAAAGCTGTGAGGTAGGGGTGGGGGGGGCAGCCCCCCAAAAAAACTACCTACTGGGGGCTCCAGACCCCCCCAGACCTGCCCAGGAGATCGTCCTTGTCGGGATCCTTGTCCAGCAGCTCCACCTCCATCTCCTGCCCTGGCACCTCATGCACGATGAACTGGGGGGGCTCATGGTCAGTGGGGGGAACACGGGGGGCCCTAGGTGACCCCTGGCTGGGTTGGGGTCCCCATATCCCTCTCCTGGCTGGGTTGGGGTCCCCATGTCCCACCTTGTTGGGTTGGGGTCCCCATGTCCCTCTCCTGGCTGGGTTGGGGTCCCCATGTGCCACCTGGTTGGCTCGGGCTCCCCATGTCCCTCTCCTGGCTGGGTTGGGGCCCTCATATCCCTCTCCAGGCTGGGTTGGGGTCTCCATGTCCCTCTTCTGGCTGGGTTGGGGTCCCCATGTCCCACTTTGTTGGGTTGGGGTCCCCATGTCCCTCTCCTGGCTGGGTTGGGGTCCCCATGTCCCTCTCCTGGTTGGATTGGGGTCCCCATGTCCCTCTCCTGGCTGGGTTGGGGTCCCCATGTCCCTCCTGGCTGGGTTAGGGTCCCCATGTCCCTCCTGGCTGGGTTGGGGTCCCCATGTCCCTCTTCTGGCTGGGTTGGGGGTCCCTCTGCCCCATGACCAGGCTGGGGACATCATTGGGGGGATCCCCATGTCCCTCTCCTGGCTGGGTTGGGGTCCCCATGTCCCTCCTGGCTGGGTTGGGGGTCCCCCTGCCCCACTACCAGGTGGGGGACGTCGCAGTGTGGGGGTCCCCATGTCCCTCTCCTGGCTGGGTTGGGGGTCCCACTGCCCCATGGCCAGTCTTGAGGACATTGGGGGGTCCCCATGTCCCTCTCCTGGCTGAGTTGGGGTCCCCATGTCCCTCTTCTGGCTGGGTTGGGGTCCCCATGTCCCACCTTGTTGGGTTGGGGTCCCCATGTCCCTCTTCTGGCTGGGTTGGGGGTCCCTGTGCCCCATGACCAGGCTGGGGACACCATGGGGGTCCCCATGTCCCTCCTGGTTGAGGTCCCTGCAGCCGCAGTGGTTCTTGGTGGGGGGTGTGTTGTTTTGGGGGTCCCCAGGTTTTTTTTTGGGTGGGGGTTTGGTCTTACCTCGTAGATCTCGTCCCAGGTAGGGTTGAGGCAGTTGTGGATGACGCGGCTGGTGGCCAATTGGGTGCCGACGCGCAGCAGGGCGTAGGGGTCCGACTTGCCCCCCACCAGCCCCCCCATATAGCGATCCTTGCAGCGCAGGTCCCGGGCGCCTCGTAGGTGCACGCGAACCACACCCTGGTGGGGGGAACGACAGAGTGGCAGGGACCCCCCCCCAAAAAAACCAGGGACCCCCAATAGGGACCCCCCCACAAAGAGACCCCAGGATCTTCCCCCGAGACACACACTCCTTGACCCCCAGGATACCCCTGCGACGCCCCCATCCCAGGACCCCCAACAGGGACCCCCCCCCAACAAAGAGATCCCCAGGACCCTCCACCACTCCTTGACACACACTCCTTGACCCCCAGGATACTCCTGGGACCCCCCCCCCATCCCAGGACCCCCCAAGGGAAGCCCCACACCCTGGGACCACCTCCCACCCCAGGACCCCCAAACACCCTCTGGGACCCCCCTGGGGCCCCCTCATCCCACCCCAGGACCCACAAGGGAACCCCAACCCCCCCAATCCCAGGACCCCCAAACACCCACTGGGACCCCACTAGGACTCCCTATCCCACCCCAGGACCCTCACATACCCTCTGGGACCCCATTGGGACCCCACTGGGACCCCCCCATCCCACCCCAGGACCCACAAAGGAATCCTCCCCCATCCCAGGACCCCCAAACACCCTCTGGGACCCCACTGGGACCCCCCATGCCACCCCAGGACCCACAAGGGAACCCCTCCCCATCCCAGGACCCCCTAAACACCCTCTGGGACCCCACTGGGACACCACTGGGACGCCCCATCCCACCCCAGGACCCACAAGGGAACCCCCCCCACCCCATCCCAGGACCCCTAAACACCCTCTGGGACCCCTCTGGGACTCCACTGGGACCCCCCATCCCACCCCAGGACCTCCAAACATCCTCTAGAACCCCACTGGGACCCCCCTGGGACCCCCCATCCTATCCCAGGACCCACAAGGAAACCCCCCTCCCATCCCAGGACCCCCAAACACCCTCTGGGACCCCACTGGGATCCCCTCATCCCACCCCAGGACCCACAAGGGAACCCCCTTCACCACAACCCAGGACCCCCAAACACCCTCTGGGACACAGACACCCCCCCCAAATCCTGACCCTGGGGAGGGGGCAGCGGAGCTGGGCGGCCTCGGGGAGGTCGGGCACGAGGGGCACCAGGAGGCGGTTGGGGAGGACCAGGTAGGAGGAGATGGCGTCCATGATCATCGTGTCCGACATGGAGCTAAAAAGGGGGTGCAGGGGGGGTCCATGGTCATGGTTTGGGGGGGTCATGGATAGTATGGACACGGGGTTGGGGGGGAAGGGGCTGGGAAGATCTCGCAGAGGAGGGGTTGGGGCTCACCTGAGCCCAGGGATGTCCAGTAGGTTGGTCATCCCCGTCCAGTTGATGTCCAGAGTCTGGGGGGGAAGGGGGGGAAAAATGGGGGAATGGGGTAAAAAGGGGGGGGAGGGGGTAAAAGTGGGGGGGAATGGGGTCAGAGACGGGGGGAATGGGGTCAGAGATGGGGGGAATGGGGTCACAGTGGGGAGGGGGCATAGGGTTGGGGGGCAAATGGGGTCGGGGAGGGGGCAATGGGGTCGGGGAGGGGGCAATGGGGTCAAAGGGGCAAACGGGGTCAGGGAAATGGGGTCAGGGGGGGCAATGGGGTCAAGGGGGCAATGGGGTCAGGGGGGTAATGGAATCAAAGAGGGGGCAATGGGGTTGGGGGGCAATGGGGTCGGAGAAATGGGGTCAGGGAAATGGGGTCAGGGGGGCAATGGGGTCAGGGAAATGGGGTCAGGGGGGCAATGGGGTCGGGGGGGCAATGGAATTGAAGAGGGGGCAATGGGGTCAGGGAAATGGGGTCAGGGAAATGGGGTCAGGGGGGCAATGGGGTCAGGGAAATGGGGTCAGGGGGGCAATGGGGTCGGGGGGGGCAATGGAATTGAAGAGGGGGCAATGGGGTCAGGGAAATGGGGTCAGGGGGGCAATGGGGTCGGGGGGGGCAATGGAATTGAAGAGGGGGCAATGGGGTCAGGGAAATGGGGTCAGGGAGGGGACAATGGGGTCAGGGGGGCAATGGAATCAAGTTGGGGGCAACGGAATCAGAGATGGGGGTATAGAGATCACAGTGGGGGGGTGTAGAGTAGGGGAGGGGGTAATGGGGTAAGAGAGGGGATGAAATGGGGTCCAGGCTGGGGGTGGGGGGCAATGGGGTGGTTCCAGGGGGGGTGTCCAGCACTCACCGGTCGCCGGATGAAGAACATGGTGAGAGCCCCCACAATGGGGACGTCCCCCAGCAGCGGCTCCAGGATGATCCGCAGCATCCCATGGAGCTGGGGGGGGAACACACACACAGCAATGAGACCTGACCCCCACCCCAAAAAAAAACAAACCCACAGTCCCCCCCCCAATATCAGAGACGTCCCAACCTGCATCCCTTTGACTCCTGCTTTGCAGAAGAACTTCTTCACCTCCACATCGATCTGGACGTCACCCACGTAGCTGCGGAGATGGGATTGGGAGGGGGTGAGGTTTGGGGGGGGGTTGTACCCATGACACCCCCCCCCCACCCCAAGAAAGGGAAATGGGGGCTGAGAACTGGAGCTTTCATCACACGGAGGGTGGGGTTGGGGGCTCCGGCCGCTCACCTGATGTTGAGATCCAGCAGAATCTGCTTCTTGTGGGCACCAGGATGAGATCGGACACCCAGGACCCGGAGAGGCTGTGGGGTTGGGGGGGTCAGTGGTGAGGAGGGGAGGACACCTGTGGAGCAGGGTGCCCTCCCCCGACCCCTCAGCCACCAGGTGATCCTACCTTCTGGCCCAGGCGACCCTACCTTCTCGCCCAGGTCCACCCTACCTTCTGGTCCAGGTCCACCCTACCTTCTCGCCCAGGTGACCCTACCTTCTGGCCCAGGTCCACCTTGGTGAAGGAGAAGGTCTGCAGGTGTGTGTTGGAGGCGCGGATGGACGGAGCCACGTTCTCCACCAGCAGCTTCTCCATGTAGCGGCCGAAGAAAGGCCAGGCCTGAGCCACCACCTGGATGGACAGACGGACGCGGTGGCCAAAGGGAGGGATGGGATGGGGATGGGGATGGGGATGGGGATGGAAGGAAGAATGGAAATAAGGATGGGAGGAAGGATGGAAGGAAGGATGGAAATAAAGATGGAAGTAAGGATGGAAATAAGGATGGGAGGGAAGGATGGAGGGAAGGACAGAAATAGGGATGGAAATAAGGATGGAGGGAAGGATGGAAATAAGGATTGAGAGAAGGATGGAAATAAGGATGGAGGGAAGGATGGAGGGAAGGATGGGAGGGAGGAAAGGAAGGAAAGATGGAAATAAAGATGGAAATAAAGATGGAAAGAAGGAGGGAAGGAAGGAGGGAAGGAAGGAGGGAAATAAGGAGGGAGGGAAAGATGGAGGGAAGGATGGAGGGAAGGAAGGAAATAGGGAGGGAAATAGGGAGGGAAGGGATGGAGGGAAGGGATGGAGGGAAGGGATGGAAAGCAGGTGGGTTGCAGGGATGGATGGATGGATGGATGGATGGACTGATGGACGGATGGATGGACAGATGGAGTACTGCAGGGATTAAGGTATGGATGAAGGCAGAGGCGGATGCAGGGCTGGGAAGCTGGTGGGATGCAGGGATGGATGGAGGGATGGATGTAGGAATGGATGGATGGATGGATGGATAGATAGATGGATGGATGGACGGAGGAAGGGAGGGATGCAGGGCTGGGAAGCTGGTGGGATGCAAGGATGGATGGACGGACGGACAGATGGATGCAGGGAGGAGGGACGGGAAGCCATCAAGGCCCAGGGCTGGCCAGAGAGACAGCCAGACAGACACCTCACCTTGTTCAGCCATTCCGCCCTCTCCACATCCGGGAAGGTCACCTGTGGGTGAGGAGCCCATGAGCCAGGGTTGGGGGCGGATGGACGGACGGATGTGGGGAGCCCGGATGCGGTTTCTTCTCTGGTGCCTCAGTTTCCCCAGCGGTGCCCACACCCAGCATGGGGGTGTCAGTAATAGTGTGTGGAGGGGGGGGGGGTCGTGCCCCCCAGCTGTGCCCACATCTGGCAGCAGCTCCCGCCCCACTGCAGCCATTCCCGGGGTCCCAGTGGGGGTTGGGAAAAGGGGGTGTCCTGCTGCCCCCCCCATGCCTGTAGCTGGGTAGAAGCCGCCCCCCCCCCCCCCCCCCCTGCCACCAGGGCCTGTGAGTCATTGCCGGAAAACCGAGGCGGTGCCTACGGGTGGGGGGTTGGGGGAAGGGAACCGAGATTGGGGACCGGGGGGGGGTGGGGGGGACCCTAAGAGGGAGTGGAGGACACACTGGGGGGGGGATCGGGGGACTAGGTGAGAGGGGAGGGGGATCAAGAAGAGGTTGGGGGGGGGGGACACAGACCCATAGGGGGGATGGGGTGGGGGGGGCACTGGGTGGGGGGGCGACCCGGTGCAGGAGCTGCCACCGGGAATAACAGAACTGGGGGAAGACAGGGATGAACTGGGAAGCCCCAGTGGGGAAGATCCATCCCTAGAGCTCCCGGTAACCGGGTTGTGGGGATCCCAGGGATGCACTGGGCAGCTCCAGGGGGGAAGATCCATCCCCAGGGCTCCCGGTACTGGGAATAACGGGTGTGTGGGGACTCCAGGGATGCACTGGGCAGACCCAGGGTGGGTGAGATCCATCCCCAGAGCTTCCGGTAACCGGGTTGAGGGGATCCCAGGGATGCACTGGGCAGTCCCAGAGGGGGACATGAGGCCCCAGGGCTGCCTGTACCGGGAATAACGGGTGTGTGGGGACCCCAGGGCTGCACCAGGGGGGAAGATCTATCCCCAGGGCTCCCGGTACCCGGGTTGAGGGGATCCCAGGGATGCACTGGGCAGTCCCAGAGAGGGAGATGAGGCCCCAGGGCTCCCGGTACCAGGAATAACGGGTGTGTGGGGACCCCAGGGCTGCACCAGGGGGGAAGATCTATCCCCAGGGCTCCCGGTACCCGGGCTGAGGGGATCCCAGGGATGCACTGGGCAGTCCCAGAGGGGGAGATGAGGCCCCGGGGCTCCCGGTACCGGAGACAACGGGGATGCCAAGGGGCTTACCCATGCCGGCAGCTCCCCTGGCGCCGAGCCCAGCCCCGCGGCGGCCCTCACGGCCTCCTCCTCCTCCTGCTGGAGCCTGGCGGCCGCCCTCAGCCCCCTCTCCCGGTCCCGCCGCCGCCGCCGCCAACCGGCGTAGAGGGCGAGCGCCAGCAGCAGGCCGGCCGCCCCCAGGCCCAGCAGCCCCGCGGCGTAGGCCGGCAGAGCCCACAGCAGCCGCCGGCCCAGCGAGCCCAGCGCCTGCCGCCCCGGGGCCCGCGGATCCATCCCGGCCACAGCCCCAGGCCCGAGCACCAACGGCCGCCGCCCAGACGCAGCCCGCCCGCCGCGCCTCACAGGCAAGCCACGCCCCCTTACGCCAAGCCACGCCCACAAAGGGAGACGCGCCCCTTGCAGAGACAAGCGCCAGCGACAAAGCCACGCCCACAAAGGGAGCCGCTCCCCTTGCAGAGACAAACCCCAGCGCCAAAGCCACGCCCCCTCACGCCAAGCCACGCCCACACAGAGAGACGCTCCCCGGTAGAGAGAAGC
>JAUMJK010000952.1:0-42534 GCA_033558105.1 Coccyzus lansbergi
CGTCCCTCAAGTCCAAAGCCTCCTAACTCACTCACTCGTCCAAAGCCTCCTAACTCACTCACTCATCCCTCAAGTCCAAAGCCTCCTAACTCACTCACTCGTCCCTCAAGTCCAAAGCCTCCTAACTCACTCTCTCGTCCAAAGCCTCCTAACTCACTCACTCGTCCCTTAAGTCCAAAGCCTCCTAACTCACTCACTCGTCCCTCAAGTCCAAAGCCTCCTAACTAACTCACTCGTCCAAAGCCTCCTAACTCACTCACTCGTACCTCAAGTCCAAAGCCTCCTAACTCACTCACTCGTCCCTCAAGTCCAAAGCCTCCTAACTCACTCAGTCGTCCAAAGCCTCCTAACTCACTCACTCGTCCAAAGCCTCCTAACTCACTCACTCGTCCCTCAAGTCCAAAGCCTCCTAACTCACTCACTCGTCCCTCAAGTCCAAAGCCTCCTAACTCACTCACTCGTCCCTCAAGTCCAAAGCCTCCTAACTCACTCACTCGTCCAAAGCCTCCTAACTCACTCACTCGTCCCTCAAGTCCAAAGCCTCCTAACTCACTCACTCGTACCTCAAGTCCAAAGCCTCCTAACTCACTCACTCGTCCCTCAAGTCCAAAGCCTCCTAACTCACTCACTCGTCCCTCAAGTCCAAAGCCTCCTAACTCACTCACTCGTCCCTCAAGTCCAAAGCCTCCTAACTCACTCACTCGTCCAAAGCCTCCTAACTCACTCACTCGTCCCTCAAGTCCAAAGCCTCCTAACTCACTCACTCGTCCAAAGCCTCCTAACTCAATCACTCGTCCCTCAAGTCCAAAGCCCCTTAACTCACTCACTCGTCCCTCAAGTACAAAGCCTCCTAACTCACTCACTCGTCCCTCAAGTCCAAAGCCTCCTAACTCACTCACTCGTCCCTCAAGTACAAAGCCTCCTAACTCACTCACTCGTTCCTCAAGTCCAAAGCCTCCTAACTCACTCACTCGTCCCTCAAGTCCAAAGCCTCCTAACTCACTCACTCATCCCTCAAGTCCAAAGCCTCCTAACTCACTCACTCGTCCCTCAAGTCCAAAGCCTCCTAACTCACTCACTCGTCCCTCAAGTCCAAAGCCTCCTAACTCACTCACTCGTCCCTCAAGCCAAAGCCTCCTAACTCACTTACTCGTCCAAAGCCTCCTAACTCACTCACTCGTCCCTCAAGTCCAAAGCCTCCTAACTCACTCACTCGTCCCTCAAGTCCAAAGTCTCCTGACTCACTCGTCCCTCAAGTCCAAAGCCTCCTAACTCACTCACTCGTCCCTCAAGTCCAAAGCCTCCTAACTCACTCACTCGTCCAAAGCCTCCTAACTCACTCACTCGTCCCTCAAGTCCAAAGCCTCCTAACTAACTCACTCGTCCAAAGCCTCCTAACTCACTCACTCGTCCCTCAAGTCCAAAGCCTCCTAACTCACTCACTCGTCCCTCAAGTCCAAAGCCTCCTAACTCACTCACTCGTCCCTCAAGTCCAAAGCCTCCTAACTCACTCACTCGTCCAAAGCCTCCTAACTCACTCACTCGTCCCTCAAGTC
This sequence comes from Coccyzus lansbergi, assembly GCA_033558105.1. Lineage (NCBI taxonomy): Eukaryota > Metazoa > Chordata > Aves > Cuculiformes > Coccyzidae > Coccyzus > Coccyzus lansbergi. Next base: position 1,557 of record JAUMJK010000952.1, read on the forward strand.
CAAAGCCTCCTAACTCACTCACTCGTCCAAAGCCTCCTAACTCACTCACTCGTCCAAAGCCTCCTAACTCACTCACTCGTCCCTCAAGTCCAAAGCCTCCTAACTCACTCACTCGTCCCTCAAGTCCAAAGCCTCCTAACTCACTCACTCGTCCAAAGCCTCCTAACTCACTCACTCGTCCAAAGCCTCCTAACTCACTCACTCGTCCCTCAAGTCCAAAGCCTCCTAACTCACTCACTCGTCCCTCAAGTACAAAGCCTCCTAACTCACTCACTCGTCCCTCAAGTCCAAAGCCTCCTAACTCACTCACTCGTCCAAAGCCTTCTAACTCACTCACTCGTCCAAAGCCTCCTAACTCACTCACTCGTCCCTCAAGTCCAAAGCCTCCTAACTCACTCACTCGTCCCTCAAGTCCAAAGCCTCCTAACTCACTCACTCGTCCAAAGCCTCCTAACTCACTCACTCGTCCCTCAAGTCCAAAGCCTCCTAACTCACTCACTCGTCCAAAGCCTCCTAACTCACTCACTCGTCCCTCAAGTCCAAAGCCTCCTAACTCACTCACTCGTCCCTCAAGTCCAAAGCCTCCTAACTCACTCACTCGTCCAAAGCCTCCTAACTCACTCACTCGTCCCTCAAGTCCAAAGCCTCCTAACTCACTCACTCGTCCCTCAAGTCCAAAGCCTCCTAACTCACTAACTCGTCCAAAGCCTCCTAACTCACTCACTCGTCCAAAGCCTCCTAACTCACTCACTCGTCCCTCAAGTCCAAAGCCTCCTAACTCACTCACTCGTCCAAAGCCTCCTAACTCACTCACTCGTCCCTCAAGTCAAAAGCCTCCTAACTCACTCACTCGTCCAAAGCCTCCTAACTCACTCACTCGTCCCTCAAGTCCAAAGCCTCCTAACTCACTCACTCGTCCAAAGCCTCCTAACTCACTCCCTCGTCCCTCAAGTCCAAAGCCTCCTAACTCACTCACTCGTCCAAAGCCTCCTAACTCACTCACTCGTCCCTCAAGTCCAAAGCCTCCTAACTCACTCACTCGTCCAAAGCCTCCTAACTCACTCACTCGTCCCTCAAGTCCAAAGCCTCCTAACTCACTCACTCGTCCCTCAAGTCCAAAGCCTCCTAACTCACTCACTTGTACCTCAAGTCCAAAGCCTCCTAACTCACTCACTCGTCCCTCAAGTCCAAAGCCTCCTAACTCACTCACTCGTCCCTCAAGTCCAAAGCCTCCTAACTCACTCACTCGTCCAAAGCCTCCTAACTCACTCACTCGTCCCTCAAGTCCAAAGCCTCCTAACTCACTCACTCGTCCAAAGCCTCCTAACTCACTCCCTCGTCCCTCAAGTCCAAAGCCTCCTAACTCACTCACTCGTCCCTCAAGTCCAAAGCCTCCTAACTCACTCACTCGTCCCTCAAGTCCAAAGCCTCCTAACTCACTCACTCGTCCAAAGCCTCCTAACTCACTCACTCGTCCCTCAAGACCAAAGCCTCCTAACTCACTCACTCGTCCAAAGCCTCCTAACTCACTCACTCGTCCCTCAAGTCCAAAGCCTCCTAACTCACTCACTCGTCCCTCAAGTCCAAAGCCTCCTAACTCACTCACTCGTCCCTCAAGTCCAAAGCCTCCTAACTCTCTCACTCGTCCCTCAAGTCCAAAGCCTCCTAACTCACTCACTCGCCCAAAGCCTCCTAACTCACTCACTCATCCCTCAAGTCCAAAGCCTCCTAACTCGCTCACTCATCCCTCAAGTCCAAAGCCTCCTAACTCACTCTCTCGTCCAAAGCCTCCTAACTCACTCACTCGTCCCTTAAGTCCAAAGCCTCCTAACTCACTCACTCGTCCCTCAAGTCCAAAGCCTCCTAACTCACTCACTCGTCCAAAGCCTCCTAACTCACTCACACGTCCCTCAAGTCCAAAGCCTCCTAACTCACTCACTCGTCCCTCAAGTCCAAAGCCTCCTAACTCACTCAGTCGTCCAAAGCCTCCTAACTCACTCACTCGTCCAAAGCCTCCTAACTCACTCACTCGTCCCTCAAGTCCAAAGCCTCCTAACTCACTCACTCGTCCCTCAAGTCCAAAGCCTCCTAACTCACTCACTCGTCCCTCAAGTCCAAAGCCTCCTAACTCACTCACTCGTCCAAAGCCTCCTAACTCACTCACTCGTCCCTCAAGTCCAAAGCCTCCTAACTCACTCACTCGTACCTCAAGTCCAAAGCCTCCTAACTCACTCACTCGTCCCTCAAGTCCAAAGCCTCCTAACTCACTCACTCGTCCCTCAAGTCCAAAGCCTCCTAACTCACTCACTCGTCCCTCAAGTCCAAAGCCTCCTAACTCACTCACTCGTCCAAAGCCTCCTAACTCACTCACTCGTCCCTCAAGTCCAAAGCCTCCTAACTCACTCACTCGTCCAAAGCCTCCTAACTCACTCACTCGTCCCTCAAGTCCAAAGCCTCCTAACTCACTCACTCGTCCCTCAAGTACAAAGCCTCCTAACTCACTCACTCGTCCCTCAAGTCCAAAGCCTCCTAACTCACTCACTCGTCCCTCAAGTACAAAGCCTCCTAACTCACTCACTCGTCCCTCAAGTCCAAAGCCTCCTAACTCACTCACTCGTCCCTCAAGTCCAAAGCCTCCTAACTCACTCACTCATCCCTCAAGTCCAAAGCCTCCTAACTCACTCACTCGTCCCTCAAGTCCAAAGCCTCCTAACTCACTCACTCGTCCCTCAAGTCCAAAGCCTCCTAACTCACTTACTCGTCCAAAGCCTCCTAACTCACTCACTCGTCCAAAGCCTCCTAACTCACTCACTCGTCCCTCAAGTCCAAAGCCTCCTAACTCACTCACTCGTCCAAAGCCTCCTAACTCACTCACTCGTCCCTCAAGTCCAAAGCCTCCTAACTCACTCACTCGTCCCTCAAGTCCAAAGCCTCCTAACTCACTCACTCGTCCAAAGCCTTCTAACTCACTCACTCGTCCAAAGCCTCCTAATTCACTCACTCGTCCCTCAAGTCCAAAGCCTCCTAACTCACTCACTCGTCCCTCAAGTCCAAAGCCTCCTAACTCACTCACTCGTCCAAAGCCTCCTAACTCACTCACTCGTCCCTCAAGTCCAAAGCCTCCTAACTCACTCACTCGTCCAAAGCCTCCTAACTCACTCACTCGTCCCTCAAGTCCAAAGCCTCCTAACTCACTCACTCGTCCCTCAAGTCCAAAGCCTCCTAACTCACTCACTCGTCCAAAGCCTCCTAACTCACTCACTCGTCCCTCAAGTCCAAAGCCTCCTAACTCACTCACTCGTCCCTCAAGTCCAAAGCCTCCTAACTCACTCACTCGTCCCTCAAGTCCAAAGCCTCCTAACTCACTCACTCGTCCAAACCCTCCTAACTCACTCCCTCGTCCCTCAAGTCCAAAGCCTCCTAACTCACTCACTCGTCCCTCAAGTCCAAAGCCTCCTAACTCACTCACTCGTCCAAAGCCTCCTAACTCACTCCCTCGTCCCTCAAGTCCAAAGCCTCCTAACTCACTCACTCGTCCCTCAAGTCCAAAGCCTCCTAACTCACTCACTCGTCCCTCAAGTCCAAAGCCTCCTAACTCACTCACTCGTCCAAAGCCTCCTAACTCACTCACTCGTCCCTCAAGACCAAAGCCTCCTAACTCACTCACTCGTCCAAAGCCTCCTAACTCACTCACTCGTCCCTCAAGTCCAAAGCCTCCTAACTCACTCACTCGTCCCTCAAGTCCAAAGCCTCCTAACTCACTCACTCGTCCCTCAAGTCCAAAGCCTCCTAACTCTCTCACTCGTCCCTCAAGTCCAAAGCCTCCTAACTCACTCACTCGTCCCTCAAGTCCAAAGCCTCCTAACTCACTCACTCGTCCCTCAAGTCCAAAGCCTCCTAACTCACTCACTCGTCCAAAGCCTCCTAACTCACTCACTCATCCCTCAAGTCCAAAGCCTCCTAACTCGCTCACTCGTCCCTCAAGTCCAAAGCCTCCTAACTCACTCTCTCGTCCAAAGCCTCCTAACTCACTCACTCGTCCCTTAAGTCCAAAGCCTCCTAACTCACTCACTCGTCCCTCAAGTCCAAAGCCTCCTAACTCACTCACTCGTCCAAAGCCTCCTAACTCACTCACACGTCCCTCAAGTCCAAAGCCTCCTAACTCACTCACTCGTCCCTCAAGTCCAAAGCCTCCTAACTCACTCAGTCGTCCAAAGCCTCCTAACTCACTCACTCGTCCCTCAAGTCCAAAGCCTCCTAACTCACTCACTCGTCCCTCAAGTCCAAAGCCTCCTAACTCACTCACTCGTCCCTCAAGTCCAAAGCCTCCTAACTCACTCACTCGTCCAAAGCCTCCTAACTCACTCACTCGTCCCTCAAGTCCAAAGCCTCCTAACTCACTCACTCGTACCTCAAGTCCAAAGCCTCCTAACTCACTCACTCGTCCCTCAAGTCCAAAGCCTCCTAACTCACTCACTCGTCCCTCAAGTCCAAAGCCTCCTAACTCACTCACTCGTCCCTCAAGTCCAAAGCCTCCTAACTCACTCACTCGTCCAAAGCCTCCTAACTCACTCACTCGTCCCTCAAGTCCAAAGCCTCCTAACTCACTCACTCGTCCAAAGCCTCCTAACTCACTCACTCGTCCCTCAAGTCCAAAGCCTCCTAACTCACTCACTCGTCCCTCAAGTACAAAGCCTCCTAACTCACTCACTCGTCCCTCAAGTCCAAAGCCTCCTAACTCACTCACTCGTCCCTCAAGTCCAAAGCCTCCTAACTCACTCACTCGTCCCTCAAGTCCAAAGCCTCCTAACTCACTCACTCGTCCCTCAAGTCCAAAGCCTCCTAACTCACTCACTCATCCCTCAAGTCCAAAGCCTCCTAACTCACTCACTCGTCCCTCAAGTCCAAAGCCTCCTAACTCACTCACTCGTCCCTCAAGTCCAAAGCCTCCTAACTCACTTACTCGTCCAAAGCCTCCTAACTCACTCACTCGTCCAAAGCCTCCTAACTCACTCACTCGTCCCTCAAGTCCAAAGCCTCCTAACTCACTCACTCGTCCAAAGCCTCCTAACTCACTCACTCGTCCCTCAAGTCCAAAGCCTCCTAACTCACTCACTCGTCCCTCAAGTCCAAAGCCTCCTAACTCACTCACTCGTCCCTCAAGTCCAAAGCCTCCTAACTCACTCACTCGTCCAAAGCCTTCTAACTCACTCACTCGTCCAAAGCCTCCTAATTCACTCACTCGTCCCTCAAGTCCAAAGCCTCCTAACTCACTCACTCGTCCCTCAAGTCCAAAGCCTCCTAACTCACTCACTCGTCCAAAGCCTCCTAACTCACTCACTCGTCCCTCAAGTCCAAAGCCTCCTAACTCACTCACTCGTCCAAAGCCTCCTAACTCACTCACTCGTCCCTCAAGTCCAAAGCCTCCTAACTCACTCACTCGTCCCTCAAGTCCAAAGCCTCCTAACTCACTCACTCGTCCAAAGCCTCCTAACTCACTCACTCGTCCCTCAAGTCCAAAGCCTCCTAACTCACTCACTCGTCCCTCAAGTCCAAAGCCTCCTAACTCACTAACTCGTCCAAAGCCTCCTAACTCACTCACTCGTCCAAAGCCTCCTAACTCACTCACTCGTCCCTCAAGTCCAAAGCCTCCTAACTCACTCACTCGTCCAAAGCCTCCTAACTCACTCACTCGTCCCTCAAGTCCAAAGCCTCCTAACTCACTCACTCGTCCAAAGCCTCCTAACTCACTCACTCGTCCCTCAAGTCCAAAGCCTCCTAACTCACTCACTCGTCCAAAGCCTCCTAACTCACTCACTCGTCCCTCAAGTCCAAAGCCTCCTAACTCACTCACTCGTCCAAAGCCTCCTAACTCACTCACTCGTCCCTCAAGTCCAAAGCCTCCTAACTCACTCACTCGTCCAAAGCCTCCTAACTCACTCACTCGTCCCTCAAGTCCAAAGCCTCCTAACTCACTCACTCGTCCCTCAAGTCCAAAGCCTCCTAACTCACTCACTCGTACCTCAAGTCCAAAGCCTCCTAACTCACTCACTCGTCCCTCAAGTCCAAAGCCTCCTAACTCACTCACTCGTCCCTCAAGTCCAAAGCCTCCTAACTCACTCACTCGTCCAAAGCCTCCTAACTCACTCACTCGTCCCTCAAGTCCAAAGCCTCCTAACTCACTCACTCGTCCAAAGCCTCCTAACTCACTCCCTCGTCCCTCAAGTCCAAAGCCTCCTAACTCACTCACTCGTCCCTCAAGTCCAAAGCCTCCTAACTCACTCACTCGTCCCTCAAGTCCAAAGCCTCCTAACTCACTCACTCGTCCAAAGCCTCCTAACTCACTCACTCGTCCCTCAAGTCCAAAGCCTCCTAACTCACTCACTCGTCCAAAGCCTCCTAACTCACTCACTCGTCCCTCAAGTCCAAAGCCTCCTAACTCACTCACTCGTCCCTCAAGTCCAAAGCCTCCTAACTCACTCACTCGTCCCTCAAGTCCAAAGCCTCCTAACTCTCTCACTCGTCCCTCAAGTCCAAAGCCTCCTAACTCACTCACTCGTCCCTCAAGTCCAAAGCCTCCTAACTCACTCACTCGTCCCTCAAGTCCAAAGCCTCCTAACTCACTCACTCGTCCAAAGCCTCCTAACTCACTCACTCATCCCTCAAGTCCAAAGCCTCCTAACTCACTCACTCGTCCCTCAAGTCCAAAGCCTCCTAACTCACTCTCTCGTCCAAAGCCTCCTAACTCACTCACTCGTCCCTTAAGTCCAAAGCCTCCTAACTCACTCACTCGTCCCTCAAGTCCAAAGCCTCCTAACTAACTCACTCGTCCAAAGCCTCCTAACTCACTCACTCGTACCTCAAGTCCAAAGCCTCCTAACTCACTCACTCGTCCCTCAAGACCAAAGCCTCCTAACTCACTCAGTCGTCCAAAGCCTCCTAACTCACTCACTCGTCCAAAGCCTCCTAACTCACTCACTCGTCCCTCAAGTCCAAAGCCTCCTAACTCACTCACTCGTCCCTCAAGTCCAAAGCCTCCTAACTCACTCACTCGTCCCTCAAGTCCAAAGCCTCCTAACTCACTCACTCGTCCCTCAAGTCCAAAGCCTCCTAACTCACTCACTCGTCCCTCAAGTCCAAAGCCTCCTAACTCACTCACTCGTACCTCAAGTCCAAAGCCTCCTAACTCACTCACTCGTCCCTCAAGTCCAAAGCCTCCTAACTCACTCACTCGTCCCTCAAGTCCAAAGCCTCCTAACTCACTCACTCGTCCCTCAAGTCCAAAGCCTCCTAACTCACTCACTCGTCCAAAGCCTCCTAACTCACTCACTCGTCCCTCAAGTCCAAAGCCTCCTAACTCACTCACTCGTCCAAAGCCTCCTAACTCAATCACTCGTCCCTCAAGTCCAAAGCCCCTTAACTCACTCACTCGTCCCTCAAGTACAAAGCCTCCTAACTCACTCACTCGTCCCTCAAGTCCAAAGCCTCCTAACTCACTCACTCGTCCCTCAAGTACAAAGCCTCCTAACTCACTCACTCGTTCCTCAAGTCCAAAGCCTCCTAACTCACTCACTCGTCCCTCAAGTCCAAAGCCTCCTAACTCACTCACTCATCCCTCAAGTCCAAAGCCTCCTAACTCACTCACTCGTCCCTCAAGTCCAAAGCCTCCTAACTCACTCACTCGTCCCTCAAGTCCAAAGCCTCCTAACTCACTCACTCGTCCCTCAAGCCAAAGCCTCCTAACTCACTTACTCGTCCAAAGCCTCCTAACTCACTCACTCGTCCCTCAAGTCCAAAGCCTCCTAACTCACTCACTCGTCCCTCAAGTCCAAAGTCTCCTGACTCACTCGTCCCTCAAGTCCAAAGCCTCCTAACTCACTCACTCGTCCCTCAAGTCCAAAGCCTCCTAACTCACTCACTCGTCCAAAGCCTCCTAACTCACTCACTCGTCCCTCAAGTCCAAAGCCTCCTAACTCACTCACTCGTCCCTCAAGTCCAAAGCCTCCTAACTCACTCACTCGTCCCTCAAGTCCAAAGCCTCCTAACTCACTCACTCGTGCAAAGCCTCCTAACTCACTCACTCGTCCCTCAAGTCCAAAGCCTCCTAACTCACTCACTCGTCCCTCAAGTCCAAAGCCTCCTAACTCACTCACTCGTCCAAAGCCTCCTAACTCACTCACTCGTCCCTCAAGTCCAAAGCCTCCTAACTCACTCACTCGTCCAAAGCCTCCTAACTCACTCACTCGTCCAAAGCCTCCTAACTCACTCACTCGTCCCTCAAGTCCAAAGCCTCCTAACTCACTCACTCGTCCCTCAAGTCCAAAGCCTCCTAACTCACTCACTCGTCCCTCAAGTCCAAAGCCTCCTAACTCACTCACTCGTCCAAAGCCTTCTAACTCACTCACTCGTCCAAAGCCTCCTAACTCACTCACTCGTCCCTCAAGTCCAAAGCCTCCTAACTCACTCACTCGTCCCTCAAGTCCAAAGCCTCCTAACTCACTCACTCGTCCAAAGCCTCCTAACTCACTCACTCGTCCCTCAAGTCCAAAGCCTCCTAACTTACTCACTCGTCCAAAGCCTCCTAACTCACTCACTCGTCCAAAGCCTCCTAACTCACTCACTCGTCCCTCAAGTCCAAAGCCTCCTAACTCACTCACTCGTCCCTCAAGTCCAAAGCCTCCTAACTCACTCACTCGTCCAAAGCCTCCTAACTCACTCACTCGTCCCTCAAGTCCAAAGCCTCCTAACTCACTCACTCGTCCAAAGCCTCCTAACTCACTCACTCGTCCCTCAAGACCAAAGCCTCCTAACTCACTCACTCGTCCAAAGCCTCCTAACTCACTCACTCGTCCCTCAAGTCCAAAGCCTCCTAACTCACTCACTCGTCCCTCAAGTCCAAAGCCTCCTAACTCACTCACTCGTCCCTCAAGTCCAAAGCCTCCTAACTCACTCACTCGTCCCTCAAGTCCAAAGCCTCCTAACTCACTCACTCGTCCCTCAAGTCCAAAGCCTCCTAACTCACTCACTCGTCCAAAGCCTCCTAACTCACTCACTCATCCCTCAAGTCCAAAGCCTCCTAACTCACTCACTCGTCCCTCAAGTCCAAAGCCTCCTAACTCACTCTCTCGTCCAAAGCCTCCTCACTCACTCGTCCCTCAAGTCCAAAGCCTCCTAACTCACTCACTCGTCCCTCAAGCCAAAGCCTCCTAACTCACTTACTCGTCCAAAGCCTCCTAACTCACTCACTCGTCCCTCAAGTCCAAAGCCTCCTAACTCACTCACTCGTCCCTCAAGTCCAAAGTCTCCTGACTCACTCGTCCCTCAAGTCCAAAGCCTCCTAACTCACTCACTCGTCCCTCAAGTCCAAAGCCTCCTAACTCACTCACTCGTCCAAAGCCTCCTAACTCACTCACTCGTCCCTCAAGTCCAAAGCCTCCTAACTCACTCACTCGTCCCTCAAGTCCAAAGCCTCCTAACTCACTCACTCGTCCCTCAAGTCCAAAGCCTCCTAACTCACTCACTCGTGCAAAGCCTCCTAACTCACTCACTCGTCCCTCAAGTCCAAAGCCTCCTAACTCACTCACTCGTCCCTCAAGTGCAAAGCCTCCTAACTCACTCACTCGTCCAAAGCCTCCTAACTCACTCACTCGTCCCTCAAGTCCAAAGCCTCCTAACTCACTCACTCGTCCAAAGCCTCCTAACTCACTCACTCGTCCCTCAAGTCCAAAGCCTCCTAACTCACTCACTCGTCCCTCAAGTCCAAAGCCTCCTAACTCACTCACTCGTCCCTCAAGTCCAAAGCCTCCTAACTCACTCACTCGTCCAAAGCCTTCTAACTCACTCACTCGTCCAAAGCCTCCTAACTCACTCACTCGTCCCTCAAGTCCAAAGCCTCCTAACTCACTCACTCGTCCCTCAAGTCCAAAGCCTCCTAACTCACTCACTCGTCCAAAGCCTCCTAACTCACTCACTCGTCCCTCAAGTCCAAAGCCTCCTAACTTACTCACTCGTCCAAAGCCTCCTAACTCACTCACTCGTCCAAAGCCTCCTAACTCACTCACTCGTCCCTCAAGTCCAAAGCCTCCTAACTCACTCACTCGTCCCTCAAGTCCAAAGCCTCCTAACTCACTCACTCGTCCAAAGCCTCCTAACTCACTCACTCGTCCCTCAAGTCCAAAGCCTCCTAACTCACTCACTCGTCCAAAGCCTCCTAACTCACTCACTCGTCCCTCAAGTCCAAAGCCTCCTAACTCACTCACTCGTGCAAAGCCTCCTAACTCACTCACTCGTCCCTCAAGTCCAAAGCCTCCTAACTCACTCACTCGTCCCTCAAGTGCAAAGCCTCCTAACTCACTCACTCGTCCAAAGCCTCCTAACTCACTCACTCGTCCCTCAAGTCCAAAGCCTCCTAACTCACTCACTCGTCCAAAGCCTCCTAACTCACTCACTCGTCCCTCAAGTCCAAAGCCTCCTAACTCACTCACTCGTCCCTCAAGTCCAAAGCCTCCTAACTCACTCACTCGTCCCTCAAGTCCAAAGCCTCCTAACTCACTCACTCGTCCAAAGCCTTCTAACTCACTCACTCGTCCAAAGCCTCCTAACTCACTCACTCGTCCCTCAAGTCCAAAGCCTCCTAACTCACTCACTCGTCCCTCAAGTCCAAAGCCTCCTAACTCACTCACTCGTCCAAAGCCTCCTAACTCACTCACTCGTCCCTCAAGTCCAAAGCCTCCTAACTTACTCACTCGTCCAAAGCCTCCTAACTCACTCACTCGTCCAAAGCCTCCTAACTCACTCACTCGTCCCTCAAGTCCAAAGCCTCCTAACTCACTCACTCGTCCCTCAAGTCCAAAGCCTCCTAACTCACTCACTCGTCCAAAGCCTCCTAACTCACTCACTCGTCCCTCAAGTCCAAAGCCTCCTAACTCACTCACTCGTCCAAAGCCTCCTAACTCACTCACTCGTCCCTCAAGTCCAAAGCCTCCTAACTCACTCACTCGTCCCTCAAGTCCAAAGCCTCCTAACTCACTCACTCGTCCCTCAAGTCCAAAGCCTCCTAACTCACTCACTCGTCCAAAGCCTTCTAACTCACTCACTCGTCCAAAGCCTCCTAATTCACTCACTCGTCCCTCAAGTCCAAAGCCTCCTAACTCACTCACTCGTCCAAAGCCTCCTAACTCACTCACTCGTCCCTCAAGTCCAAAGCCTCCTAACTCACTCACTCGTCCCTCAAGTCCAAAGCCTCCTAACTCACTCACTCGTCCCTCAAGTCCAAAGCCTCCTAACTCACTCACTCGTCCAAAGCCTTCTAACTCACTCACTCGTCCAAAGCCTCCTAATTCACTCACTCGTCCCTCAAGTCCAAAGCCTCCTAACTCACTCACTCGTCCCTCAAGTCCAAAGCCTCCTAACTCACTCACTCGTCCAAAGCCTCCTAACTCACTCACTCGTCCCTCAAGTCCAAAGCCTCCTAACTCACTCACTCGTCCAAAGCCTCCTAACTCACTCACTCGTCCCTCAAGTCCAAAGCCTCCTAACTCACTCACTCGTCCCTCAAGTCCAAAGCCTCCTAACTCACTCACTCGTCCAAAGCCTCCTAACTCACTCACTCGTCCCTCAAGTCCAAAGCCTCCTAACTCACTCACTCGTCCCTCAAGTCCAAAGCCTCCTAACTCACTAACTCGTCCAAAGACTCCTAACTCACTCACTCGTCCAAAGCCTCCTAACTCACTCACTCGTCCCTCAAGTCCAAAGCCTCCTAACTCACTCACTCGTCCAAAGCCTCCTAACTCACTCACTCGTCCCTCAAGTCCAAAGCCTCCTAACTCACTCACTCGTCCAAAGCCTCCTAACTCACTCACTCGTCCCTCAAGTCCAAAGCCTCCTAACTCACTCACTCGTCCAAAGCCTCCTAACTCACTCACTCGTCCCTCAAGTCCAAAGCCTCCTAACTCACTCACTCGTCCAAAGCCTCCTAACTCACTCACTCGTCCCTCAAGTCCAAAGCCTCCTAACTCACTCACTCGTCCAAAGCCTCCTAACTCACTCACTTGTCCCTCAAGTCCAAAGCCTCCTAACTCACTCACTCGTCCCTCAAGTCCAAAGCCTCCTAACTCACTCACTCGTACCTCAAGTCCAAAGCCTCCTAACTCACTCACTCGTCCCTCAAGTCCAAAGCCTCCTAACTCACTCACTCGTCCCTCAAGTCCAAAGCCTCCTAACTCACTCACTCGTCCAAAGCCTCCTAACTCACTCACTCGTCCCTCAAGTCCAAAGCCTCCTAACTCACTCACTCGTCCAAAGCCTCCTAACTCACTCCCTCGTCCCTCAAGTCCAAAGCCTCCTAACTCACTCACTCGTCCCTCAAGTCCAAAGCCTCCTAACTCACTCACTCGTCCCTCAAGTCCAAAGCCTCCTAACTCACTCACTCGTCCAAAGCCTCCTAACTCACTCACTCGTCCCTCAAGTCCAAAGCCTCCTAACTCACTCACTCGTCCAAAGCCTCCTAACTCACTCACTCGTCCCTCAAGTCCAAAGCCTCCTAACTCACTCACTCGTCCCTCAAGTCCAAAGCCTCCTAACTCACTCACTCGTCCCTCAAGTCCAAAGCCTCCTAACTCTCTCACTCGTCCCTCAAGTCCAAAGCCTCCTAACTCACTCACTCGTCCCTCAAGTCCAAAGCCTCCTAACTCACTCACTCGTCCCTCAAGTCCAAAGCCTCCTAACTCACTCACTCGTCCAAAGCCTCCTAACTCACTCACTCATCCCTCAAGTCCAAAGCCTCCTAACTCACTCACTCGTCCCTCAAGTCCAAAGCCTCCTAACTCACTCTCTCGTCCAAAGCCTCCTAACTCACTCACTCGTCCCTTAAGTCCAAAGCCTCCTAACTCACTCACTCGTCCCTCAAGTCCAAAGCCTCCTAACTAACTCACTCGTCCAAAGCCTCCTAACTCACTCACTCGTACCTCAAGTCCAAAGCCTCCTAACTCACTCACTCGTCCCTCAAGACCAAAGCCTCCTAACTCACTCAGTCGTCCAAAGCCTCCTAACTCACTCACTCGTCCAAAGCCTCCTAACTCACTCACTCGTCCCTCAAGTCCAAAGCCTCCTAACTCACTCACTCGTCCCTCAAGTCCAAAGCCTCCTAACTCACTCACTCGTCCCTCAAGTCCAAAGCCTCCTAACTCACTCACTCGTCCCTCAAGTCCAAAGCCTCCTAACTCACTCACTCGTCCCTCAAGTCCAAAGCCTCCTAACTCACTCACTCGTACCTCAAGTCCAAAGCCTCCTAACTCACTCACTCGTCCCTCAAGTCCAAAGCCTCCTAACTCACTCACTCGTCCCTCAAGTCCAAAGCCTCCTAACTCACTCACTCGTCCCTCAAGTCCAAAGCCTCCTAACTCACTCACTCGTCCAAAGCCTCCTAACTCAATCACTCGTCCCTCAAGTCCAAAGCCCCTTAACTCACTCACTCGTCCCTCAAGTACAAAGCCTCCTAACTCACTCACTCGTCCCTCAAGTCCAAAGCCTCCTAACTCACTCACTCGTCCCTCAAGTACAAAGCCTCCTAACTCACTCACTCGTTCCTCAAGTCCAAAGCCTCCTAACTCACTCACTCGTCCCTCAAGTCCAAAGCCTCCTAACTCACTCACTCATCCCTCAAGTCCAAAGCCTCCTAACTCACTCACTCGTCCCTCAAGTCCAAAGCCTCCTAACTCACTCACTCGTCCCTCAAGTCCAAAGCCTCCTAACTCACTCACTCGTCCCTCAAGCCAAAGCCTCCTAACTCACTTACTCGTCCAAAGCCTCCTAACTCACTCACTCGTCCCTCAAGTCCAAAGCCTCCTAACTCACTCACTCGTCCCTCAAGTCCAAAGTCTCCTGACTCACTCGTCCCTCAAGTCCAAAGCCTCCTAACTCACTCACTCGTCCCTCAAGTCCAAAGCCTCCTAACTCACTCACTCGTCCAAAGCCTCCTAACTCACTCACTCGTCCCTCAAGTCCAAAGCCTCCTAACTCACTCACTCGTCCCTCAAGTCCAAAGCCTCCTAACTCACTCACTCGTCCCTCAAGTCCAAAGCCTCCTAACTCACTCACTCGTGCAAAGCCTCCTAACTCACTCACTCGTCCCTCAAGTCCAAAGCCTCCTAACTCACTCACTCGTCCCTCAAGTCCAAAGCCTCCTAACTCACTCACTCGTCCAAAGCCTCCTAACTCACTCACTCGTCCCTCAAGTCCAAAGCCTCCTAACTCACTCACTCGTCCAAAGCCTCCTAACTCACTCACTCGTCCAAAGCCTCCTAACTCACTCACTCGTCCCTCAAGTCCAAAGCCTCCTAACTCACTCACTCGTCCCTCAAGTCCAAAGCCTCCTAACTCACTCACTCGTCCCTCAAGTCCAAAGCCTCCTAACTCACTCACTCGTCCAAAGCCTTCTAACTCACTCACTCGTCCAAAGCCTCCTAACTCACTCACTCGTCCCTCAAGTCCAAAGCCTCCTAACTCACTCACTCGTCCCTCAAGTCCAAAGCCTCCTAACTCACTCACTCGTCCAAAGCCTCCTAACTCACTCACTCGTCCCTCAAGTCCAAAGCCTCCTAACTTACTCACTCGTCCAAAGCCTCCTAACTCACTCACTCGTCCAAAGCCTCCTAACTCACTCACTCGTCCCTCAAGTCCAAAGCCTCCTAACTCACTCACTCGTCCCTCAAGTCCAAAGCCTCCTAACTCACTCACTCGTCCAAAGCCTCCTAACTCACTCACTCGTCCCTCAAGTCCAAAGCCTCCTAACTCACTCACTCGTCCAAAGCCTCCTAACTCACTCACTCGTCCCTCAAGACCAAAGCCTCCTAACTCACTCACTCGTCCAAAGCCTCCTAACTCACTCACTCGTCCCTCAAGTCCAAAGCCTCCTAACTCACTCACTCGTCCCTCAAGTCCAAAGCCTCCTAACTCACTCACTCGTCCCTCAAGTCCAAAGCCTCCTAACTCACTCACTCGTCCCTCAAGTCCAAAGCCTCCTAACTCACTCACTCGTCCCTCAAGTCCAAAGCCTCCTAACTCACTCACTCGTCCAAAGCCTCCTAACTCACTCACTCATCCCTCAAGTCCAAAGCCTCCTAACTCACTCACTCGTCCCTCAAGTCCAAAGCCTCCTAACTCACTCTCTCGTCCAAAGCCTCCTCACTCACTCGTCCCTCAAGTCCAAAGCCTCCTAACTCACTCACTCGTCCCTCAAGCCAAAGCCTCCTAACTCACTTACTCGTCCAAAGCCTCCTAACTCACTCACTCGTCCCTCAAGTCCAAAGCCTCCTAACTCACTCACTCGTCCCTCAAGTCCAAAGTCTCCTGACTCACTCGTCCCTCAAGTCCAAAGCCTCCTAACTCACTCACTCGTCCCTCAAGTCCAAAGCCTCCTAACTCACTCACTCGTCCAAAGCCTCCTAACTCACTCACTCGTCCCTCAAGTCCAAAGCCTCCTAACTCACTCACTCGTCCCTCAAGTCCAAAGCCTCCTAACTCACTCACTCGTCCCTCAAGTCCAAAGCCTCCTAACTCACTCACTCGTGCAAAGCCTCCTAACTCACTCACTCGTCCCTCAAGTCCAAAGCCTCCTAACTCACTCACTCGTCCCTCAAGTGCAAAGCCTCCTAACTCACTCACTCGTCCAAAGCCTCCTAACTCACTCACTCGTCCCTCAAGTCCAAAGCCTCCTAACTCACTCACTCGTCCAAAGCCTCCTAACTCACTCACTCGTCCCTCAAGTCCAAAGCCTCCTAACTCACTCACTCGTCCCTCAAGTCCAAAGCCTCCTAACTCACTCACTCGTCCCTCAAGTCCAAAGCCTCCTAACTCACTCACTCGTCCAAAGCCTTCTAACTCACTCACTCGTCCAAAGCCTCCTAACTCACTCACTCGTCCCTCAAGTCCAAAGCCTCCTAACTCACTCACTCGTCCCTCAAGTCCAAAGCCTCCTAACTCACTCACTCGTCCAAAGCCTCCTAACTCACTCACTCGTCCCTCAAGTCCAAAGCCTCCTAACTTACTCACTCGTCCAAAGCCTCCTAACTCACTCACTCGTCCAAAGCCTCCTAACTCACTCACTCGTCCCTCAAGTCCAAAGCCTCCTAACTCACTCACTCGTCCCTCAAGTCCAAAGCCTCCTAACTCACTCACTCGTCCAAAGCCTCCTAACTCACTCACTCGTCCCTCAAGTCCAAAGCCTCCTAACTCACTCACTCGTCCAAAGCCTCCTAACTCACTCACTCGTCCCTCAAGACCAAAGCCTCCTAACTCACTCACTCGTCCAAAGCCTCCTAACTCACTCACTCGTCCCTCAAGTCCAAAGCCTCCTAACTCACTCACTCGTCCCTCAAGTCCAAAGCCTCCTAACTCACTCACTCGTCCCTCAAGTCCAAAGCCTCCTAACTCACTCACTCGTCCCTCAAGTCCAAAGCCTCCTAACTCACTCACTCGTCCCTCAAGTCCAAAGCCTCCTAACTCACTCACTCGTCCCTCAAGTCCAAAGCCTCCTAACTCACTCACTCGTCCCTCAAGTCCAAAGCCTCCTAACTCACTCACTCGTCCCTCAAGTCCAAAGCCTCCTAACTCACTCACTCGTCCAAAGCCTCCTAACTCACTCACTCATCCCTCAAGTCCAAAGCCTCCTAACTCACTCACTCGTCCCTCAAGTCCAAAGCCTCCTAACTCACTCTCTCGTCCAAAGCCTCCTCACTCACTCGTCCCTCAAGTCCAAAGCCTCCTAACTCACTCACTCGTCCCTCAAGTCCAAAGCCTCCTAACTCACTCACTCGTCCAAAGCCTCCTAACTCACTCACTCGTCCCTCAAGTCCAAAGCCTCCTAACTCACTCACTCGTCCCTCAAGTCCAAAGCCTCCTAACTCACTCACTCGTCCCTCAAGTCCAAAGCCTCCTAACTCACTCACTCGTCCAAAGCCTCCTAACTCACTCACTCGTCCCTCAAGTCCAAAGCCTCCAAACTCACTCACTCGTCCCTCAAGTCCAAAGCCTCCTAACTCACTCTCTCGTCCAAAGCCTCCTAACTCACTCACTCGTCCCTCAAGTCCAAAGCCTCCTAACTCACTCACTCGTCCCTCAAGTCCAAAGCCTCCTAACTCACTCACTCGTCCAAAGCCTCCTAACTCACTCACACGTCCCTCAAGTCCAAAGCCTCCTAACTCACTCACTCGTCCCTCAAGTCCAAAGCCTCCTAACTCACTCAGTCTTCCAAAGCCTCCTAACTCACTCACTCGTCCCTCAAGTCCAAAGCCTCCTAACTCACTCACTCGTCCCTCAAGTCCAAAGCCTCCTAACTCACTCACCCGTCCAAAGCCTCCTAACTCACTCACTCGTCCCTCAAGTCCAAAGCCTCCTAACTCACTCACTCGTCCCTCAAGTCCAAAGCCTCCTAACTCACTCACTCATCCCTCAAGTCCAAAGCCTCCTAACTCACTCACTCGTCCAAAGCCTCCTAACTCACTCACTCGTCCCTCAAGTCCAAAGCCTCCTATCTCACTCACTCGTCCAAAGCCTCCTAACTCACTCACTCGTCCCTCAAGTCCAAAGCCTCCTAACTCACTCACTCGTCCCTCAAGTCCAAAGCCTCCTAACTCACTCACTCGTCCCTCAAGTCCAAAGCCTCCTAACTCACTCACTCGTCCAAAGCCTCCTAACTCACTCACTCGTCCCTCAAGTCCAAAGCCTCCTAACTCACTCACTCGTCCAAAGCCTCCTAACTCACTCACTCGTCCAAAGCCTCCTAACTCACTCACTCGTCCCTCAAGTCCAAAGCCTCCTTACTCACTCACTCGTCCCTCAAGTCCAAAGCCTCCTAACTCACTCACTCGTCCAAAGCCTCCTAACTCACTCACTCGTCCAAAGCCTCCTAACTCACTCACTCATCCCTCAAGTCCAAAGCCTCCTAACTCACTCACTCGTCCCTCAAGTCCAAAGCCTCCTAACTCACTCACTCGTCCAAAGCCTCCTAACTCACTCACTCGTCCCTCAAGTCCAAAGCCTCCTAACTCACTCACTCGTCCAAAGCCTCCTAACTCACTCACTCGTCCCTCAAGACCAAAGCCTCCTAACTCACTCACTCGTCCAAAGCCTCCTAACTCACTCACTCGTCCCTCAAGTCCAAAGCCTCCTAACTCACTCACTCGTCCCTCAAGTCCAAAGCCTCCTAACTCACTCACTCGTCCCTCAAGTCCAAAGCCTCCTAACTCACTCACTCGTCCCTCAAGTCCAAAGCCTCCTAACTCACTCACTCGTCCCTCAAGTCCAAAGCCTCCTAACTCACTCACTCGTCCAAAGCCTCCTAACTCACTCACTCATCCCTCAAGTCCAAAGCCTCCTAACTCACTCACTCGTCCCTCAAGTCCAAAGCCTCCTAACTCACTCTCTCGTCCAAAGCCTCCTCACTCACTCGTCCCTCAAGTCCAAAGCCTCCTAACTCACTCACTCGTCCCTCAAGTCCAAAGCCTCCTAACTCACTCACTCGTCCAAAGCCTCCTAACTCACTCACTCGTCCCTCAAGTCCAAAGCCTCCTAACTCACTCACTCGTCCCTCAAGTCCAAAGCCTCCTAACTCACTCACTCGTCCCTCAAGTCCAAAGCCTCCTAACTCACTCACTCGTCCAAAGCCTCCTAACTCACTCACTCGTCCCTCAAGTCCAAAGCCTCCAAACTCACTCACTCGTCCCTCAAGTCCAAAGCCTCCTAACTCACTCTCTCGTCCAAAGCCTCCTAACTCACTCACTCGTCCCTCAAGTCCAAAGCCTCCTAACTCACTCACTCGTCCCTCAAGTCCAAAGCCTCCTAACTCACTCACTCGTCCAAACCCTCCTAACTCACTCACACGTCCCTCAAGTCCAAAGCCTCCTAACTCACTCACTCGTCCCTCAAGTCCAAAGCCTCCTAACTCACTCAGTCTTCCAAAGCCTCCTAACTCACTCACTCGTCACTCAAGTCCAAAGCCTCCTAACTCACTCACTCGTCCCTCAAGTCCAAAGCCTCCTAACTCACTCACTCGTCCAAAGCCTCCTAACTCACTCACTCGTCCCTCAAGTCCAAAGCCTCCTAACTCACTCACTCGTCCCTCAAGTCCAAAGCCTCCTAACTCACTCACTCGTCCCTCAAGTCCAAAGCCTCCTAACTCACTCACTCGTCCAAAGCCTCCTAACTCACTCACTCGTCCATCAAGTCCAAAGCCTCCTAACTCACTCACTCGTCCAAAGCCTCCTAACTCACTCACTCGTCCCTCAAGTCCAAAGCCTCCTAACTCACTCACTCGTCCCTCAAGTCCAAAGCCTCCTACCTCACTCACTCGTCCCTCAAGTCCAAAGCCTCCTAACTCACTCACTCGTCCAAAGCCTCCTAACTCACTCACTCGTCCCTCAAGTCCAAAGCCTCCTAACTCACTCACTCGTCCAAAGCCTCCTAACTCACTCACTCGTCCCTCAAGTCCAAAGCCTCCTTACTCACTCACTCGTCCCTCAAGTCCAAAGCCTCCTAACTCACTCACTCGTCCAAAGCCTCCTAACTCACTCACTCGTCCAAAGCCTCCTAACTCACTCACTCGTCCCTCAAGTCCAAAGCCTCCTAACTCACTCACTCGTCCCTCAAGTCCAAAGCCTCCTAACTCACTCACTCGTCCCTCAAGTCCAAAGCCTCCTAACTCACTCACTCGTCCAAAGCCTTCTAACTCACTCACTCGTCCAAAGCCTCCTAACTCACTCACTCGTCCCTCAAGTCCAAAGCCTCCTAACTCACTCACTCGTCCAAAGCCTCCTAACTCACTCACTCGTCCCTCAAGTCCAAAGCCTCCTAACTCACTCACTCGTCCAAAGCCTCCTAACTCACTCACTCGTCCCTCAAGTCCAAAGCCTCCTAACTCACTCACTCGTCCCTCAAGTCCAAAGCCTCCTAACTCACTCACTCGTCCAAAGCCTCCTAAATGACTCACTCGTCCCTCAAGTCCAAAGCCTCCTAACTCACTCACTCGTCCCTCAAGTCCAAAGCCTCCTAACTCACTAACTCGTCCAAAGCCTCCTAACTCACTCACTCGTCCAAAGCCTCCTAACTCACTCACTCGTCCCTCAAGTCCAAAGCCTCCTAACTCACTCACTCGTCCAAAGCCTCCTAACTCACTCACTCGTCCCTCAAGTCCAAAGCCTCCTAACTCACTCACTCGTCCAAAGCCTCCTAACTCACTCACTCGTCCCTCAAGTCCAAAGCCTCCTGACTCACTCACTCGTCCCTCAAGTCCAAAGCCTCCTAACTCACTCACTCGTCCAAAGCCTCCTAACTCACTCACTCGTCCCTCAAGTCCAAAGCCTCCTAACTCACTCACTCGTCCAAAGCCTCCTAACTCACTCACTCGTCCCTCAAGTCCAAAGCCTCCTAACTCACTCACTCGTCCAAAGCCTCCTAACTCACTCACTCGTCCCTCAAGTCCAAAGCCTCCTAACTCACTCACTCGTCCCTCAAGTCCAAAGCCTCCTAACTCACTCACTCGTACCTCAAGTCCAAAGCCTCCTAACTCACTCACTCTTCCCTCAAGTCCAAAGCCTCCTAACTCACTCACTCGTCCCTCAAGTCCAAAGCCTCCTAACTCACTCACTCGTCCAAAGCCTCCTAACTCACTCACTCGTCCCTCAAGTCCAAAGCCTCCTAACTCACTCACTCGTCCAAAGCCTCCTAACTCACTCCCTCGTCCCTCAAGTCCAAAGCCTCCTAACTCACTCACTCGTCCCTCAAGTCCAAAGCCTCCTAACTCACTCACTCGTCCCTCAAGTCCAAAGCCTCCTAACTCACTCACTCGTCCAAAGCCTCCTAACTCACTCACTAGTCCCTCAAGTCCAAAGCCTCCTAACTCACTCACTCGTCCAAAGCCTCCTAACTCACTCACTCGTCCCTCAAGTCCAAAGCCTCCTAACTCACTCACTCGTCCCTCAAGTCCAAAGCCTCCTAACTCACTCACTCGTCCAAAGCCTCCTAACTCACTCACTCGTCCCTCAAGTCCAAAGCCTCCTAACTCACTCACTCGTCCAAAGCCTCCTAACTCACTCACTCGTCCAAAGCCTCCTAACTCAGTCACTCGTCCCTCAAGTCCAAAGCCTCCTAACTCACTCACTCGTCCCTCAAGTCCAAAGCCTCCTAACTCACTCACTCGTCCAAAGCCTCCTAACTCACTCACTCGTCCCTCAAGTCCAAAGCCTCCTAACTCACTCACTCGTCCAAAGCCTCCTAACTCACTCCCTCGTCCCTCAAGTCCAAAGCCTCCTAACTCACTCACTCGTCCCTCAAGTCCAAAGCCTCCTAACTCACTCACTCGTCCCTCAAGTCCAAAGCCTCCTAACTCACTCAGTCGTCCAAAGCCTCCTAACTCACTCACTCGTCCCTCAAGTCCAAAGCCTCCTAACTCACTCACTCGTCCAAAGCCTCCTAACTCACTCACTCGTCCCTCAAGTCCAAAGCCTCCTAACTCACTCACTCGTCCAAAGCCTCCTAACTCACTCACTCGTCCCTCAAGTCCAAAGCCTCCTAACTCACTCACTCGTCCAAAGCCTCCTAACTCACTCACTCGTCCCTCAAGTCCAAAGCCTCCTAACTCACTCACTCGTCCAAAGCCTCCTAACTCACTCACTCGTCCCTCAAGTCCAAAGCCTCCTAACTCACTCACTCGTCCAAAGCCTCCTAACTCACTCACTCGTCCCTCAAGTCCAAAGCCTCCTAACTCACTCACTCGTCCCTCAAGTCCAAAGCCTCCTAACTCACTCACTCGTCCCTCAAGTCCAAAGCCTCCTAACTCACTCACTCGTCCAAAGCCTCCTAACTCACTCACTCGTCCCTCAAGTCAAAAGCCTCCTAACTCACTCACTCGTCCAAAGCCTCCTAACTCACGCACTCGTCCCTCAAGTCCAAAGCCTCCTAACTCACTCACTCGTCCCTCAAGTCCAAAGCCTCCTAACTCACTCACTCGTCCAAAGCCTTCTAACTCACTCACTCGTCCCTCAAGTCCAAAGCCTCCTAACTCACTCACTCGTCCCTCAAGTCCAAAGCCTCCTAACTCACTCACTCGTCCAAAGCCTCCTAACTCTCTCACTCGTCCCTCAAGTCCAAAGCCTCCTAACTCACTCACTCGTCCAAAGCCTCCTAACTCACTCACTCGTCCCTCAAGTCCAAAGCCTCCTAACTCACTCACTCGTCCAAAGCCTCCTAACTCACTCACTCGTCCCTCAAGTCCAAAGCCTCCTAACTCACTCACTCGTCCAAAGCCTCCTAACTCACTCACTCGTCCCTCAAGTCCAAAGCCTCCTAACTCACTCACTCGTCCAAAGCCTCCTAACTCACTCACTCGTCCCTCAAGTCCAAAGCCTCCTAACTCACTCACTCGTCCAAAGCCTCCTAACTCACTCACTCGTCCATCAAGTCCAAAGCCTCCTAACTCACTCACTCGTCCAAAGCCTCCTAACTCACTCACTCGTCCCTCAAGTCCAAAGCCTCCTAACTCACTCACTCGTCCCTCAAGTCCAAAGCCTCCTAACTCACTCACTCGTACCTCAAGTCCAAAGCCTCCTAACTCACTCACTCGTCCCTCAAGTCCAAAGCCTCCTAACTCACTCACTCGTCCCTCAAGTCCAAAGCCTCCTAACTCACTCACTCGTCCAAAGCCTCCTAACTCACTCACTCGTCCCTCAAGTCCAAAGCCTCCTAACTCACTCACTCGTCCAAAGCCTCCTAACTCACTCCCTCGTCCCTCAAGTCCAAAGCCTCCTAACTCACTCACTCGTCCCTCAAGTCCAAAGCCTCCTAACTCACTCACTCGTCCCTCAAGTCCAAAGCCTCCTAACTCACTCACTCGTCCAAAGCCTCCTAACTCACTCACTCGTCCCTCAAGTCCAAAGCCTCCTAACTCACTCACTCGTCCAAAGCCTCCTAACTCACTCACTCGTCCCTCAAGTCCAAAGCCTCCTAACTCACTCACTCGTCCAAAGCCTCCTAACTCACTCACTCGTCCCTCAAGTCCAAAGCCTCCTAACTCACTCACTCGTCCAAAGCCTCCTAACTCACTCACTCGTCCCTCAAGTCCAAAGCCTCCTAACTCACTCACTCGTCCAAAGCCTCCTAACTCACTCACTCGTCCCTCAAGTCCAAAGCCTCCTAACTCACTCACTCGTCCAAAGCCTCCTAACTCACTCACTCGTCCAAAGCCTCCTAACTCACTCACTCGTCCCTCAAGTCCAAAGCCTCCTAACTCACTCACTCGTCCAAAGCCTCCTAACTCACTCACTCGTCCCTCAAGTCCAAAGCCTCCTAACTCACTCACTCGTCCAAAGCCTCCTAACTCACTCACTCGTCCCTCAAGTCCAAAGCCTCCTAACTCACTCACTCGTCCCTCAAGTCCAAAGCCTCCTAACTCACTCACTCGTCCAAAGCCTCCTAACTCACTCACTCGTCCCTCAAGTCCAAAGCCTCCTAACTCACTCACTCGTCCAAAGCCTCCTAACTCACTCACTCGTCCAAAGCCTCCTAACTCACTCACTCGTCCCTCAAGTCCAAAGCCTCCTAACTCACTCACTCGTCCCTCAAGTCCAAAGCCTCCTAACTCACTCACTCGTCCCTCAAGTCCAAAGCCTCCTAACTCACTCACTCGTCCCTCAAGTCCAAAGCCTCCTAACTCACTCACTCGTCCCTCAAGTCCAAAGCCTCCTAACTCACTCACTCGTCCAAAGCCTCCTAACTCACTCACTCGTCCCTCAAGTCCAAAGCCTCCTAACTCACTCACTCGTCCCTCAAGTCCAAAGCCTCCTAACTCACTCGCTCATCCCTCAAGTCCAAAGCCTCCTAACTCACTCACTCGTCCCTCAAGTCCAAAGCCTCCTAACTCACTCACTCGTCCAAAGCCTCCTAACTCACTCACTCGTCCCTCAAGTCCAAAGCCTCCTAACTCACTCACTCGTCCAAAGCCTCCTAACTCACTCACTCGTCCCTCAAGTCCAAAGCCTCCTAACTCACTCACTCGTCCCTCAAGTCCAAAGCCTCCTAACTCACTCACTCGTCCCTCAAGTCCAAAGCCTCCTAACTCACTCACTCGTCCAAAGCCTCCTAACTCACTCACTCGTCCAAAGCCTAACTCACTCACTCGTCCAAAACCTCCTAACTCACTCACTCGTCCCTCAAGTCCAAAACCTCCTAACTCACTCACTCGTCCAAAGCCTCCTAACTCACTCACTCGTCCCTCAAGTCCAAAGCCTCCTAACTCACTCACTCGTCCAAAGCCTCCTAACTCACTCACTCGTCCCTCAAGTCCAAAGCCTCCTAACTCACTCACTCGTCCCTCAAGTCCAAAGCCTCCTAACTCACTCACTCGTACCTCAAGTCCAAAGCCTCCTAACTCACTCACTCGTCCCTCAAGTCCAAAGCCTCCTAACTCACTCACTCGTCCCTCAAGTCCAAAGCCTCCTAACTCACTCACTCGTCCAAAGCCTCCTAACTCACTCACTCGTCCCTCAAGTCCAAAGCCTCCTAACTCACTCACTCGTCCAAAGCCTCCTAACTCACTCCCTCGTCCCTCAAGTCCAAAGCCTCCTAACTCACTCACTCGTCCCTCAAGTCCAAAGCCTCCTAACTCACTCACTCGTCCCTCAAGTCCAAAGCCTCCTAACTCACTCACTCGTCCAAAGCCTCCTAACTCACTCACTCGTCCCTCAAGTCCAAAGCCTCCTAACTCACTCACTCGTCCAAAGCCTCCTAACTCACTCACTCGTCCCTCAAGTCCAAAGCCTCCTAACTCACTCACTCGTCCCTCAAGTCCAAAGCCTCCTAACTCACTCACTCGTCCCTCAAGTCCAAAGCCTCCTAACTCTCTCACTCGTCCCTCAAGTCCAAAGCCTCCTAACTCACTCACTCGTCCCTCAAGTCCAAAGCCTCCTAACTCACTCACTCGTCCCTCAAGTCCAAAGCCTCCTAACTCACTCACTCGTCCAAAGCCTCCTAACTCACTCACTCATCCCTCAAGTCCAAAGCCTCCTAACTCACTCACTCGTCCCTCAAGTCCAAAGCCTCCTAACTCACTCACTCGTCCAAAGCCTCCTAACTCACTCACTCGTCCCTCAAGTCCAAAGCCTCCTAACTCACTCACTCGTCCCTCAAGTCCAAAGCCTCCTAACTCACTCACTCGTCCCTCAAGTCCAAAGCCTCCTAACTCACTCACTCGTCCAAAGCCTCCTAACTCACTCACTCGTCCCTCAAGTCCAAAGCCTCCTAACTCACTCACTCGTCCAAAGCCTCCTAACTCACTCACTCGTCCCTCAAGTCCAAAGCCTCCTAACTCACTCACTCGTCCAAAGCCTCCTAACTCACTCACTCGTCCCTCAAGTCCAAAGCCTCCTAACTCACTCACTCGTCCAAAGCCTCCTAACTCACTCACTCGTCCAAAGCCTCCTAACTCACTCACTCGTCCCTCAAGTCCAAAGCCTCCTAACTCACTCACTCGTCCAAAGCCTCCTAACTCACTCACTCGTCCCTCAAGTCCAAAGCCTCCTAACTCACTCACTCGTCCAAAGCCTCCTAACTCACTCACTCGTCCAAAGCCTCCTAACTCACTCACTCGTCCCTCAAGTCCAAAGCCTCCTAACTCACTCACTCGTCCCTCAAGTCCAAAGCCTCCTAACTCACTCACTCGTCCAAAGCCTCCTAACTCACTCACTCGTCCCTCAAGTCCAAAGCCTCCTAACTCACTCACTCGTCCAAAGCCTCCTAACTCACTCACTCGTCCAAAGCCTCCTAACTCACTCACTCGTCCCTCAAGTCCAAAGCCTCCTAACTCACTCACTCGTCCCTCAAGTCCAAAGCCTCCTAACTCACTCACTCGTCCCTCAAGTCCAAAGCCTCCTAACTCACTCACTCGTCCCTCAAGTCCAAAGCCTCCTAACTCACTCACTCGTCCCTCAAGTCCAAAGCCTCCTAACTCACTCACTCGTCCAAAGCCTCCTAACTCACTCACTCGTCCCTCAAGTCCAAAGCCTCCTAACTCACTCACTCGTCCCTCAAGTCCAAAGCCTCCTAACTCACTCGCTCATCCCTCAAGTCCAAAGCCTCCTAACTCACTCACTCGTCCCTCAAGTCCAAAGCCTCCTAACTCACTCACTCGTCCAAAGCCTCCTAACTCACTCACTCGTCCCTCAAGTCCAAAGCCTCCTAACTCACTCACTCGTCCAAAGCCTCCTAACTCACTCACTCGTCCCTCAAGTCCAAAGCCTCCTAACTCACTCACTCGTCCCTCAAGTCCAAAGCCTCCTAACTCACTCACTCGTCCCTCAAGTCCAAAGCCTCCTAACTCACTCACTCGTCCAAAGCCTCCTAACTCACTCACTCGTCCAAAGCCTAACTCACTCACTCGTCCAAAACCTCCTAAGTCACTCACTCGTCCCTCAAGTCCAAAACCTCCTAACTCACTCACTCGTCCAAAGCCTCCTAACTCACTCACTCGTCCCTCAAGTCCAAAGCCTCCTAACTCACTCACTCGTCCAAAGCCTCCTAACTCACTCACTCGTCCCTCAAGTCCAAAGCCTCCTAACTCACTCACTCGTCCCTCAAGTCCAAAGCCTCCTAACTCACTCACTCGTACCTCAAGTCCAAAGCCTCCTAACTCACTCACTCGTCCCTCAAGTCCAAAGCCTCCTAACTCACTCACTCGTCCCTCAAGTCCAAAGCCTCCTAACTCACTCACTCGTCCAAAGCCTCCTAACTCACTCACTCGTCCCTCAAGTCCAAAGCCTCCTAACTCACTCACTCGTCCAAAGCCTCCTAACTCACTCCCTCGTCCCTCAAGTCCAAAGCCTCCTAACTCACTCACTCGTCCCTCAAGTCCAAAGCCTCCTAACTCACTCACTCGTCCCTCAAGTCCAAAGCCTCCTAACTCACTCACTCGTCCAAAGCCTCCTAACTCACTCACTCGTCCCTCAAGTCCAAAGCCTCCTAACTCACTCACTCGTCCAAAGCCTCCTAACTCACTCACTCGTCCCTCAAGTCCAAAGCCTCCTAACTCACTCACTCGTCCCTCAAGTCCAAAGCCTCCTAACTCTCTCACTCGTCCCTCAAGTCCAAAGCCTCCTAACTCACTCACTCGTCCCTCAAGTCCAAAGCCTCCTAACTCACTCACTCGTCCCTCAAGTCCAAAGCCTCCTAACTCACTCACTCGTCCAAAGCCTCCTAACTCACTCACTCATCCCTCAAGTCCAAAGTCTCCTAACTCACTCACTCGTCCCTCAAGTCCAAAGCCTCCTAACTCACTCTCTCGTCCAAAGCCTCCTAACTCACTCACTCGTCCCTTAAGTCCAAAGCCTCCTAACTCACTCACTCGTCCCTCAAGTCCAAAGCCTCCTAACTAACTCACTCGTCCAAAGCCTCCTAACTCACTCACTCGTACCTCAAGTCCAAAGCCTCCTAACTCACTCACTCGTCCCTCAAGTCCAAAGCCTCCTAACTCACTCAGTCGTCCAAAGCCTCCTAACTCACTCACTCGTCCAAAGCCTCCTAACTCACTCACTCGTCCCTCAAGTCCAAAGACTCCTAACTCACTCACTCGTCCCTCAAGTCCAAAGCCTCCTAACTCACTCACTCGTCCCTCAAGTCCAAAGCCTCCTAACTCACTCACTCGTCCAAAGCCTCCTAACTCACTCACTCGTCCCTCAAGTCCAAAGCCTCCTAACTCACTCACTCGTACCTCAAGTCCAAAGCCTCCTAACTCACTCACTCGTCCCTCAAGTCCAAAGCCTCCTAACTCACTCACTCGTCCCTCAAGTCCAAAGCCTCCTAACTCACTCACTCGTCCCTCAAGTCCAAAGCCTCCTAACTCACTCACTCGTCCAAAGCCTCCTAACTCACTCACTCGTCCCTCAAGTCCAAAGCCTCCTAACTCACTCACTCGTCCAAAGCCTCCTAACTCAATCACTCGTCCCTCAAGTCCAAAGCCCCTTAACTCACTCACTCGTCCCTCAAGTACAAAGCCTCCTAACTCACTCACTCGTCCCTCAAGTCCAAAGCCTCCTAACTCACTCACTCGTCCCTCAAGTACAAAGCCTCCTAACTCACTCACTCGTTCCTCAAGTCCAAAGCCTCCTAACTCACTCACTCGTCCCTCAAGTCCAAAGCCTCCTAACTCACTCACTCATCCCTCAAGTCCAAAGCCTCCTAACTCACTCACTCGTCCCTCAAGTCCAAAGCCTCCTAACTGACTCACTCGTCCCTCAAGTCCAAAGCCTCCTAACTCACTCACTCGTCCCTCAAGCCAAAGCCTCCTAACTCACTTACTCGTCCAAAGCCTCCTAACTCACTCACTCGTCCCTCAAGTCCAAAGCCTCCTAACTCACTCACTCGTCCCTCAAGTCCAAAGTCTCCTGACTCACTCGTCCCTCAAGTCCAAAGCCTCCTAACTCACTCACTCGTCCCTCAAGTCCAAAGCCTCCTAACTCACTCACTCGTCCAAAGCCTCCTAACTCACTCACTCGTCCCTCAAGTCCAAAGCCTCCTAACTCACTCACTCGTCCAAAGCCTCCTAACTCACTCACTCGTCCCTCAAGTCCAAAGCCTCCTAACTCACTCACTCGTCCCTCAAGTCCAAAGCCTCCTAACTCACTCACTCGTCCCTCAAGTCCAAAGCCTCCTAACTCACTCACTCGTCCAAAGCCTCCTAACTCACTCACTCGTCCCTCAAGTCCAAAGCCTCCTAACTCACTCACTCGTCCAAAGCCTCCTAACTCACTCACTCGTCCAAAGCCTCCTAACTCACTCACTCGTCCCTCAAGTCCAAAGCCTCCTAACTCACTCACTCGTCCCTCAAGTCCAAAGCCTCCTAACTCACTCACTCGTCCAAAGCCTCCTAACTCACTCACTCGTCCAAAGCCTCCTAACTCACTCACTCGTCCCTCAAGTCCAAAGCCTCCTAACTCACTCACTCGTCCCTCAAGTCCAAAGCCTCCTAACTCACTCACTCGTCCCTCAAGTCCAAAGCCTCCTAACTCACTCACTCGTCCAAAGCCTTCTAACTCACTCACTCGTCCAAAGCCTCCTAACTCACTCACTCGTCCCTCAAGTCCAAAGCCTCCTAACTCACTCACTCGTCCCTCAAGTCCAAAGCCTCCTAACTCACTCACTCGTCCAAAGCCTCCTAACTCACTCACTCGTCCCTCAAGTCCAAAGCCTCCTAACTCACTCACTCGTCCAAAGCCTCCTAACTCACTCACTCGTCCCTCAAGTCCAAAGCCTCCTAACTCACTCACTCGTCCCTCAAGTCCAAAGCCTCCTAACTCACTCACTCGTCCAAAGCCTCCTAACTCACTCACTCGTCCCTCAAGTCCAAAGCCTCCTAACTCACTCACTCGTCCCTCAAGTCCAAAGCCTCCTAACTCACTAACTCGTCCAAAGCCTCCTAACTCACTCACTCGTCCAAAGCCTCCTAACTCACTCACTCGTCCCTCAAGTCCAAAGCCTCCTAACTCACTCACTCGTCCAAAGCCTCCTAACTCACTCACTCGTCCCTCAAGTCAAAAGCCTCCTAACTCACTCACTCGTCCAAAGCCTCCTAACTCACTCACTCGTCCCTCAAGTCCAAAGCCTCCTAACTCACTCACTCGTCCAAAGCCTCCTAACTCACTCCCTCGTCCCTCAAGTCCAAAGCCTCCTAACTCACTCACTCGTCCAAAGCCTCCTAACTCACTCACTCGTCCCTCAAGTCCAAAGCCTCCTAACTCACTCACTCGTCCAAAGCCTCCTAACTCACTCACTCGTCCCTCAAGTCCAAAGCCTCCTAACTCACTCACTCGTCCCTCAAGTCCAAAGCCTCCTAACTCACTCACTTGTACCTCAAGTCCAAAGCCTCCTAACTCACTCACTCGTCCCTCAAGTCCAAAGCCTCCTAACTCACTCACTCGTCCCTCAAGTCCAAAGCCTCCTAACTCACTCACTCGTCCAAAGCCTCCTAACTCACTCACTCGTCCCTCAAGTCCAAAGCCTCCTAACTCACTCACTCGTCCAAAGCCTCCTAACTCACTCCCTCGTCCCTCAAGTCCAAAGCCTCCTAACTCACTCACTCGTCCCTCAAGTCCAAAGCCTCCTAACTCACTCACTCGTCCCTCAAGTCCAAAGCCTCCTAACTCACTCACTCGTCCAAAGCCTCCTAACTCACTCACTCGTCCCTCAAGACCAAAGCCTCCTAACTCACTCACTCGTCCAAAGCCTCCTAACTCACTCACTCGTCCCTCAAGTCCAAAGCCTCCTAACTCACTCACTCGTCCCTCAAGTCCAAAGCCTCCTAACTCACTCACTCGTCCCTCAAGTCCAAAGCCTCCTAACTCTCTCACTCGTCCCTCAAGTCCAAAGCCTCCTAACTCACTCACTCGTCCCTCAAGTCCAAAGCCTCCTAACTCACTCACTCGTCCCTCAAGTCCAAAGCCTCCTAACTCACTCACTCGCCCAAAGCCTCCTAACTCACTCACTCATCCCTCAAGTCCAAAGCCTCCTAACTCGCTCACTCGTCCCTCAAGTCCAAAGCCTCCTAACTCACTCTCTCGTCCAAAGCCTCCTAACTCACTCACTCGTCCCTTAAGTCCAAAGCCTCCTAACTCACTCACTCGTCCCTCAAGTCCAAAGCCTCCTAACTCACTCACTCGTCCAAAGCCTCCTAACTCACTCACACGTCCCTCAAGTCCAAAGCCTCCTAACTCACTCACTCGTCCCTCAAGTCCAAAGCCTCCTAACTCACTCAGTCGTCCAAAGCCTCCTAACTCACTCACTCGTCCAAAGCCTCCTAACTCACTCACTCGTCCCTCAAGTCCAAAGCCTCCTAACTCACTCACTCGTCCCTCAAGTCCAAAGCCTCCTAACTCACTCACTCGTCCAAAGCCTCCTAACTCACTCACTCGTCCCTCAAGTCCAAAGCCTCCTAACTCACTCACTCGTACCTCAAGTCCAAAGCCTCCTAACTCACTCACTCGTCCCTCAAGTCCAAAGCCTCCTAACTCACTCACTCGTCCCTCAAGTCCAAAGCCTCCTAACTCACTCACTCGTCCCTCAAGTCCAAAGCCTCCTAACTCACTCACTCGTCCAAAGCCTCCTAACTCACTCACTCGTCCCTCAAGTCCAAAGCCTCCTAACTCACTCACTCGTCCAAAGCCTCCTAACTCACTCACTCGTCCCTCAAGTCCAAAGCCTCCTAACTCACTCACTCGTCCCTCAAGTACAAAGCCTCCTAACTCACTCACTCGTCCCTCAAGTCCAAAGCCTCCTAACTCACTCACTCGTCCCTCAAGTACAAAGCCTCCTAACTCACTCACTCGTCCCTCAAGTCCAAAGCCTCCTAACTCACTCACTCGTCCCTCAAGTCCAAAGCCTCCTAACTCACTCACTCATCCCTCAAGTCCAAAGCCTCCTAACTCACTCACTCGTCCCTCAAGTCCAAAGCCTCCTAACTCACTCACTCGTCCCTCAAGTCCAAAGCCTCCTAACTCACTTACTCGTCCAAAGCCTCCTAACTCACTCACTCGTCCAAAGCCTCCTAACTCACTCACTCGTCCCTCAAGTCCAAAGCCTCCTAACTCACTCACTCGTCCAAAGCCTCCTAACTCACTCACTCGTCCCTCAAGTCCAAAGCCTCCTAACTCACTCACTCGTCCCTCAAGTCCAAAGCCTCCTAACTCACTCACTCGTCCCTCAAGTCCAAAGCCTCCTAACTCACTCACTCGTCCAAAGCCTTCTAACTCACTCACTCGTCCAAAGCCTCCTAATTCACTCACTCGTCCCTCAAGTCCAAAGCCTCCTAACTCACTCACTCGTCCCTCAAGTCCAAAGCCTCCTAACTCACTCACTCGTCCAAAGCCTCCTAACTCACTCACTCGTCCCTCAAGTCCAAAGCCTCCTAACTCACTCACTCGTCCAAAGCCTCCTAACTCACTCACTCGTCCCTCAAGTCCAAAGCCTCCTAACTCACTCACTCGTCCCTCAAGTCCAAAGCCTCCTAACTCACTCACTCGTCCAAAGCCTCCTAACTCACTCACTCGTCCCTCAAGTCCAAAGCCTCCTAACTCACTCACTCGTCCCTCAAGTCCAAAGCCTCCTAACTCACTCACTCGTCCCTCAAGTCCAAAGCCTCCTAACTCACTCACTCGTCCAAAGCCTCCTAACTCACTCCCTCTTCCCTCAAGTCCAAAGCCTCCTAACTCACTCACTCGTCCCTCAAGTCCAAAGCCTCCTAACTCACTCACTCGTCCAAAGCCTCCTAACTCACTCCCTCGTCCCTCAAGTCCAAAGCCTCCTAACTCACTCACTCGTCCCTCAAGTCCAAAGCCTCCTAACTCACTCACTCGTCCCTCAAGTCCAAAGCCTCCTAACTCACTCACTCGTCCAAAGCCTCCTAACTCACTCACTCGTCCCTCAAGACCAAAGCCTCCTAACTCACTCACTCGTCCAAAGCCTCCTAACTCACTCACTCGTCCCTCAAGTCCAAAGCCTCCTAACTCACTCACTCGTCCCTCAAGTCCAAAGCCTCCTAACTCACTCACTCGTCCCTCAAGTCCAAAGCCTCCTAACTCTCTCACTCGTCCCTCAAGTCCAAAGCCTCCTAACTCACTCACTCGTCCCTCAAGTCCAAAGCCTCCTAACTCACTCACTCGTCCCTCAAGTCCAAAGCCTCCTAACTCACTCACTCGTCCAAAGCCTCCTAACTCACTCACTCATCCCTCAAGTCCAAAGCCTGCTAACTCGCTCACTCGTCCCTCAAGTCCAAAGCCTC
Organism: Coccyzus lansbergi; assembly: GCA_033558105.1. Lineage (NCBI taxonomy): Eukaryota > Metazoa > Chordata > Aves > Cuculiformes > Coccyzidae > Coccyzus > Coccyzus lansbergi. Next base: position 34,369 of record JAUMJK010000952.1, read on the forward strand.
CTAACTCACTCTCTCGTCCAAAGCCTCCTAACTCACTCACTCGTCCCTTAAGTCCAAAGCCTCCTAACTCACTCACTCGTCCCTCAAGTCCAAAGCCTCCTAACTCACTCACTCGTCCAAAGCCTCCTAACTCACTCACACGTCCCTCAAGTCCAAAGCCTCCTAACTCACTCACTCGTCCCTCAAGTCCAAAGCCTCCTAACTCACTCAGTCGTCCAAAGCCTCCTAACTCACTCACTCGTCCCTCAAGTCCAAAGCCTCCTAACTCACTCACTCGTCCCTCAAGTCCAAAGCCTCCTAACTCACTCACTCGTCCAAAGCCTCCTAACTCACTCACTCGTCCCTCAAGTCCAAAGCCTCCTAACTCACTCACTCGTACCTCAAGTCCAAAGCCTCCTAACTCACTCACTCGTCCCTCAAGTCCAAAGCCTCCTAACTCACTCACTCGTCCCTCAAGTCCAAAGCCTCCTAACTCACTCACTCGTCCCTCAAGTCCAAAGCCTCCTAACTCACTCACTCGTCCAAAGCCTCCTAACTCACTCACTCGTCCCTCAAGTCCAAAGCCTCCTAACTCACTCACTCGTCCAAAGCCTCCTAACTCACTCACTCGTCCCTCAAGTCCAAAGCCTCCTAACTCACTCACTCGTCCCTCAAGTACAAAGCCTCCTAACTCACTCACTCGTCCCTCAAGTCCAAAGCCTCCTAACTCACTCACTCGTCCCTCAAGTCCAAAGCCTCCTAACTCACTCACTCGTCCCTCAAGTCCAAAGCCTCCTAACTCACTCACTCATCCCTCAAGTCCAAAGCCTCCTAACTCACTCACTCGTCCCTCAAGTCCAAAGCCTCCTAACTCACTCACTCGTCCCTCAAGTCCAAAGCCTCCTAACTCACTTACTCGTCCAAAGCCTCCTAACTCACTCACTCGTCCAAAGCCTCCTAACTCACTCACTCGTCCCTCAAGTCCAAAGCCTCCTAACTCACTCACTCGTCCAAAGCCTCCTAACTCACTCACTCGTCCCTCAAGTCCAAAGCCTCCTAACTCACTCACTCGTCCCTCAAGTCCAAAGCCTCCTAACTCACTCACTCGTCCCTCAAGTCCAAAGCCTCCTAACTCACTCACTCGTCCAAAGCCTTCTAACTCACTCACTCGTCCAAAGCCTCCTAATGCACTCACTCGTCCCTCAAGTCCAAAGCCTCCTAACTCACTCACTCGTCCCTCAAGTCCAAAGCCTCCTAACTCACTCACTCGTCCAAAGCCTCCTAACTCACTCACTCGTCCCTCAAGTCCAAAGCCTCCTAACTCACTCACTCGTCCAAAGCCTCCTAACTCACTCACTCGTCCCTCAAGTCCAAAGCCTCCTAACTCACTCACTCGTCCCTCAAGTCCAAAGCCTCCTAACTCACTCACTCGTCCAAAGCCTCCTAACTCACTCACTCGTCCCTCAAGTCCAAAGCCTCCTAACTCACTCACTCGTCCCTCAAGTCCAAAGCCTCCTAACTCACTAACTCGTCCAAAGCCTCCTAACTCACTCACTCGTCCAAAGCCTCCTAACTCACTCACTCGTCCCTCAAGTCCAAAGCCTCCTAACTCACTCACTCGTCCAAAGCCTCCTAACTCACTCACTCGTCCCTCAAGTCCAAAGCCTCCTAACTCACTCACTCGTCCAAAGCCTCCTAACTCACTCACTCGTCCCTCAAGTCCAAAGCCTCCTAACTCACTCACTCGTCCAAAGCCTCCTAACTCACTCACTCGTCCCTCAAGTCCAAAGCCTCCTAACTCACTCACTCGTCCAAAGCCTCCTAACTCACTCACTCGTCCCTCAAGTCCAAAGCCTCCTAACTCACTCACTCGTCCAAAGCCTCCTAACTCACTCACTCGTCCCTCAAGTCCAAAGCCTCCTAACTCACTCACTCGTCCCTCAAGTCCAAAGCCTCCTAACTCACTCACTCGTACCTCAAGTCCAAAGCCTCCTAACTCACTCACTCGTCCCTCAAGTCCAAAGCCTCCTAACTCACTCACTCGTCCCTCAAGTCCAAAGCCTCCTAACTCACTCACTCGTCCAAAGCCTCCTAACTCACTCACTCGTCCCTCAAGTCCAAAGCCTCCTAACTCACTCACTCGTCCAAAGCCTCCTAACTCACTCCCTCGTCCCTCAAGTCCAAAGCCTCCTAACTCACTCACTCGTCCCTCAAGTCCAAAGCCTCCTAACTCACTCACTCGTCCCTCAAGTCCAAAGCCTCCTAACTCACTCACTCGTCCAAAGCCTCCTAACTCACTCACTCGTCCCTCAAGTCCAAAGCCTCCTAACTCACTTACTCTTCCAAAGCCTCCTAACTCACTCACTCGTCCCTCAAGTCCAAAGCCTCCTAACTCACTCACTCGTCCCTCAAGTCCAAAGCCTCCTAACTCACTCACTCGTCCCTCAAGTCCAAAGCCTCCTAACTCTCTCACTCGTCCCTCAAGTCCAAAGCCTCCTAACTCACTCACTCGTCCCTCAAGTCCAAAGCCTCCTAACTCACTCACTCGTCCCTCAAGTCCAAAGCCTCCTAACTCACTCACTCGTCCAAAGCCTCCTAACTCACTCACTCGTCCCTCAAGTCCAAAGCCTCCTAACTCACTCACTCGTCCCTCAAGTCCAAAGCCTCCTAACTCACTCACTCGTCCAAAGCCTCCTAACTCACTCACTCATCCCTCAAGTCCAAAGCCTCCTAACTCACTCACTCGTCCCTCAAGTCCAAAGCCTCCTAACTCACTCTCTCGTCCAAAGCCTCCTAACTCACTCACTCGTCCCTTAAGTCCAAAGCCTCCTAACTCACTCACTCGTCCCTCAAGTCCAAAGCCTCCTAACTAACTCACTCGTCCAAAGCCTCCTAACTCACTCACTCGTCCAAAGCCTCCTAACTCACTCACTCGTCCCTCAAGTCCAAAGCCTCCTAACTCACTCACTCGTCCCTCAAGTCCAAAGCCTCCTAACTCACTCACTCGTCCCTCAAGTCCAAAGCCTCCTAACTCACTCACTCGTCCAAAGCCTCCTAACTCACTCACTCGTCCCTCAAGTCCAAAGCCTCCTAACTCACTCACTCGTACCTCAAGTCCAAAGCCTCCTAACTCACTCACTCGTCCCTCAAGTCCAAAGCCTCCTAACTCACTCACTCGTCCCTCAAGTCCAAAGCCTCCTAACTCACTCACTCGTCCCTCAAGTCCAAAGCCTCCTAACTCACTCACTCGTCCAAAGCCTCCTAACTCACTCACTCGTCCCTCAAGTCCAAAGCCTCCTAACTCACTCACTCGTCCAAAGCCTCCTAACTCAATCACTCGTCCCTCAAGTCCAAAGCCCCTTAACTCACTCACTCGTCCCTCAAGTACAAAACCTCCTAACTCACTCACTCGTCCCTCAAGTCCAAAGCCTCCTAACTCACTCACTCGTCCCTCAAGTACAAAGCCTCCTAACTCACTCACTCGTTCCTCAAGTCCAAAGCCTCCTAACTCACTCACTCGTCCCTCAAGTCCAAAGCCTCCTAACTCACTCACTCATCCCTCAAGTCCAAAGCCTCCTAACTCACTCACTCGTCCCTCAAGTCCAAAGCCTCCTAACTCACTCACTCGTCCCTCAAGTCCAAAGCCTCCTAACTCACTCACTCGTCCCTCAAGCCAAAGCCTCCTAACTCACTTACTCGTCCAAAGCCTCCTAACTCACTCACTCGTCCCTCAAGTCCAAAGCCTCCTAACTCACTCACTCGTCCCTCAAGTCCAAAGTCTCCTGACTCACTCGTCCCTCAAGTCCAAAGCCTCCTAACTCACTCACTCGTCCCTCAAGTCCAAAGCCTCCTAACTCACTCACTCGTCCAAAGCCTCCTAACTCACTCACTCGTCCCTCAAGTCCAAAGCCTCCTAACTCACTCACTCGTCCCTCAATCCAAAGTCTCCTAACTCACTCACTCGTCCCTCAAGTCCAAAGCCTCCTAACTCACTCACTCGTGCAAAGCCTCCTAACTCACTCACTCGTCCCTCAAGTCCAAAGCCTCCTAACTCACTCACTCGTCCCTCAAGTCCAAAGCCTCCTAACTCACTCACTCGTCCAAAGCCTCCTAACTCACTCACTCGTCCCTCAAGTCCAAAGCCTCCTAACTCACTCACTCGTCCAAAGCCTCCTAACTCACTCACTCGTCCAAAGCCTCCTAACTCACTCACTCGTCCCTCAAGTCCAAAGCCTCCTAACTCACTCACTCGTCCCTCAAGTCCAAAGCCTCCTAACTCACTCACTCGTCCCTCAAGTCCAAAGCCTCCTAACTCACTCACTCGTCCAAAGCCTTCTAACTCACTCACTCGTCCAAAGCCTCCTAACTCACTCACTCGTCCCTCAAGTCCAAAGCCTCCTAACTCACTCACTCGTCCCTCAAGTCCAAAGCCTCCTAACTCACTCACTCGTCCAAAGCCTCCTAACTCACTCACTCGTCCCTCAAGTCCAAAGCCTCCTAACTTACTCACTCGTCCAAAGCCTCCTAACTCACTCACTCGTCCAAAGCCTCCTAACTCACTCACTCGTCCCTCAAGTCCAAAGCCTCCTAACTCACTCACTCGTCCCTCAAGTCCAAAGCCTCCTAACTCACTCACTCGTCCAAAGCCTCCTAACTCACTCACTCATCCCTCAAGTCCAAAGCCTCCTAACTCACTCACTCGTCCCTCAAGTCCAAAGCCTCCTAACTCACTCTCTCGTCCAAAGCCTCCTCACTCACTCGTCCCTCAAGTCCAAAGCCTCCTAACTCACTCACTCGTCCCTCAAGCCAAAGCCTCCTAACTCACTTACTCGTCCAAAGCCTCCTAACTCACTCACTCGTCCCTCAAGTCCAAAGCCTCCTAACTCACTCACTCGTCCCTCAAGTCCAAAGTCTCCTGACTCACTCGTCCCTCAAGTCCAAAGCCTCCTAACTCACTCACTCGTCCCTCAAGTCCAAAGCCTCCTAACTCACTCACTCGTCCAAAGCCTCCTAACTCACTCACTCGTCCCTCAAGTCCAAAGCCTCCTAACTCACTCACTCGTCCCTCAAGTCCAAAGCCTCCTAACTCACTCACTCGTCCCTCAAGTCCAAAGCCTCCTAACTCACTCACTCGTGCAAAGCCTCCTAACTCTCACTCGTCCCTCAAGTCCAAAGCCTCCTAACTCACTCACTCGTCCCTCAAGTGCAAAGCCTCCTAACTCACTCACTCGTCCAAAGCCTCCTAACTCACTCACTCGTCCCTCAAGTCCAAAGCCTCCTAACTCACTCACTCGTCCAAAGCCTCCTAACTCACTCACTCGTCCAAAGCCTCCTAACTCACTCACTCGTCCCTCAAGTCCAAAGCCTCCTAACTCACTCACTCGTCCCTCAAGTCCAAAGCCTCCTAACTCACTCACTCGTCCCTCAAGTCCAAAGCCTCCTAACTCACTCACTCGTCCAAAGCCTTCTAACTCACTCACTCGTCCAAAGCCTCCTAACTCACTCACTCGTCCCTCAAGTCCAAAGCCTCCTAACTCACTCACTCGTCCCTCAAGTCCAAAGCCTCCTAACTCACTCACTCGTCCAAAGCCTCCTAACTCACTCACTCGTCCCTCAAGTCCAAAGCCTCCTAACTTACTCACTCGTCCAAAGCCTCCTAACTCACTCACTCGTCCAAAGCCTCCTAACTCACTCACTCGTCCCTAAAGTCCAAAGCCTCCTAACTCACTCACTCGTCCCTCAAGTCCAAAGCCTCCTAACTCACTCACTCGTCCAAAGCCTCCTAACTCACTCACTCGTCCCTCAAGTCCAAAGCCTCCTAACTCACTCACTCGTCCAAAGCCTCCTAACTCACTCACTCGTCCCTCAAGACCAAAGCCTCCTAACTCACTCACTCGTCCAAAGCCTCCTAACTCACTCACTCGTCCCTCAAGTCCAAAGCCTCCTAACTCACTCACTCGTCCCTCAAGTCCAAAGCCTCCTAACTCACTCACTCGTCCCTCAAGTCCAAAGCCTCCTAACTCACTCACTCGTCCCTCAAGTCCAAAGCCTCCTAACTCACTCACTCGTCCCTCAAGTCCAAAGCCTCCTAACTCACTCACTCGTCCCTCAAGTCCAAAGCCTCCTAACTCACTCACTCGTCCCTCAAGTCCAAAGCCTCCTAACTCACTCACTCGTCCCTCAAGTCCAAAGCCTCCTAACTCACTCACTCGTCCAAAGCCTCCTAACTCACTCACTCATCCCTCAAGTCCAAAGCCTCCTAACTCACTCACTCGTCCCTCAAGTCCAAAGCCTCCTAACTCACTCTCTCGTCCAAAGCCTCCTCACCCACTCGTCCCTCAAGTCCAAAGCCTCCTAACTCACTCACCCGTCCCTCAAGTCCAAAGCCTCCTAACTCACTCACTCGTCCAAAGCCTCCTAACTCACTCACTCGTCCCTCAAGTCCAAAGCCTCCTAACTCACTCACTCGTCCCTCAAGTCCAAAGCCTCCTAACTCACTCACTCGTCCCTCAAGTCCAAAGCCTCCTAACTCACTCACTCGTCCAAAGCCTCCTAACTCACTCACTCGTCCCTCAAGTCCAAAGCCTCCAAACTCACTCACTCGTCCCTCAAGTCCAAAGCCTCCTAACTCACTCTCTCGTCCAAAGCCTCCTAACTCACTCACTCGTCCCTCAAGTCCAAAGCCTCCTAACTCACTCACTCGTCCCTCAAGTCCAAAGCCTCCTAACTCACTCACTCGTCCAAAGCCTCCTAACTCACTCACACGTCCCTCAAGTCCAAAGCCTCCTAACTCACTCACTCGTCCCTCAAGTCCAAAGCCTCCTAACTCACTCACTCGTCCAAAGCCTCCTAACTCACTCACTCGTCCCTCAAGTCCAAAGCCTCCTAACTCACTCACTCGTCCCTCAAGTCCAAAGCCTCCTAACTCACTCACTCGTCCCTCAAGTCCAAAGCCTCCTAACTCACTCACTCGTCCAAAGCCTCCTAACTCACTCACTCGTCCCTCAAGTCCAAAGCCTCCTAACTCACTCACTCGTCCAAAGCCTCCTAACTCACTCACTCGTCCCTCAAGTCCAAAGCCTCCTAACTCACTCACTCGTCCCTCAAGTCCAAAGCCTCCTAACTCACTCACTCGTCCCTCAAGTCCAAAGCCTCCTAACTCACTCACTCGTCCAAAGCCTCCTAACTCACTCACTCGTCCCTCAAGTCCAAAGCCTCCTAACTCACTCACTCGTCCAAAGCCTCCTAACTCACTCACTCGTCCCTCAAGTCCAAAGCCTCCTTACTCACTCACTCGTCCCTCAAGTCCAAAGCCTCCTAACTCACTCACTCGTCCAAAGCCTCCTAACTCACTCACTCGTCCAAAGCCTCCTAACTCACTCACTCGTCCCTCAAGTCCAAAGCCTCCTAACTCACTCACTCGTCCCTCAAGTCCAAAGCCTCCTAACTCACTCACTCGTCCAAAGCCTCCTAACTCACTCACTCGTCCCTCAAGTCCAAAGCCTCCTAACTCACTCACTCGTCCAAAGCCTCCTAACTCACTCACTCGTCCCTCAAGACCAAAGCCTCCTAACTCACTCACTCGTCCAAAGCCTCCTAACTCACTCACTCGTCCCTCAAGTCCAAAGCCTCCTAACTCACTCACTCGTCCCTCAAGTCCAAAGCCTCCTAACTCACTCACTCGTCCCTCAAGTCCAAAGCCTCCTAACTCACTCACTCGTCCCTCAAGTCCAAAGCCTCCTAACTCACTCACTCGTCCCTCAAGTCCAAAGCCTCCTAACTCACTCACTCGTCCAAAGCCTCCTAACTCACTCACTCATCCCTCAAGTCCAAAGCCTCCTAACTCACTCACTCGTCCCTCAAGTCCAAAGCCTCCTAACTCACTCTCTCGTCCAAAGCCTCCTCACTCACTCGTCCCTCAAGTCCAAAGCCTCCTAACTCACTCACTCGTCCCTCAAGTCCAAAGCCTCCTAACTCACTCACTCGTCCAAAGCCTCCTAACTCACTCACTCGTCCCTCAAGTCCAAAGCCTCCTAACTCACTCACTCGTCCCTCAAGTCCAAAGCCTCCTAACTCACTCACTCGTCCCTCAAGTCCAAAGCCTCCTAACTCACTCACTCTTCCAAAGCCTCCTAACTCACTCACTCGTCCCTCAAGTCCAAAGCCTCCAAACTCACTCACTCGTCC